>BSBK01005975.1:680000-1057500 GCA_027943335.1 Chamaecyparis obtusa | reverse complement strand
TTGACAACTTGTCAACTTTTTCATTGTCTTCCCATTAGATATGATTAATGGTGTATAATAAAAAAATTATACAATAACTCCTTAGCTTTCTCTAGAACAAGTCACAATTTCCAATTTTGTGTATTCCCTATCCTAAGGGAATTAATAACCAATGAAGAATCCCCTTCAATTTAAAGCTTCCCAATACCGAGGTCCTTGCAAATGTGTAGACCATGAACTCTACCTCATTATTTATTCCTCAATGAAAGGATTTCAATGAGCTCTTAATCATTGATCCATCTCAATGTAACCCACCCCAAAGGGGCCTAGGTTAAACCTCAAGGCCCCATTAATATTCAACTTGAGCCACCCAAACTAAGGTGGATTCCAAATCAATTGAGCTCCCAAAGCTTGGGACATATACCCCTTCTCCTTATCATCAAAGGGTGTTAGCTATATGCTTAGTGTTGTCAAATGGTTGCATTGATGTCAACCTACTATGGTTGAGAATTTGTTGTGATTGGGAATGGATATGGATTGCATTTGATAAAGATTTATGATATGTAAGAAAGAGTGTCTAATGAATTGACTTGTAGGAATGAGTACTTGAAGTTTAATAAATGTTTGGCATTGAGTGTTCAAATGATGCTTTGATGATAACACTAAGATATAATGAGGTATATCCAAAAGATGGAAATATGACAAGCTAGAATATGCAAGAAAGAGTATTTGAAGACCTTATGAGATAATACTTTGTGTAGATGTTATCTACCACAACCTTCATCAGAAGAATTCTGAAGGTGAGTTGAAGCAGTGTAGAAGTAAAAGAATGAGCAGAATGGAGGAAAAATAAAAAATTCATTTTTTTTAGTATTTTCTGTGTTTTAGAAAAGTGGCTTTTCACAGGCCTCTAGAGCATAATTTTGGGTTGAAACTATCTTCAGTCCCTTAGAACAATGTACCAAAGGCATGGCGCTAAGGGATTGAAATTATATCTCTTGAAGACCTTTCCAATGATGTACACCATTATAAATTTTGAGCAATGAGCTAAAAGTTATGAGCTCATAAAGTTGGGGTAAAAAAATGACACAGTTTTTACCAGGCCCGCAAGCCTATCTTACTTTGAATGCGTCATCTTCTGAAGTGTGCTCACTACAGAGAGTGCCAAGTAGCAGCATCGGGGGGTTTTGAAGGATAGTGGGAAGGCAAGACTCAAGTTTCAAAGGCCTTTGCACAAGATTTCCCCTCTCTAAATCTTGTTGTAGTGACACTTTTCTATCCCTTTGGTCCCATGTTTCTAAAATGGAAGGGTCTACATGCTTCAAGGAAAAAGGCCTCTTTTTCAGTTAGCAGAAAATCCCGAGGAAAATTCTACCCAAAAATGATTGCCTCCATGCACAAAAATAAGGAATCACAACGAGTGGAGTTGGGAATTTATTCCCTCATGATGGTGAGGTAGTTACAAAAAGCACATGTGGCATACATGTTGTGCACATGGAAGAATAAAAGTGATGTAGAGATCAAAATTCCAAGGAAGCTATCTTAACCTCAATGATATTTCTTCCACGTGGCACAAACTTAGGGCTCTTCTTGGTTGTATTTTCAAGATCCCGTTCAAGGAATTTCTTTCTATAAAATACCCATGAGCATATTTTAATATGGGAGGCTTTGGAGAGTTAGGTTAGAGCTAGGATTTCTATTCTAGGAGTTTTGTTCGTTAGAAGAACACTGTAATATAGTTGTATTTACATTCTTTTGGCCCTAGTCTTGTAATATCTACATATTTAATAGAATAAATATATTGGACTATGCCCAGAGTATCTTTTTTATTTATGTTTTGTAGATGGTTTTAAGGTTATGTGACATTTCTAAATAAATATAGCTATCATTTATTTCTTTTTAGGCTCTCATTATCTATTTTGATTCACAAGTTATTGGATCATGTTTGGTTACTCTTTCAATACTTCTAGTCTAGGGTTATACCATGTTATTCTGAGAATAATTTTCTTTGAGAATAGTTATTTTAGCGGGATAATAAGAGGGTTTTCCTTGCAAGATTTAATGGGTACTTCTCATGGAAGGATATTAATTCTTTGGCTTGTGTCTAGGATCTTTCCATTACATTCTCTTTCAAAAAATTAAGAGTCTATGATATTTTGTTCTCATTTGTAGGGTCTAACACTCTTATTGTTGCTAACGGGAGCTTGAAGGGTTTCAAAATCTCTGGCGCATCACCTCAGTTTTGTTTAAACTCCTTCCCTTCTTCCAAATCCACCAAGAGAAGAGTCAACTTCTATAAAATCCTTGAGGTTGCTTTGCAGGGTGAAATCCCTGTCCCACTCCTGCAAAGCTTTTGGACTACCCTCATTTAGGCAGGAGTTTAGATCTAGGATCAACACTTTGCATTCCTCCACATAAGATAACAATGGCTTGTATTTTTGGTTATAATAGCTATTTACTATAAATATTCCACTATCATATTTTTAGGTCCCAAACTATTCTTTGAAAAATTTATGATGTTGGTTGGTTGACATTAAGGCTAGTAGTCATGAATGGATTGGACAAGTTGAAAGAATGCTTTGTATTTATCTGCATGGGAATCTTAGGTTATATGGTTTGTGCAGTGTCTCAATTCAAATATATTTTATTATATTGATCTATAGGTGAAGACTTGTTATCACAAGTGCAATACTGTTGTATGTTTTTTCTTTTGGCTATTCGTAGTAACTAAATTTGAGTCTTATTGAACCAGATATAGGATGGGGAAAGAGTTAATATGTTTAGAGTGATCATGTAGTTGTATTTTATTATTTACATGATTTTTTGTGCTTCATAAAATGATTATTGATCTAATTGGTAATACTTTTTAATGTCTTTCTACATGTTACCTTTGGGATAAGTTTTGAGGATGATGTAATGTGTGTGCCTTGATCATTTCATTTGGTGAAGACTTATTGTGATGCATTTGGGTCCCCTTTATCTCCTGGTTGGACTGCATTTAATATTTATGCTCATGTTGGTTAACCTTTTTGAATTTTATAATGAACAAACCACTATATATGAGCGTGAATGGATGAGTAAAGTAGGAGAGTATGGGAGGTAATTGTGAGGTATGTGTGAATTGAATGTGCAAAAAAAATAATGCAAATAAGGAAGAGAAAAAGTGTGAATTTTTTAATCAGACAAAGAGACCTTATAGAAGCTGATCTAGGAGATCCTACATCTTTTTATATTCTATGTGTTCCTATTGGAAGGTTGTGCGCTCTTTTAGTATCATTGTGAAAAATTATATTTTTTGTGCAAGTTCTCTTAGGAAAAGTGAGTTCCTTGGTAGTGTGCCTAAACATCAAGGAAAATGAGTTACATGACTTCTAGCCTAAAATTTTGTAATCAATTATTTCATATAGTAAAATTATCACCATGTTTTTTCCCACATTGGTTTTTACACATAAATTTTTTGTTCATGTGTGTTTTATTTCATTGCTATATCTTTTGTTGATAGTTAATTGAAACAATAATAATTAATTGAGGGTTGTGGTACAAGTGTTGAGTTCCAATTTATGTTGATTCCCTCCACTCCTTATAATTTGGAGGTTTTTATCAAAGAGACCCTCAAACCATTGCAATTAAAATTCATTTTGGAATCACATTCCATGAATGAAGAATGGTTAGGGGAGTTTTGAGAGACTCTATTATTGACAACTTCAACTATGATTGCCTCAAATTTGTTTTGAAAATTCATAAGACTCATTTCCTTATCTTGGAAGATCTTCCTATTTCTCTTTTTCCACAACTCCCAAATGAGGATGGAGGGACCTCTGACCCATAGACATGTGAAATAGAGTATCCTTTTTAAGAGAATTAAAGATTTTAACAAACTTAGAATATCAATTGGGTGGGCATTAGACCATCCCAACTTAGCACAGAGCCACCACCAAAATTATTGTGAGAAGGGACAACCTAGGATAAAATGATCCATATTTTCCTCTTTACCTTTACATAGAACACACCCTACTTGAATTTATCCACTACTATGATCTTCTTTTGGAGAAAAGCTCATTGTAATACCCACTCGTATGTTTCTATTTTAGTTTATATATATGAACTCTTTTAGAACCCTTTTTATGTGTGTGTGTGTGAGACCTTATTCTCATGGGTTCTCAAGTGGGGAATTACATCTTGTGTCAAAGCCTGAGTTTCTACACTAGGAACTCGTGGATTTGTACCCTCATTATGTGTCTATTAGGTAAACTTGAAACAAAAAAAAATTGACATTTATTTCTTTTAGATTTCAAACTAAACCTTTAAGTCTTTTATTTCCTTGACCTATCTTGGAATCTTGCCTTATGAAATTGGTTTTCATGGGTAAAATGCCTACCAAGACCCAATCTATTGCTAGAGGTTGAGTTAGAGGTAGAGGTAGAGGATAAGGTAGAACTAGTGAGTGGGATAGGCATCACAGTCCACTGAGCCTTCATCACGAAATCTCATAGGAGTAATAGTATTAGGAGGACTAGAGTGGTGAGAACAACAATGAGTAGAGTGGTGATTAGAGTGTTGAATCAGAGGATCCTCACACTAGATAGATTTTATAGGATATTTTGAGCCATCTAAGACCTGTGCAGAATAAAATTGAGAAGGATGAATCTCATCATTCTAAGAAGGGGGAGGGAGAAAGATCTCAAATTAATAGGAGGAGGAAAATTGTGGATGACGAGGATACTATTTTGGTTGGACACATGAGAGATCTCCTTAGGTCTCGACCTCCTACATTTGATGGATCTAGCAATGGCATTGAGGAAAAGACCTAGTTGATTGACTTTGGAAGATGCTTTTTTATGTACCCCTATGGTAGTAATACCAAGGATAGATGTTCCATCAAGAATCTCAGAGGATATGTATCCACCTAGTGGTTATTGGAGGAATAGAGACTTCTTTGACAATATCTACCCTTTCTTGGGATTTCTTCCTCGAGAGCTTTAGGGATCATCTTCTATTGGAGTAGTGGAGACAAAAATACGTAGATGAGTTCCATTATCTACGTCAATTGGCCATGTCAGTGGAGGAGTATGAGAATCAAATTTTTGAACTCAAACAGTATGTCAAGTTTGGTAATGATGAGGCTCTAATGGTGCAACACTTTGTCTCAGGGCTTAATGCTCTCATTTTTGGAGGGGTTCGAGTCTTCGAACCGAAGACCCTTAAGGATGTAGTTATCAAGGCTATGTTGGTTGAAATTTTTTTATCTCTGGTCCTTGGTGGCCAAGATGGTGTTTAGACTATTGGTACTTAATTTTTAGGATTCAGGGGTAACCAATATCAAGGAGAAAGAAGCTCTAAGAATCATCTTATATCCTAGAAGGGTGGTCAAAACTGGGAAAATAAGAAATTCTTCCATGGTCATAGCGGTAGTTCACAATTAGGAAACTATCACAATTGGTAGCATAGTATCTATAATCAGACTATTCAGTTAGCTCAAAGTTCGCATCAAAGTAATAGTAGAGGTAGCTTCTAGCAGTCTAGTGCAACTCTTTTTGGGAGAGATTTTGGTAGAGGAGGAGGGGGTTATTTTTCTTGTGGGAAGCATGGTCACATTTCTATCAATTACCCTCAACAATCAACTTAGTTCTCAGGTCAGAGAGGGGAAGCTTATGATCCTATAGTTAGGGATGTTGGAAGATCTCATAGAGTATTTGCAATTATTGACCATCACTAAGCTGATCATCTAGCTACTATGATCAAGACAACACGTAGAGGACAAATCTATCTTTGGAGCTTGTTCATATAATTTAGCAACAGGGACTTACCTTCAAAGGTCATACCATAGGGTAAGTAAGGGTCCAATGGGACCCAAATGATAAGTCTTTAATTCCATGGGAGGATGATTTGAGATTGAAGGAGTTATATCCCTATATATTTATAGGCTTCCAAGAGTAAGCCTAATCCTATCGGGGGAGCATGTAATACCCACTCATATGTTGCTATTTCAGTTTATACGTTTGAACTCTTTTAGGACCCTTTTTATGTGTGTGTCAGAATTTATTCTCATGGGTTCCTAGGATGGGTGCTACACTCATGTAATGGTATTCACCTTTGGGACACAAAATTTACTCTTGCAAAGATGGATGAGAATTATTTTTCCCTCCTACTCCACATCCCTAGCCAAATATTAGCTTCCCTTGGAGTTATTCTAATGGCTTAAATTTGCATTCTTATATAAATTACCATTTAGCATCACCCTCACCTTAGCCTAAGACTCAAAATCCACATCACCCACATGCATCCTCTTAGTATGTCCCATCGCCGCTTGCTTTAGAATCTCGACCGCACGGTTTGTTAGGCATAGGATGTGTGTACATCATAGAGATGTTTGTGTGGAGCGCACTCGTCTACAAATCTATAGACATGTAGAGTGTTGTTGAGGAATTACAAACTACCACCTCGCAAAATGTAATGTTTGAATCCACCACACACTGATGTTATGATTCAAATTTGGTCATTATAGTCTCTTTTTGGGCCTTCATTAGCTCTCTCACAATTTTGGGGGCTTTCTCTTGTAAATTTGGTATTCTTCTTCACTCTATTTTTGTTGTGTTCTTGAGTTTTTTACCACATTGGCATTACACTAGTCTCACCGTCTATGTCACTGGCCTTCTATCTCTTCAAGGGGAGTCTCTCTACTCCACTTACTTCTATATTTTGAGCATATCAATATTATATTGATCATTTTCTTGGCATCCTAGCATTGCATTTATTTTATTTATAGTTATCTATCACCATTTATCTTGTGTTTATTCAACTGTTGTAGAGGTAGAAACACCAAATAAGGGATCTAACTAAGCCAAGTCTCCAAATAAACACCCCAACATTTTTCATTATTTCCATGTGTGCAAGTTTGTACAAGTACAATCTCAAAAAATCAACTCCATCAAACATCCAATCTGGTATTACACTCTTCTTTATCTTTCATTTATCATTATATTCATAGTATAATAGTAGTCTTTACTATTTTTTGTTTAGTCTATTTATCTATTTTTTGTTACTTTAGTTTTCTTTTTGTCACTATTTATATACTCTATCCATATGGGATGCTAGTGCACTGCGTTGTCATCTTGTACCCATACTGTTGTTTGCAACCTACACTAGCGTCCAAGGAAGTGATCTTGAAGAGATCGGTGTTTATTTATCATAGTTATCTCTTTCAATTTTAGTAGTCTAAACATTTTTATCATCTGGCATACTTTAGTTGTTAGCATCTTTCTCCATTCAATATTTATTTAATTAAAGTTACTTGCATTAAAATAATTTAGATTGATTAAACTCTTTTTCAACAAATGTTCATTTGATCCCCCTAACTTTGCGTGCTAGTTGAAGTGAGGTGGTGCAAGGGAAGGCTCATAATTTGAGACTTTAAATGGTCTCTAGTTTGGTGCATTTTTTTTTTCCTTCTCCACATTTTAGTGAACCCGATGTGAACTAGAAACCTTTTTATCCTAGTGATAGTCCCATCACGAGCATGGTGACTATCACTCTGATTTCCTTTCTTGTCCAAAGGGTTCCAAAGATGACTATCACATTCACCCCTTTGAACAAACCATAAAATAAAGAGCCTTCTCCCCTTTATGTCTCGACCTTGATGAATGGTATTTCTATTAGAGGTATCTTGGTTGACCCTACTTGGTGGGTAGATATAATCACAGAGGAGATCCTCTTTGTTAACAGTTTAAACCATGGAAAATATGATAAGTGCCCTATCACCATTAGGATGCATGATAGGTTGTCTCTTTCTCCTTTGGGGTCCACCAATTTGATGGTCCAAGTGGGACACAAAGAGGTTTTCTTGTCATTTGTGGTGATTCTTGAATCAAACCTCTTCAAGGTCAAACTAGATATCCCTTGGTTGACTTCTATGGGAATCATCTCATCGGTTATCCATAAATGTTTGAAGTTTCATCATAAGGGGACCATTTATACTATCTAGGATATTAGATATCATCCTTTGGTGTCTTGTGGGGGCTTCTCCCTTGATCACTTTTGGCCTACTCTGATAGGGTCTCTACATCCCTCGAAGGATATAATGTTCCTTGCTTATTAGAATTATAAGGTTGGGGAACTTAATCTAAAATCTATACCACCTTCCCTTGCTCAACCCTCTCATGAGGATTAGTGTGCTTCATATTTTATCCCTTCTTTCTCAAGTTCTCAAGAGAAGCATGTTCGCCATGGGAAGCCTCCTCCTCCACCTTGGGCTACACAGTCTTTAGCAGTGTCATTTGTTCTTGTATCCACACCTAATATGGATAAAGAAAAGGTACCCATGTTTCCAAAGCTCAAGGTGAAATTTCATTTTCCTATTCCTATCATTTTGGATGTACCTCACCCTATTGTTTATGGCTAGGGTAAGAGGTCTCATAAGGATGCACCATCTCCTTTGACACCTTCTACTTAGCCTTCAAGGGCATCCTTTGTTCCTCCCACTACCACTAGGAAAAAAAGAGGAAGGGCACCCATGACTGAGCCAGTATTACTTGAATCAACTCCACATACTACTCCATCAGTAGGGTCATCTCCTTTACCAGTGACATCATTGATGATCTCCCCCATGGAGCAAGACAACATTGTACCTTCATGAGCTTCTCAGTCCGGCACACATTTGCATTGAAACTGTCTTGCACCTGAGTGTAAGCATCATTGATGGGAGAGGGATTTTCCACATGAGGCTGCTGCAAGGGAGAAAAAAATGTCTTTCAAGCTTGTGTCTTCTTCTTCTTCAAACTTTTCCTCTAGCTCCACTCTTGCTTCAAGTGCAGTCACACTGACTCCTTTCCCTACTACTACCTTTGTCACGCTTCCCCCTACACTAGGACTAACCATTGGGCCCCATGCCAAACGGGTCCACTTGTTCATCTCCCCTTCACAAGATTCACCTATGATCACCACTTTTCCAAATGTCCTACCATTCTCTGAGCTGGTGAACATGGTGTACACCCAAGTGGTATCTAGTGCAATAATTTCCACCCAACCTACACTTTCCCCATATCAAGACTTTCATACTAGCTTCTCTAATGTCCTGAAAATTGCTACAGTTGATCGAAGGTTTTTTCCTTTGTCTTTCAAGAGAAAGTTTGAGTAGGGTCATGTCTTGGAGTTTAGGTGTCATAAATATACTCTAAACAATCCTCTTTCTATGTCCATCCTTACAATAGATTAATCTTTGACTTCTCTTGAGTTTGTCTCTACCCCTTTTGCTAAAGTTGACGAGGAATCTTCTTTATCTTCACTTTAGCATGGATCTCTTGCACGCTTTGAGGCTTGTATTTTTGACTCATTAGAGGATATTTTGGTGTTGATGATGATCTTCACATGATCCCTCTCACTCACCATAGTTGATTTTTTGGATGGTAATGTCGAGGCTACTTCATCCTTGGCCCTTGTTGGTGGTGGGGTTCTTGGGGCTTCCATCATGGTCATGTCATTTCAATCTTGACCTCCCCCCCATATGATCAATATTTGGAGGATGATGATCTTCTAATAGATGACCTATGAGGGAAGTTCCCACTTCTACATCTTTATATTAGAGTTTGTTTGTTTGTGTTCCCCAGTGCTTGTCTTTCAATGTTTTTCCCTCCTGGAGGACCCTTGTACTCCATTGATACTTGAAAATGAGAGGCTTTATATTGTGTACCTTCTTCTATTTGTCATCTTATTCTTTTATATGTTGCATCTTTGATTTTTGACATTTGGGGATGATGCAAAGAGTTGGGGCATTTAGGTACTCCTTCCATGTTGATCCAAATTTTTGTTTTCCTTTTCCTTCATGTTCTCTTCTTAAGATCTGAACCATGGCTAGAAATGATGAAAGATACCTTGAGAGTATGTATCCTTTCTCTTATGGGTTCTGACACCAATCCATCAGATCCCCTTGTCTCTATATAGATGTTGTGGACGTCATGTGTCACCCGCTAGGAAGTGACATTTCATGGCAACATCTCGTATATTGACATGCCACAATGTTTTTTCTCTCCTTGGAATGTTGTATGTTACCCTCTGAGTAGAACATTCAATTCTAATGGGGGGCTATTTTATCTATGTGTCTAGTATTTCTGATTTGGATTTTATCTAATGATCACGATGTCTCTACACCTCAAGTTTTTCTTGCAAAAATTTTCAAACTTTTATCTTAGTGTCTGCCTATGTGGGGGCCAATCCACTATCTTTGTGCCTCAATATTTCCCTATCATATGCCTATCTTTCTTAACACTAAACATACCTAATTTGAGAACCAATTATGCCCCATTTTATACCACCTTTTATCATTTCCACATACCTTCATATTCATTTACACATTCTATGTTCGTTCCATTTTCATATCATTTAATCATTTCACACTACATATGATTTAATATATTTAAGTCTTGATTAATATAGTTTTAAGATTAAACTATAAAAAGTAATTATTGATTATATTTATCAATAAGAGTTGTTATTAAATGCTTTGAAAAATATATCATGGAACATGGTGACTTAAGGATTTTTCCACATCATAGTGGACACTTCATCACCACTAAATCCCACATCATTTGGAAGCATGTGGAGGATGCATTTGTTGGAGATAACTTAGGCACACTATGTTAAGGAAGCTTATAATGGAACCCATGTTTGAGATGTGTTATCGAACTCTGTGTAGAGGAGAAACCTATGATTATATCATTACTTTTTTTAGTTGTTGTTGTAAAATAATAATTAATTACAAGCTATGTGAGGTTGTTATTCTTGTTTTAGAGGTTACATGACTCTCTCCACCTTCTATTACTACCTCAACATTTTCATTTTGCATAGATCTTGATAAACAATTTCACTAGGTGAAGGAAACTGAAATTGTCATTTCCTATATTTAATTTTCTACTATAACAATTTATGGTCCATAAATAAGGTTGTATGTAAGCTGTTAAAAACTAGAAAACTATTCTTGTACACATTTGTTAGAGATACATTTATATAAGCAATATAAGGAAAATTATTGAAGGCAGAGATTTTTGTATCAAATCCTTGATAAATAAAATAATACTTTTCATGATCAAAACCATGTAAGGGAACCATTTTTATTTCATCATTTACCAAACTGAGGAGGCAAGGCCCACTGCTCAGAATGTTGGTGATTTTTGTAATTTATTGTTCAGTAATGTGTGTTTGGTTTGTCATAACATGATGTTTCCTTTTCAATTAGTAGTAGAGTTTGATTATTGTTGTGTTACTACTTTTGCAATCTGATTAGCATTATTATTATTGATGTTGGAGATTTTCCAGCAAGCCAGAGTGTTAACTGTATGTTTGTCATTGATGACAACATATGGTAAGTAGCATGTGTGGAAGCTTGATGGAGAGAGCCTTGAGTATATGTTTCCTAGATATTTTATCAGCATGATATCGTAGATGCAGAGGCTGATTCTGAATGAAGACAATAATATTGCAGTCTGTATCAGTGAGTGTTCCTGACAGGTCCCATGAAGATTTTTGTATGTCATTTACAGTATGGTTGTAATGTAGCCTTGCATATTTATATTTATGTTGTAGACATGTTTATGATGTTGTGTTCATGGATGCAAAGTCAGATATGCAGTACAGGTTGAGTTATGAAGTCTCCAGTTGACAGTCACAGTTTCTTGAGTTTATCTAGTAGAGCCGATAGTGTTTTTATTGTTGTAGTAGTTGTGCCTATCATTTTGATATGCGTGCTTGCAATAGTGTTTGGAGAAGAGTTAAGAATATTTGGTTAAGAGTGCATGGTGTAATTCGACATGAGAAGAAAGCATCAATTAATTTGGTGGATCTGAGAGTGTGAAGCAATGCGTCTACTCATATGGATTTGTGCGGTCCTAATTTGTGTTGCGTGCTTAGTAGAGCCAATTGAGATGTTATTGGAGAGTTGTATTGTTTCTCTAATATGATTCAAGATGGTTCTAACAGGCCGACTTGATTATATCATTTAAAGGAAGATATTTATAAGCAGTCATTTTGTGATTGCTAAGTATGGTAGATAGTTGAAAGATAAGAGCAGAGAAGAAGGTGCGAAGTATTGAGCCATTAGAAAAAGGTCTATGTGACAAAGTAGAGAGTGCATGCTATCCATTGGAACTGATCAAGACGGCAGGTCTACTCATAGTTCACCAAGATCCAGATATAGTGTGTATCTATTAAATAGAAGGTTGCATCCTTCACCCCTTTGAGCAGTGTGCTCCCGGACAATGTGTCCTCACCCCTAACAGGGTTAATTGTGAAAGACTCCTAACAAGGTCTGACCTTTGACCAGGTCATTGTACTTAATGCATTGTAAAGATCTACTCCTAACAGGGTTGTAAGATCTTCTAATAGGGATCATAATACTCTAGTGTAGTTTATAGTGGGTGCTAATTCCCACCAGGGTTTTTACCTATTTGGGTTTCCCTATAACCAAAATTGTGGTGTTGTGTCAATTGTTCTTATATTGTTTTTATGCTTAATGTTCTTCTGTACTTAATTAGATAAAGAATTGAATCTTTTAGATAACTGATTCACCCCCCCCCCCCCCTCCCTCAGTTATCTCTTGGGACTATTCCTAACAATTGGTATCAGAGCCAAGTGCCTCAGAGAGAAAGTTTAACAGCTTGAGGTTGATCAGATGGCATTCTTTAGAAAAGAAAGTCTTAAGTTTGATGGAGAGAACTATCTAGATTGGAAGAACAAAATAATGACACACATGCAGTGCATTGCCTTTGAGATTTTTGAAGTAGCTACCAAAGAAGTTCAGATTCCCTCTCTAGCAGATCTTGCAAAGGAAGATGCAACTCTTAAGAAAAAGGAGATGTTCGCTCAAAATGCTATTGCTAAAGAAGCCCTTATCAGCGCATTGTCTGACAGTGAGTTTTTAGAGATCAAGAAAGTAGATAAAGCCTACAAGATATGGAAGTATCTAGAATGAAGGAGATGTCCAAGACAAGAATGCGCGCAGAAAGACATGGAAGAAAAAGTACAGTACATTGGAGATGCTACCTAAAGAGAACATTATAGCCTACAATCAAAGGATTAATGAATCTGTTGCAGGAATCAGAAACAATGGTGGAGAGATCTCGAAAGAAGACATAATGGATAAGTTGATGACTACTTTGACACCAGAATATGAGAGAAAGATAAACATCCTAGATGAGACTATGCAATTTTCAAAAGACTTCAAAAGAGAGACCTTAATCAGTAATATTTTAGCTTTTGAGATATCAAGTTTGAAGATAGAGACTAAAAGTGAGACAATTTTCAAAGCTTCAGTCCATGGTAAGAAATCCTTGAACACTTCTAGTAATTTTGATGATAATGATCAAGAGAAAGAACTAGATGATTTCATTGCTTTGATTGCTAAGAAAGAAAGAAAAGGAAAAGAAAAATATGAAGGTCAGTTACCATTCAAATGCTTTTCATGTAACAATATTGGTCACTTTGCATCTAAGTGTCCTACTAGAGTCAAGAAGTTCAAAACTAACTACAAGCCCAAGTATACAAAAGAATGTTACCATGCTGGAGATGGAGTATCAGATGAAGAGTCAGCAGAAGATGAAATTGGATTCATTGCTCTTGAAGACATGGAGAAAATGTTTGATGAAATGGACCTTGAAGATGAAAAGAAAGCACAAAAGTTAGCACTGATTTCATAAGCTGACATCAGGACAGATTGGATCATTGAAAGCAATTGCTCACATCACATGACAAGAGACAAGGATAGATTTGTACATCTAGATAGATACAAAGGAGGCATGGTTAGATTTGGAGACAACACTCCTAAACCTATCATAGGTAGAGGAGCTATCACCTTGGATGGAAAGAACATCACTAATGATGTTCTTTATGTTGATGGTTTGTAGCATAACCTACTAAGTGTTGGACAGTTGCTTGACAAAGGATATTAGTTGGAATTCAAAGACAACAAGTGCATCATTAATAACAAGGAAGGAGAAATGATTGCATTAGGTTCAAAAACTAAAGGTAATGTTTTTCAGCTTAATCCTAAAGCAAGTTGTTTTGTTGCTAAAGTAGATGATAGTTGTTTATGGCACAAAAGACTATGTCACATCAATTTTGACAACATAGTGAAGATAAGAAATGTAAAGGCAGTAAGAGACCTTCCTAGCATTGCAAAACTAGTTGATACAATATGCAAGGAATGTGTAATGGGAAAGCACGTGAGGAATTCATTCAAAAGCAAGCACAATTTGGCAGAGAACAAATTGGATCTAGTGCATACAGACCTATGTGGACCAACCCAAACAAGATCATACTATGGTGAAAAGTACTTTATTTTGTTTGTTGATGATTATTCTAGAATGATGTGGGTTGCGTTCTTAAAGGAAAAATCAGAAGCATTTGAGAAGTTCAAATTATTCAAAGCTAAGGTTGAAAATGAGTCTGGATTGAAGATTAAATGCATGAGATCAGATAGAGGAGGAGAATTCACCTTTGATAGATTTTATGAGTATTGCGAAGAACATGGCATAAAGAGACAGTTGAGTGCACCTAGAACCCCTCAGCATAATAGAATTGTAGAAAGAAGGAATAGGATCATACTTGACATAGTGCGCACCATCATGATTGAAGAAAAGGTCGCATACACCTATTGAAGAGATGTAGTCAATACTGCAGTCTATACAATCAATAGAATTTAATTAAGGCTAGGCGCAGACAAGACAGTCTATGAGCTATGGTTTGAGAATGTACCTACAGTCAAATACTTCAGAATATTTGGAAGCAAGTGCTACATCAAGAGAGATGAAGCAATTTGCAAGTTTGATGCAAGAAGTGATGAAGGTATTTTTCTTGGTTACTCTACTAAAAGAAAAGCTTATAGATGTTTTAATTTAAGATTGAAGAAGATCATTGAAAGTGCTCATGTTAAGATTGATGAGAAGTTTATGATTCAAGAAAGATATCATGATTATGCACCTATGATTGAAGAAGAACCTAGACCTACCACTAGAGAAATAGTTGTTGATGAGATGTTTGACAGCATTGATGTATTATTCAATGACCCTGAAACTAGTGAAGAAGAATCACAGAAGTCAAATAAGAGAGTCACACCTAATGTTCCTAAATTCACATCTAGATATCATTCAAAGGAAGACATCATTGGAGATCATAACAGTAAAGTCATGACAAGATTAAAAGCAAAGAGTTCCACAACAAATGAAGAGGTATGTTTACTATCACAGATTGAACCCTTAAGTGTTGAAGATGCATGTAATGATTCAGATTGGCATGAAGCAATGAAAGAAGAGCTAGATCAGATAATTAAGAATGACATATGGGAATTGGTCCCTAGGCCTAGTGATAAGAATGTGATTGGAACCAAGTGGATATTCAGAAATAAGATGAATGAAGATGGAATAGTGGTAAGAAACAAAGCAAGACTAGTATGTAAAGGATATGCACAAAGAGAAGGAATTGATTATTCTGATACATTTGCCCCTACAAGAAGATTGGAAGCCATAAAGTTGTTTCTAGACTATGCTACATTCAAATACTTTAAGGTATACCAGATGGATGTCAAGTCAGCATTCCTAAATGGGGAGTTGAAGGAAGAAGTATACATAGAGAAGCCTGAAGGATTTACATTATCAAACAGACCTGATATGGTATGCAAATTGAAGAAAGCCCTCTATGGACTTAAGCAAGCCTCTAGAGCTTGGTATGAAAGACTTGATGGTTACTTGACTAAGATTGGATTCAAGAAAGGAGCAGCAGATTGCAACTTATTCATAAGAGAAACATTTAATGGATTGTTGTCGGTTGCTATATTTGTTGATGACATTATCTTTGGTGGTAATGACAAGCTTAGTGTTGAATTTGCTAAGGAGATGCAGAGAAAATTTGAAATGAGCATGATTGGACCTATCAAGTACTTTTTGGGACTAAATGTGTAGCAGACAGACAAAGGTATTTTCATTAATCAATCTAAGTATGTGAAAGAGATACTGAAGAAGTTCAAGATGGATGATTGCAAGCCAGTAAGTACCCCTATGATAACAGGATGCAAGCTTTCAAAAGAAGATGATTCAGCAACAGTAGACATGACTTTGTATAAGTCTATGATTGGTAAACTAATTTATCTTACTCAATCTAGACCTGATATTTCCAATGCATTTGGTATTGTTGGAAGATTTGCAGCAGATCCTAAACAAAGTCATCTCATGGCAGTAAAGAGGATATTCAAATACTTGAAAGGAACTATAGACTATGGTTTATGGTATCCTAATTCAGAAAATATAGAACTTCATGTCTATACAGATGTAGATTGGGCAGGATGCGTGGATGATAGGAAGAGTACCTCAAGAGGAGCATTATTTCTTGGAGACAGGCTTGTTACTTGGACAAGTAAGAAGCAAAATTGTATTTCTCAGTCCACAGCAGAAGCAGAGTATGTTGTAGCAACATTAAATTGCTCTACAATTGTGTGGATCAAGCAGATGATAAAATATTTTGGTATTCAGATTGATTATCCTATTGTTATTCATTGTGATAACACTAGCACTATCAGTATGTCAAAGAACCCTATGATGCATGCAAAGACAAAACACATTGAGATAAAATATCACTTCCTAAGAGAGAAAGTAGTAGAGAAAGAAGTAAAGTTGGACTATGTGAGAACAAAAGATCAGCTAGCAGACATATTCACAAAGCCTTTACCTAAGGATACATTTGAGTATCTCGGGGAGAAGCTGGGAGTAATTCCCTTCCCTGAATCTGATTAGAGTTTGTAGGAGTGCATCAGTCCTCAGTGACTGATGAATGGTTGACTACTCTACTTCAGGAGTAGTACCGGTGCTTAATTGTTTGGCACCCTTTTCCATTGATGTCAAAGGGGGAGTAGGTATATAGTCATGAAAAACAAAACAATAAGTAATACAAAAAATTTTGATGAGGAAATGGAGAATGTTATAAAAGAATTGTAGCAAGGGGGAGTAAGTATTTAGCAAGAAGAAATAAAATAGTAAGAGATGGAGGATTCATCCTTGGGGGAGTTTTGTTGAGGAAATGGAGAATATTTTAAAATGATTATACATTTGGATTGGTGGTGTTTTTCATTTCATATGTTACCATCAATGCCAAAGGGGGATATTGTTGGAGATTTGTCAGCAAGCCAGAGTGCTAACTGTATGTTTTTCATTGATGACAACATATGGTAAGCAGCGTGCATGGAAGCCTAATGGAGAGAGCCTTGAGTATATGTTTCTTAGATATGTTATCAGCATGATATCATAGACATAGAGGTTGATTCTGAGTGAAGACAGTAATACAATAGTCTGTATCAGTAAGTGTTCCTAATAGGTCCCAGGAAGAGTTATGTATGTCATTTACATTATGGTTGTAATGTAGCCTTGCTATTTATATTTATGTTGTAGACATGTTTATGATGCTTTGTTCATGGATGCAGAGTCAAATATGCAGTATAGGTTGAGTTATGAAGTCTTCAGTTGATAGTAACAGTTTCCTTAGTTTATCTAGTAGAGCCGACAATGTTTTTATTGTTGTAGTAGTTGTGCCTATCATTTTGATATGTGTGCTTGCAATAGTGTTTGGAGAAGAGTTAAGAATGTTTGGTTAAGAGTGCATGACGTAATTCAACATGAGAAGAAAGTATCAGTTAATTTGGTGGAGCCGACAGTGTGAAGCAATGCGTCTACTCATATGGAGTTGTGCAGTCCTAATTTGTGTTGCGTGCTTAGTAGAGCCAAATGAGATATTATTAAAGAGTTGTATTGTTTCTCTAATATGATTTCAAGATGGTTCTAACAGGCCGACTTGATTATATCATTTAGAGGAAGATATTTATAAGAAGTCATTTTGTGATTGCTAAGTATGGCAGATAGTTGAAAGATAAGAGCATAGCAGAAGGTGCAAAGTATTGAGCCATTAGTAGAAGGTCTATGTGACAAAGTAGAGAGTGTATGCTATCCATTGGAACTGATCAAGACAACAGGTCTACTCGCAGTTCACCAAGATCCAGATATAGTGTGTATCTATTAATGGAAGGTTGCAGCCTTCACCCCTTTGAGCAGTGTGCTCCCGGATAGTGTGTCCTCACCCCTAACAGGGTTAATTGTAAAAGACTCCTAACAGGGTCCAACCTTTGACCAGGTCACTGTACTTAATGCATTGTAAAGATCAACTCCTAATAAGGTTGTAAGATCTTCTAACAGGGATCATAATACTCTAGTGTAGTTTATAGTGGGTGCTAATTCCCACTTGGATTTTTACCTATTTAGGTTTCCCCGTAACCAAAATTGTGGTATTGTGTCAAATGTTCTTATATTGTGTTTATGCTTAATGTTCTTCTGTACTTAATTGGATAAAGAATTGAATCTTATAGATAACTGATTCACCCCCCCTCCTCTTAGTTATCTCTTGGGACTATTCCTAACAATTGAGTGAGATGGCTAGATAATTTATCAATATTCTATCATGTTCTCATTCATTTAAATGAATTGGTTTATATTGTGAATTTTTGATATGGAATTTATACAAGAAATTGTTGCTATTACTATGTAGATTGTTAGTAGTTCATGCTATACTTTGTAAATAGTTCTTGTCACATTTTCATGAAGAAGACCAAATAGAAAGTCAAATCAGATTAGCATTTAGGAAATTCTTGTGTGTTCTAGCTACATCCATCCCCACTTGAATCATTATCTTCATCCCTTGAGAAGACAACCACTATACCTTTCATTAGTTTATGACCCCATATTGGCATCTTTAGGTACAAACTAAGGGAACCTACATGATTCCAAATTGATCTTAAACAAGAGGTAATCTAAACCACAGTTTTAACATACAGTACTAATGTGATCTTAAGTCATCCTATCACATGCCTATCTATCTTATGCTACATGTGCCGACACATGTGTCTAAGCCACCCTATCACATGCCTATCTATTATTTGCTACACATGTCAGCGCACTATCAAAAGCCTCCCTATCACATGCATATCTAGCATTTTCTATGCATGTCATAGCACTATCAAAATTGCCCTATCATATGGCTATATAGCATAACATAACTTGCCACCCATATTGACGTATTGTCAATGGTCTTGGGCCTACAAGTTGCCTTCATCATCTAGCGCACTTGACTACAGATTGTGTGTTGAATATTTCTCAACAAAAAAATAAGGTTTCCTAGCTGGGGGCAACAACACGTAACAAAATCCCCATAAGTAAGTTAGGTAAAAAAATTCTTACTTTAGCTTGCATCTCTTATTTTGATATGATATGTTCACTAAAGTAGGGGGAAAATGTAATGACTTAAATTTTTACCCTTGTGTCAATTACCAATTACAATCACCCTCACCTTAGCCTAAGACTCAAAATCCACGTCATCTGACCACATGCACTTAGCATGCCCCATCACCACCTACTTCATAATCTCGACCACACAACCTATCATGCATAGGACACGTGCACGCCACAAAGATGTATGTGTAGTGCGCACTCATCCACAAATCTACAAATATGCAAAGTGTCATTGAGGCGTTATGAGCTACCACCTTCCATAGACTTCGTGATTCAAATTTGGTCATTATAATCCCATTTTGGACCTTTATTTGGCTCTCCCTTGTGATTTTGGGGTCTCTCTCTTGGATATTTGACATTCTTCTTCACATATATAGCTTCTTCACTCTATTTTTGTTGTGTTCTTGAGTTCTTCATCACATTAGCATTACACTAGTCTCACCATATACACTACTTGGATTACATCTCTTTGAGGGGAATCTCTCTACTCCACTTGCGTCTTTTGAGCATATCAATATTATCTTGATCATTTTCTTGGTATCCTATCATTGCATGTCTTTCATTTACGGTTATCTATCACTATTTATCTTGTGTCTATTTGGTTGCTATGGAGGTGGAAACACCAAAGAAGAGATCTGACTAAGGCAGGTCTCCAAACAACTACCCCAACAATTTTTGTTGTTTCCATGTGTGCAGGTTCATAGAGGTACAAGCTCAACACATCAACTCCATCAAACATCAAATCTTATGTTACACTCTTCGCTCTCTTTCATTTATTATTATATTCATAGTATAATATTAGTCTTTACTACTTTGTTAATATACTCTTTTTTGTTTAGCCTACTTATCTAGTTTTTGTTACCTTCATTTTCTTTTGGTCATTGTCTCTATACTATGTCCATACGGGATGCTAGCGCGCCACACTATCATCATGTAACCACACTGTCATTCGAGACCTACGTTGTCATCCAGGGTAGTGAGCTTGCAGAGCTCATTGTTTGTTTCTCATAGTTAGTTCTTTCAATTTTAGTAATCTAAATATTTTATGATATGGCATACTTCATTTATTGGCATCTATCTCCATTCAGTGTTTGTTTAATTAAAGTTATTACTTGCATTAAAATACTTTAGATTAATTTAACTCCTCATCATCTAGCCTTGTGTGCTACTTAAAGTGAGGGGGTACAAGGGAAGGTTCATCCCTTGATAATTTAACCGGTCTCTAGGTTGGTGCACATTTTTTTCCTTCTCCACAGTTATACTACTTGGACTTGGAGCCACACCAAATCAACTCACCCTTGTCTCCTTTGAAGACAATCACTATAATATCGAGTGATGCTTTAAGAAGTTCTAAAGATTGATAATTTCTACTGTCCATGCCTAGCAACTTACAAATAAAGATCAAGAAGATAAGGATCCTCTTACTAGTTGGGAATGGTTCTTAATGGATCCTTCATCACCCATGTATGGGAAAACTAGATTACATTGATCCCTCCTTGATAATTTAGCTTTGATTCCCTAGAAACTTTGTTGGTTTTTATTGTTTAGACTTGGCCCTCTATATTGTGTTTTGATTTTGTCTTTTGTTTAGGTTTAACCTCACATAATCTTTAAGGATACGCCTTCAACCATCTATCCATTTCTGGGTGAATCGTATATTAGTTTCCTTGTAATATATAAAACTAGTAATCACACCTTAGTGTGCAAAGGGTACACTAAAGAGGTACGAAAGGTAAACTAAGTATTTTTCCCTTTGTTTGGACTCTCCCTCTCATCCTTGATATATTTCCTTATCTTTCTATCAATTTATCTCACCTTCTATATCTATTTCTATCTCTTCCTCTATATCTCTCCCTCTCTCTGTCTCCCTTTATATCTCCCTAGAATTATTTCTATTTTTACCTCTCGATCTATCTCTATCTCTCTATCTATTTTTCTCCCATTCCTCTCACTCTATATTCATCTCTATATCTATCTTCTTCTCCCCCCTCCATGTGTAGACACATCTCCCTCTATCCATCCATCACTCTACATCACCCCCTTCCCAAACCTTTAAATCTCCACATCTCCATATTTCTTCCCCCATCTCTCCCTCTATCTCTATCTTGTTATCTCTCTATCCCTCTCTATCCCTATATATCCCCCTCCCCCCCCCCCCCCCCCCCTCTCTCTCTCTCCCCCCATCCCTTGCCCATCTCTCTCTCTCTCTCTCTCTCTCTCTCTCTCTCTCTCTCTCTCTCTATATATATATATATATATAACAGTTCCTATCCCTATCTTCATCTTTCTATCTCTCCCTCTCCATATCCATCTCCATCTTTGTCTTCCTCTCCAACACTATCTCCTTACCTCTTTCTCTTTCACTCTTTCCCCTTCTATATCTACCTCTTTCTATTACTATATATCCCTCTAGATCTCTCCCTCTCTCCATATTTCAAACATAACATGACCTTGTTGGTAAATAATTTAAATAACAAATCATAAAATTAGATCTATATTATTATTTTAAAAATTCTATAAATTAATTACAAATACATTTATCAAATAATTATATATCTTTCATTTATTTGCTATTATTTTTAATGTTAATTGGATGACCATCACAACAATCTCATTCAACCCTACTGCCATTACTTTGAGCTATTGCAACTACCTCATCCCTTTCACTAATGCGCCAACCAATCAGGATCCAATTGCAGCATTTTGAATATCAGTTTGACAACATATTGGCACAACTATTCACCATTATTGAACATAAATGAGTGGCTTCCAAAATAAATAAAAAATTTTCAATTAGAAAGAGATCGTTATGAGATCATCAATCAAATAAGTTTGAAAAAATAAATTTGATCATATATTCATTTATACTTTATTGAAATACTGAAATTTACAATAAATTTATAAATTCGTAACATATAATTTAAAAATAAATCTTTTGAATTAAAAATATTATTTTCTTTGAACAAATTTTTTAAATAAATAAATAATATTTACAATAAAAATATTTATTTTATTATTAAAAAATAATTTATAAATTTATGAAACATTAAATATCCATGACTGTAAGTTTAAGAGGAAATAGAATAAAGAAAGTAGACAGTGAAATTGGGAGCTTTGGAAACCTACCAGAATATCCATCAAAAGCCTAAAGAATATGGAATAGTGTCTCATGTTGTAGTTGCAATTTCCCTTGCAAAATGTGGAGCAAAAACAGGGCAGTTAGATGTTTAATAGATTGTTTCCAAGAGAATGGATTTGGTGAAGAGGCATTATAAAATTGGCAGTGTAAAAACAAATTCGAGAACCTTTGCCAGCATACTTGTAGGGTAAGCACGTTAATCATTCTTTTTGCAGATTATGATGGAAAGACATTTTTAAACCAAGTCATTCATCCTAAAACTCCTCCAAACCCATCAACTCAAGCTTGCAGCGATGACAAAACAAAATGATTACTGCTGCTACGTGGAGAAGGGAGAGAAACACGAAGGGATGTGAAAAGATAAGGCAGAAAATGATGAGCATCCAGGATCATTCTGATGGTAGTCAAAAATAAATTAAGTACAAAACTAAATGACATAGATATACAAGTTTAACACGTCTTTGAGCATAAAAATCTGAAAATGTTTTCTCGTCCTTCAGTTCAAAGATAAACATTTGAAAGTGTTTTCTCATCCTTTAGTTCAAAACAAAAATTAGTTAAAAAATTTTTAATTTTTATTTTAATTAATAAAAGTAAACTTATAATTTTGGATCTGTATATATAGATAAGTAGGAGATATTTTTCACAGCAAGTCAAATTATGATATTGCTATTAAGATTCGATTGTGTAGTTTATGAGTCAAATTCTCTGACCCGTGTTTCATGAGTAGTGGTTCACAAAAACCCATGTCTCATGAGAATGAATGGAACACTTAGCACTCATTGCATCTAGGTGATGCTCACAGAGGTGAAGCACCAGAAATTCCCGGGAGGCCAAGTCCTGGTGCTTCACCTCTCTACTGGGATGGGTGGCCTCCCAAGAAGTCCTCCTGGTGCTTCACCTCTGTGAGCATCACCTAGATGCAATGAGTACTTAGCATTCCATTCAAGCTCATGAGACATGGATTTTTGTGAACCACTACTCATAAAACATGGGTCAATGAATTTGATTCAAAAATTACACAATCGAATTCTGATAGCAGAATCAAAATCACAATCTATATAATCATGGGAGTCCATGTCAATTTTGATATGCTGATAAAATAATAGAGTGCAAGTCAATTTCGATAGGCTGAAACGAAGTCATGCCACAGTATATAATGGCGAAAAGCTATGTGAGAAACATTTGTAACGTAGCATTTCTACTTCATTGATATTTTGCAGAGAAGAAAATATTATCATGGAGAATGTGGGTAGAAAAAAGTTGGGGCAGCAGGGACTCTGTGTATCTGAACAGGGTTTGGGATGTATGGGTATGTCCTTTCTGTATGGCCCTCCCAAACCTGAGCAAGAGATGATAAATCTCATTCGTTATGCTGTCGACAGAGCTACCACTGTTCTTGATACTTCAGACATTTATGGACCAGAAACCAATGAAATTCTTATAGGAAAGGTCAGTTATGCTATCAAATCTTAATCTGACACTTCCATGGCTTTGAAAAAACTGCATGCAAGCTTTACAAATAGTTGATTTGGGACAAACTATATAACCATCATTGAAAAATGATCTAATATGACTCAAAAGATGCGTCTGTTGAAACCATTGATCAAAATTAAAAATGTTGTCCATGGTCTCTTGCACAAGTATATCTTGTTTTCAGTTCTTAAGATGCCCTGTTTCCAATTCTTATCAATTACTTCTATGAGCTTGATGTATTTTCTCATTGGTCTTCATACATAATGATCTTATTGTTCCTAAACAGGCTCTTTAAGGCATCAGAGAGAAGGTCCGGATTGCTACTAAGTTTGGATTGACCTGGGCTAAGGGAGAATTTGGTGCGAAGGGAGATCCTGCATACGTCAGGGCTGCTTGTGAAGCAAGCCTCAAGAGGCTTGATTTAGACTACATTGATCTTTATTATCAGCACAGGGTGGATACTACTGTACCCATAGAAGCTACTGTAAGTCTTCAGATTCCAAACCTGTAATCTTGCACCAAAATATTTTTTTATCAAGCTACTGTAAGTCTTGAGATTTGAAGCCTGTAATGTTGTAGCAAGATATTCTTTATCAAGCTACTGTAGTTCTTAAGATTTCAAACCTGTAATCTGGCTGCAAAATGTTCTTTTATCAAACTACTGTAATGTCTGAATCATCAAGGTTGTATATTCTTTGGAGGACAAAAATTTATCTCTCTGGTTCTTTACTGAGGTCTAGCATAACAAAATAAGTCTGATAACAAGTAACTGACTTCGCCTTTTATATAGATGGGCGAACTGAAGAAGCTGGTAGAAGAGGGAAAGATAAAATACGTGGGTCTGTCTGAAGCCTCCGCTTCAACAATCCGTAGAGCCCATGCAGTGCATCCAATCACTGCTGTGCAGCTCGAATTGTCTCTCTGGAGTAGGGATTCTGAGGCCCAAATCATTCCCATCTGCAGGTAGACATTGTGGCAATACAATACCTCAACAATCAGTGATTCAATTTTTACTTTATGGATTGCAGAGAACTTACAGCAAATAATTGTGAATTTGGGTTTATACCAAATGTTAAGGAACTTTATAGAACTTTGTGCCATATCAACTTAAATAAGGAATATAAGCTGATTTATATTTGTTTAAATTTTAGTTTTTTCCATTCAGAGGGAGTTAGGTATTGGGGTTGTTGCATACAGTCCTTTGGGATTGGGTTTCTTTGGCTCTAGAGCAAAACTTCTTCAAAGTGTGACAGATAATGACTTCCGTAAGGTAAAGGATAGGATTTTTTCCCATTTAATAAGGGTACCATTTTAAAGATGATCTGATGTTGAGTTCAAAGTTCAAACAATGAGATTGCACAAAAAAGTAAAATCTGAAGCCTAAACACAAATCTACATAACAAGACTAAGATAGAGAACGAAGGTAAAAATTTATTTGATTTGATTTCATCATTGTTGATTGTTTCATGTCATAATAATTGATTTGTTAAACAGGGGACTCCGAGGTTTCAAGGTGAGAATCTTGAGCACAACCAAGATCTATTCCAAAAGCTAAGTGAAATCAGTTTACGAAAAGGGTGCAGCCCAAGCCAGCTTGCTCTTGCATGGGTTCAGCACCAGGGAAATGACGTTGTGTCCATTCCAGGAACCACCAAGATTAAGAACCTGGATGATAATATATTCTCTCTCTCGGTAAAATTGACTGCGGATGACATGAATGAAATCGAGACCATCTTTCCTGTAGATGCTACAGCTGGAAGTCGAAGCAGAGCCGTGGATTCGCAAATGACCTGGATGAATTCAGAAACACCCCCATTCAATGCTCTCCATTGAATTAAAGCACATAAATGCTTGTATTACAGGGCAGAACGTTTGCAATTGAGCAGGATGAATAAGGGGCTCGGAAGGGTTAGCAACATTAAAAAAATGTTCTAATAAATGGATTTTTAGAGTCTTGTTCTACTAAATCAGTTATTAAATGCTTATTATTAAAGATATAGTATTTTCAGAGTCTATTAATAAAGAGCTTTTGGTAAATGAGACGCAAAGCGTCAAAGTTCCTGTCTAAAGTGTGGAAAGTTTAGCGTAGGTAGATGTAGAGATGAAGGTAGAGGGGGGAGGGAAGGAGAGAGAGATGTGGTTTAATGTTGAGTATGTTGTTTGTTAGTTTGATGTCTATTATTTGTAATAATATTGTTTCAATAGTTATGATAATATGCATTTTAAATTGTATTTCTTTGTTGCAAAAAGCAATAAATCATATTAAATGACTTAGCAAGGTGCCTCTACCAGAATTATGGGATAGTGCCATATTATTCTAAGCTATTGTGGACTATAAAAGAATATTTAATTTTTTTCTTCTTTCTAGGATCTTTTCAGACACTCCATTTAAAAAAATGCTGATGTAGTATCATATTTGATGATGCAGTCTTCAAACTCTAGTTATATATAAGAAACTTCTGCAAGTAAATTATTGTAAAAAACTCAACTTGAACATCATCTTTTGTAATCAATATTTTGATTAGATAAAAGCATGTCATTCAACTAATCTGTCATAAGTGTTTTTAAAGCTCTGCCATGAAACAAAGCACTCTATTATAAACATTTGTATGTAAACAGATATGAAATTATTTGTTAATGTGATATATATGAAACATATTTTGTTGTTCGTCACTTTTGTTATTATTTGTTCTTTTTCCTTTACAATTTCCTTCAAGCCTTGCAGCTAATGAAATTAACACATAGACTTGATAACGTGTCTGCGGAGAATACACGAGAAAATGAAATATTGTATAAATAGCAGTGTGGAGAGAGGCATTTCTCAAGAACAGAAATGCAATGAGCATAATGGCTTCAAAAAATGGAAGCCAAAGATGACTTCACATGACGATACGAGTATACTTCAGACCAGAAAACTCCTTGTCAAAATATTCTCTATAAAATTATATTGTTTTCTCTGTTAACAAGTAATAAAATTTAGTGAACTAGAGAATTTTTTTATGAATTCAGTTACAAATATCATTAAATGGTTTTGAATATATTTTATCTTCTGTAAGCCCTCCAATTAATTAAATACGGCTTTGTAATTTTGTTCAAGCCTTCCTACATGTTTCACTAGAAAGGGGCACAGACATTATCGTGGAACATGAAAATTACAAATCAAACATGCAAGAATCAACTTCAATCTTACATAAGATGAAAACTTATAAAATCTCGTTATAATTTGACAGATGTCCCATTTTGGCACAGGTTTTTGGAATTTGGCTTTACACTTGTCAATTGCATTCCCTTTAATATCACAGACAAAGACATTAAATTTATAGAGTTTGTAACGACAATTAATGTCACATATTTCTGAAATTGACTGTGTGATGTTAAATGAGAATATTACAGACTTCTGAATTTAACTATGATATTAAGTGAGAATATCACAAATTTCTGAATTTGATTGTGATATTTATGTGATGTCAAGTGAGAATTAGTGTTTTAAGATTTCTGAATTTGTGTTAAGTGTGAAGTTTTTAGACAGACTGCGATATTAAGTGAGAATAGTGTTAAGACAATGAAATTTTGAGATTTCTGAATTTGAAGTGTTAAGACTGAAATTTTCAGATTTCTAAATTTGACTGTAAATTTAAGTAAAAATAGTGTGGAAACTGAAATTTTCAGATTTCTCAAACCGACTCTAATATTAAAGGGAAAATAGTGTGAACAGTTTTGAAATTTTCAGATTCAATAATTATAATTAACACCACAGATTTGTGGATTTAACTATGATGTTTAGGTTAGAGTAGTGTCAAGACATTAACCAGACATACTGAATTTGATTCAGTCTCAAGCACAAAAAAGTGACTCTGCCAAAGGTCCAGTTTTTTCATTCCTCTAACTGAAACTCTGAAAAAGAACAATCTTGGGCAAGTGACGTGCCTATAGTGTCTATCGCAGTTTTTCAACCTGAGTTGACAAACAAGTCTATTTTTAATTTTTCCTGCGAGCACATCTGGCAATGCTAATTGGTTCAGGACAATGATTTGCTTAAATTATTTCCCAAATTTTGTTTTTGTTGTATAAAATCCGCCTTCAAGATTTTCAAGTTTTGATCTTTTAAAAGACAAGCAAAGAAGAAAAATCCAACTTCAGGTTGGAAATGAGATATTGAACCTAATTTTAGACTTTCTCAGACTCAATCTGTAAGGCTTGCTATGTAAATTTAGTTCCGCTTATGGAATTCCAACTTAACAATAAAAAATAAAATAATTCATTGAAACCCACACAACCAGGACTGAAATGAAAATTAAAACAATCCACATAACCAATAAAACTGGTAAATCAATTCACTGAACAAATAAAAAATGAACAAATCCATTAAATCAGCATGAAACTACATGCATACCTTTTCAGGACTGAGTCTATGATAGATCTTTGCTCTCACACAAAAGTTAACAAAACCCTGTGAATGGTCTTTCTTGTCTTTCCAACACATCTTAGTCATTTTTAGACTTTTAGATTCCTATTTTAGGGACTAAGTTCTTGAAAGACATAAGACCTACTCAATAGAAAGAGACGAGGGGAAAAGAAAAGGTTAAAACCTCAAGTGAACTAAATGAGTAGAGGAACACCTATTTAACCCAATAAAAATGAAAGAATTACCTGAAACTCTCCTCTCTAGTATCAATTGGAGGTGTTAAACCCTATTTGCTTTTAGTCAACTTCAGGAAAGTTTTCTTTGACACTTCCAAAATCTCATAAAAATGGAAAGTCTTCTTATATCAAATTCAGCAATTTGCGGGTAGTACAAAGATCAAACTTTCAAACCCTAGCACGACAAAGTATGGAAGTGAGTAAACACAAGATGCAACTAATATGATGTATTGGGTATTAAATTTCCACTTTACAAGCTGAAAATCATATTTTGTAAAAAGAAAATTATGATTTCCACTTATGAACAACACTGGAATACATCATGTCAGTAACTGCATTTCATTGACATTAATCTTGTCTCTTTATTTTTGGCAGAAATTTTGAAAACCAAGCAGCTCTTGGAGAGACTATTTTTTTCTTAAAAACTACACACTACTTCAAAAAAACCTAATAATATTTTCATTACATCTTTCTCCAGTCTATTTCTTACATTGCGTGGTGAAATTTCTTGCTTGACAATGTTCCCCCTGTAACATCAATCATAGCCTTAAGTGCATTTTGCATGTTCTTGGTACCTAAATATCTTGGCACTCTTTAATGAATTATATAATTCTAAAAAGAATAGACTAAAATTCCCTACGTGTAAAGTTGGATATAGCCTAAAAGTGGATCCTTTTAATGACAAAGTGCATAATTCAGATTTCCCTAGACAGATTCAAATATTATATAACATGACGATAAGACTTTTGACCACTTGATGATGTTCTAAGATTGCGCAGTGAAGTGGAGGATTTCCATGCTAGTTCCTTACTCATTGGGCAACAGAGTTGATGACAAGTGTGTAACATGAAGTCTCACTACTGCCAGATCAAGTATATGAAATGTTGAATCAACATTTCTTTTCTTGGAATGTTTTGTCACAGGAAGTAAACTTTCACCATAATGACAGAGGAAAGATGATTCAGTCTAGGCAGTTTCTCATATTGAAGTCATGTACTTTTAAAGTTCTTACGTGCCCAAGTAACAAGAAATATGGACCCAAAAACATAAAAAGCCTTTGAGTGCTCCAAAGTAGAGGAATTGAAGGTATTGCCCCTATTTGCAAATTTAGAGGGTAACAAAGTTGGTTAAGTTACCTCCACATAGTTGATCTTGCTGTAGATAAAATATTATCCTGAAACCCTCAAATCTGAGAGTGCTTTTCAGTGATAGTGTAGGGTTTCGGTCTTTTCTTCTTTCTTTTTGAAAAATTCCAAAATTCCATTTTGTACAGAAGTTGCATCATGAAACTGAAAGCATTGTAAATAAATCAAAAGCTTTGGAATTTAATTTAGGAACCTTTCAGTGACATGAACCACAGTTGAAATTACATCCCTTTTCTTGGAAGGATTGCACAGGAATTAACTTTCACCACAATAATGGAGGAAAGATGTTTCATTCTAGGCAGCTTGTCATGTTGCAGTCATGTGCGTAAGTGTCTTATGTGTTACAAATTACAATTAATATAGACCCAAAATCCATATAAAGCCTCTGTTTCTCCAAAGTAGATCAGTTGAAGGTGTTGCCCCTATTCACAAATTAGAGGGTAACAGAGTTGGTTTAGTTACTTCCATGTAATTGAATTTTTTGTAGATAAATGTTTCACCCTCAAATTTGAGAGTTCTTTTCAGTGATAGCTTAGGGACAAAGAAAAAGAAGGATGAAGAAACCCTAACCCTAGCAATGGAATGAATCATGCGATGGTTGTTCTCCCAAACCAGAGATGGAGTGATAGTAGATCATTCCCAAGCTGCTGCCATGTGGTTGAGGTCATGATTCAGTGTTATGGATGTGAAGACAAGAATTTATTTCAGCCCCATAAAAATTGGAAACTCTGAAGTGTGAAATGATGTAGTGGTCAACTGTTCAGACGGGCATAATGGCAGTTATTAATTTGGAGGTTACTGAAAGTAGTTTACTAATTTTAGAAAAACATTGAAGAATCCCAAGCCGCAAGGCAATTTAATGGCAATTCATGAAGTGGGTGTGATCTAAATACTAAAGTAAACTCAAAGAAACAACTATAGTTGCAGTTCATGAAGTCGATGTCACTGAAATTCAAAACACTGGAAAAACAATATATCTCTCTTTTATCAATTCAAGGGGAAAAAATAGAAGCAGAACCCCAACTAACCATTAAGAGTTTTCCAAGAACTATTCCCCGGAGCATAAGTCCCCTGCATTGAGCACATGAAAAGAACTACAGACACTTGAAAAAAAAACAATTGCAGCAGTCGAGCCTTTATCGCCATCTTCTCCAACGGCATGCACTGCAAAACAACAAAAATGACAAGATGCAAATATAATTTTATTTAGCTGTATTTATAGAATCCCAAGTATCAGAGAATGATCACTGAAATTCAAAACACTGGAAAAACAATATATCTCTCTTTTATCAATTCAAGGGGAAAAAATAGAAGCAGAACCCCAACTAACCATTAAGAGTTTTCCAAGAACTATTCCCCGGAGCATAAGTCCCCTGCATTGAGCACATGAAAAGAACTACAGACACTTGAAAAAAAAACAATTGCAGCAGTCGAGCCTTTATCGCCATCTTCTCCAACGGCATGCACTGCAAAACAACAAAAATGACAAGATGCACATATAATTTTATTTAGCTGTATTTATAGAATCCCAAGTATCAGAGAATGATGGTGCCCTGAAATATAGAGCCTCCATTATTCCTGGCCTCTAAGGTCAACTACTGTGGGAAGAGCAAGGAGTGTTGACGTCAAGAAATGCAAGAGATATTCATTGGGCCTGTGTCTGAAATCGGACAAAAGAAGGCTGGAAGGCCATGAAGATGGTAGTGGTGGAAAAAAAATTCTTGAAGGAAATGCAGAGAATGTTCAAGATAAAGAAGACGACAGAAGAAGACTGGAACTTGCAGCGGAAGTTTCCGGAATTGTCACGAAGCTTTTCAATTTTTTGTGATGTTAGAAATTTTATTATTTTTCAAAAGGAAAAATGATTTTTCTCCTTACCAAAACCAATGAAAATTAAGAAAATTCATATTTTTAAATTATTTAAAATAAATATTAATAACAAACTATTATGTTTCTATGCAATAAAATTTAATTCTTTGTTTTTATTGGTTGGTTGACTTGTCAAAATGAAAATTTGCACCCAAACGAATGCATAAGTTACCTGCCTACGGCAGGAACTAATAACTGTATAAAGAGTTTTATAAACCTGATGGAAATATATTTCATTAAGGCATGAAATTGAAATATATGTTCAAAAGCAATTATCTATTTCTCTTTCAATACTTAGGTTTTAACATTTTGGCAAGACAATATTTATGGACTTGTGATAAATCTAAACACTTCCAGATTGATCTTAAGCCCGGTCAAGAGTTAGTAATATAGATCCAATAAATGAGCTGTAATGTCTTCAAGATTCTCTCAAAGACTTCAATATTCATCAACCATTGTTACTCCACATAATGTGTGGGCTTGAGCATCAGGATAACAATATGACATTTATCATCAGTGCATGCCATGGGCAGATTAGAGGCTTTCACCCCATATGTCAACGAATTCAAGTTTCAGAGTAGATAATCTAAAATGTCCCTCCGGTGCCAATTACATGTTTTATTATCAAGAGAAAGCACAAGAACCCGTAGCTACATATAAAATTCAACTTCCTTGAAACAATATTAAACACACTCAGAGAAGTAATATCAGCATTGAATAAGGCCCATATAAAAAAACCATATACAAATTTCAAAGCCATTTATGGTCATTTTGATTTAAACAAAAATAAGTATATGATGGTAATAAGTTGTATGTGGAAAATACTTGGAATATCACATTCAAATTCATTGATATGTACAGAAGTACAGAAGAACAGAAGAAAGTAGTGCCATGGAGAATGCGTCTAGAGAAAAGTTTGCACAGCAGGGTCTAGGATGTATGGGTATGCCTTTCTTGATACAGAAGTGTGACACCTGAGAAAGAAAGGTACCCCTCATTCACTATGTTGTGAACAGAGGTGTCACTTTTCTTGATACTTCAGAGTCTCACATTAATAAAATTCTTGTAGGAAAAGTCAGTTAACTTACTAAATCTATTATGACACCTCCATTCTAAACGGTATTACCGTATTAGACTTTGTGATCCAACCTGTTGAACAAATTACCTTAATATTGAAGAGCTAATATATGTGATGTTGTAGGCGTGGTGTGGGGATTGCTTCCAAATTTTGACTCTTCCTCAGTACCACTCTAAATATATAATCCATATCTAGTTCCTTTGTGCTCATTCCATTAGGAAGACTCCAGTCGAAGGAGTGAACCAGCGAAGCCAAAATTAAATGAAGCATCTTATCAGCCAAAGGAAGCCCTAAGCATATTCTTCTCCCTGCTCCAAATGGTATAAGCTCAAAATCTTGTCCCTTATAGTCCATTTTAGCTCCCTCCCCCTCCAAAAACCTCTCTGGCATAAATTTGGAAGGCTCCTTCCACACAGCAGGATCCCTTGCTATTGCCCACACATTAACCCATACTTGTGTGTCTTTGGGGATCACAAATCCCGCTATTTCACAAGAGCTTGATGCTTTATGAGGGATCAAAAGAGGACCAGGAGGATACAGTCGAAGCACTTCTTTCACCACTGCATGGAGGTAAGGTAGATGATCAGTATCAGATTCCTCCACTCTTCTACTGTGACCTACGACCTCCTCCAATTCCCTTTGGACTTTTTCCATTTTATCTGGATTATGAATGAGTTCTGCCATTGCCCATTCTATTGTTGCACTAGTGGTGTCAAAACCAGCTATTAACAGATCCTGCCATATCAAAACAACTATTAAAACATACAACAATTAATAAACATTAAATGACAACAAATTAAACCTGATACTCATCAAATGCCATCAAATTAAACCTGATACACATTAAATGACATCAAATTAAACCTAATACACAACAACGAATTTTCTACAAATTACCAGAAAATTGAACTTACAAAAATGATTGATCTGATATCTGTGAGACTGAGATCATGGCCTCTCATATCTAGCAGCACGTCCAGAAAATCCTTCTCGTTCTCTCTTTCATCATTCAGCTCTCTGCTTCTCTTCGCCAGTCTATTATTGATCCATAGATCTAAGAAATAATAAGATCTTTTTAAACTGGCTGCTATCTTACGGTCGACACCATGAAGATCCAGAAACCCTAGCCATGGATAAAAATCAGCCAAATTGGGTTTTTCGGCAAACATCACCCATGAAGTAACAGCGCTGAGGAACTCCACAGACTCGGGATTATTTGGGTCGAATACCTTTGCACTGAAGATCATATTACTTATCATATTCATAGTCGTGTGGAATATCAAATCAGCCAAGTTCACGCTCTTTCCCTTCAGGCCATTTTCCTGGAAAATCAATTGAATCATTTGGGAAACCGAATCTCTTCTAACATGTTGCAAAGCTTGGATTTTCTTGGAAGAGAAAAGCTCTGTAGTACAAATTCGTCTGAACTTTCGCCATTGGGATCCATTTTGATCCCAAATTATTGAAGACTTGTCATAAGAAAGTATCGTCGCTGCATGAATTGGGGCACGCCCAGCAAAGATGCTGTCATGGGTTTTGAACACCTCCTTCGCCATGGCAGCAGAGGACACCACCACTGCCGTTTTCATGCCAAGAAAGATTGTCATCAAAGGGCCATATTGCCCAGAAAGGGCAGACAGTGCTTCATTAGGTTTTTTGCTCAGCTGAAAGAGGTTTCCTACAATAGGCCAAGCAGGTGGCCCAGGTGGAAGAAGAGGCCTCTTCGACTTTCTTCTCCATAGAAATACAGAGAGCAAGACCACAACAATGCTAACAAGCACAGAATAGCAGTAGAACAAATGGCTTTCCATGAGAATGGAGGACGAATTTCCAGCAATGAAGCGTCATTCTTATATGAATTGAATCAGCTACCCTTTGCAATTCAACGGTCAAAATCTATAACTTTGAAAATCTATTAATTTAATGGGTAGGCTACTTAGTGCGCAAAGAAACAAGAAAGACATTCTGGAAGAGAAAGTGGCTCAGCGACCAGTAGCAGCGAGAGACGTGAAAGACCCGCTAAATGTAAAAGTCAAGCCTGCCTACAAAATAGAAAGTTCTATGCGGCACCTACAATGCACGATGCAGGTTTTACTATATTTATTAATTTTAAAAGAAAATAAAAATTTGTATTTTAAATTGATAAATAGGATTAAAGGTGCCTCCTCACAAAATATGTTACATGAGACTAATTTTTTTTGACTCTATCTTCAAAATATTCCCTCGTCTATGCATCAATCACAACATAGAATTTTGAAAGTTGTAATCATCATAAGTTATATGTATATAATTTCTAAATGTAACATTTTTGAAATTGTTATTTTAGTTATGAAACGTTCTTAGGATTTAAATGTGTGTGAATTTTTAGAATCAAAGTTTCGAGTCGCACTCTCTGATCTATCATTACGATATAAGAAATCATAGATTGTGACCTGAAAGATTGATGCATGTTAGTGTGAATAGGGTTCTTTAGCTGGCTAGTTCTCCATCATAGCTTTGTTCACACTTAGTTAAGTTTGCAAAGTTTCGAGTCGCACTCTCTGATCTATCATTACAATATAAGAAATCATAGATTGTGACCTGAAAGATTGATGCATGTTAGTGTGAATAGGGTTCTTTAGCTGGCTAGTTCTCCATCGTAGCTTTGTTCACACTTAGTTAAGTTTGCTTAGAGAATTTTTCACTTTATCCCACATAAACAATGTTTTGAGTCTCATGGGTGGTAAGTCCTATATATACTCAACCATCACTCTTATATGGACATTCTATTTTCCTTTGTATGATTTGCACTCTATCTAGTTAAATATAGTTTATTTAGCTTGTATCTACTTTTTGTTGTACTTTCCTTCACTCATTTACATTTTTAGGTGGCTTTTCAACCAAATTTTACATAGTATGAGAGTGGTTGTGAGTTGTGGGTTAGCATTTTTTAAGAAATCTAAGACTGTAGCATTGTTTTATATGAATTGAATCACTTGGCAATAAGTTGACAATCCCACATGTGTTTCTTAGATGAGTCAAATCAGCTATTTTTGCAAATCAGAACTCTATTAACTTTTTAAAAAAGACCTGCTAAGTGAAAGTCAAGTCTACAAAATACAGACTAACATTTTATGACTTCATATCCAAAATTATATTTGTTATTTCTTTTTATTTATATATATAATATTATATTATCATTATAAAATCTACAATAAAAATTATTATAAAATATATATATATATATATATATATATATATATATATATATATATATATATATATATATATATATATAAAATTAAATTTTCTTTAGTAAAGTTGTTGAATAGAATCTAAGAATTATCTTTTGAAGGTAATGAAATTTTGAAGCAATAGAAATTTAAAATAAAAATAAAATAATAAAATCTAATTTTATAACATCAAATGAAATTGAAAAAATAAAAATAGATTTATTTGTAGAGTGCATATATACAAAAGAATACAAATCTAGAACATCCAAATGAGATTCAAATTCTTCTCAAACTTTAGTCCTTGCACCAAATTTGCATCCATTTTATAATGTAGAAATGGAGAATGAGGCAAAGATCTCTCTCTCTCTCTCTCTCTCTCTCTCTCTCTCTCTCTCTCTCTATATATATATATATATATATATATATATATATATATATATATATTCTATTGAGATATTATTCATTGATCAATTGTAGTTTACTTGTATGTACTTAATAGTTTAAAAAATGTTACTAATTAGAAGAATTGTGCAATTTTATAGATGTCCATGGGATATTGGTGGCCTTTGTACATAAGTATTGGAACAATTGTGCAAATTTTATGATGGTCAAAGTAAACAATTAACATGCAATAGAGAATATGTATCTCACCTTGGAATGACCACTTTTTGACCCTTGGTCACATAATGAATCCTCTTCATTTAACTACTTAGAAGTAGAGACAATTAACATGCAATAGAGAATACACATCTCACCTTGAAACAACCACTTTTTGACCATTGTGTGCATGTTGAATCATCTCCTCGTAACTACTTAGAAGTTGAAACAATAACAATAAGCTTGTAAGTCGTATATGAACAAAGCAAAAAAAAATCATCAGAAGAATCCCACATACTGTTCAGAAAATATAAGATACACAAAATTAAATGTACAATGATTTTGCATACCCTTCTCCTAATGTAATATTATGAAAATATTTATACAATTATATAAATATATAAAAATTCTTTACCCTATAGCACCCTCATTTTTCTAGATATGTCTAATTCAAATTATTCCACAATATTGTATGCTATGTTTTGCAATTTACAATATATATCTAGCATAGAGGATAGAAGAGACTTATCAATCTTTATACATTCCTAACAATGGTGAGGGACGCAAAGGCTCCTAACAGTGACGATGGATGCAAAGGATTGTACATATGACTTAACACATTGTCTTAATGTTGAAGTACTAATATATGTTATTTTGCAAGGGTCATGCTTGAAAATTTTGACGCTTCTTCAAATCTTATTATGAAAATAAATATTCCATGGCCTCAAAGTCAATATAATGATTTATTATAAAACTATCCACACTTGCAAAGTCAATATAATGATTTATTATAAAAATATCCCCTACCACAAAGTCAATATAATGATTTATAATAAAAGTATCGCCTCGCCATTAGATCCATATAATATTTTTTTATAGAGAAAAGATAACATACAAAATCAAGCATGTTAGAATAATTAAAATCAAATAATAAATGTGATGCGAAAAAGTCAATTGAAAACAAAAAAATCAAATTATAATTATTATATATACTTTGCATTACATCTTGATGATCCCAAACATTGATGTTTAAAATTTTTCACACAATCAAATTCAGAAAATTCAACCACTACATTATAGATTGTAAAAATCTAGTTACTTTAATAATAATATTTTTTAAAAGAAAAGGTCACATAAAAGATATTAAGAACTAGGTATAGGTATTATAGTCATCATATGGGGAAAAAAAACAAACAATCGATCATTGACTATAAAACCTGCAACATTAAAAACAAGGGTTGTGTGCAGTTGGAGTCCCTGCCTTAGGTAGGGGCGTAGGAGAAAGTGTTGATTGGAGTAGGAAGATAGGAGAAGAGGGAAATGATGTTGTCATGTATGGTAGAGCGCAGTTGCAGGGTTCCAATCAATCAGTAACCGTTATGGAAGAGCATCAATTAGAATATGTAACAACTACATGCAAATGAATAATGGAAATACTTTGGCAAAAGAACAATGAACAATGAAAATACTTTATTGTTATTATGAATGTAAAAGTGAAAATAGAGTTAAAGTCTTCTATCGCACATATAAATTAGTAGGTTGAGGTTGAGCCTCCAATTCTGACTGTACTTATTAATATAATTTCTAAAAAACATTGGTATTCTATTTTTTAATAGGTGTTTTATTAGCTTTTAGAAAATGATAACCCATTACAAACTTTTTTGGGGCCCATTTAGAATTTTATAGATAGCAATAGCATATCCTAGTTTTATCCTTCCTACTTGTTTCTAGGATTAGATTGTCCAAAGGCTGGTGTAGTGTGGCCAAAACCAGAGGCCGATTGGAATAGTCCAGTAGGCTGAGTGTCAAATCAAACAATAGAAGCAACTGATAGAATCCACAAGAAAAAACATGCCAAATCTCACGATACAAATATCATAGATTGAACTTTTGAGCAGTATACACAGGTTAACATTAAGGACATTAGAAAGAATATTAAAATTTTGTAGATCCAACTGATCTAGATCAAAAGCAACAAAACATTTACATGCATGGATCATTCAATGATTAAATATATTGAATTAAAATAAATAGGAGCACCCAAAAAATCATGTTTACCAAAACAAGATGAAATAAATCTAAATGATGTACTACTCTCAAATGTTGGAGCCAATTCTTCTCCAAAAATAAGAGCCAATACCGCTCCAATAGAGGTAGCACCAAATGCTAGAGTACTTGATGTTCAAAAAAGAGAGGTAGAAGATGCCCCAAAAAAGGTTGGTGTTATTGATGATCCAACAAGGGCAACAACAGTGTTATCTACACAACATATAGCTCTAAGATCAAGGATTCCCATGCATTCATGAAGATATAATCCTGAAGAGAATGATCACAAGGTAAATAAATTTGAATTACAAATATTTTTAGTTGACCATCTGATTCTATACTCTGTTTCTAAATTTTAAGTTTAACCTTTTTCTATTTTCTGTTGTTGCAACAAAGGTATCATTTTTCAGATATGTGAAGAAGCAACAGGCAATCCAAAGGCATATGCCATGTTCTTCATCTCCAAGAAAATCCAAGGGCACTATTTATTCAACAGTCTGAGGACTCGTCTCCCTCTATAGTTCTCAAACCAGTTGTTAACTTGAAGGAAGTGGTTGTGCCTAATAACAATCATGGTCAAGCCTTTGTTTCTACCCAGTTTATGCTAGAATTAGAAGATTCACAACTACAATTTTCAATCATTATCTCCATTGTTGTGGATGAGGGTTTAACAAGCTTGTAATCGGGGAAAGAAATGCTTCTAGTTCTACAAGAGAGCTTATTTGTTAGTCAAAAGGATGAGAAACTAATTGAAGGAATTACAGAAACCAATAATCAAGATGCAGACCATCTATCAAAAGACATCTTAATTCTACCTATTTAACTTCTTGGTGAGAAACTTTTCACCTCTTCTTTTACTTTGGTAAAATCGTTTCACTTGTTCAAATTTCTCTTTCCCTTCAAGTGAAACATTATTCCTAGAAAATATTTCCATACATTAGGAAATAAACATCTCACCATTTTACTTTACCAATTTTCTTCAAAATTAGGAATAATTTCATTGAATAAAAGAAATACTCATTCTATACAGGCAAGAATCTAGTTGTTGAGATTCAATGCCAGAACGATGCAACTGAATAGTTTATATGATTGGAGGTAAATTAATTTTAGATGAAATAAAATCTTTAGAACATTAGATAACTACAATTTGATTCAAATAATTGCACAATTTTCTGCTAGAAACTCTAATGAATTCTTAAATTGCCATTTCTTTAACTAATATTGTGTTCTGCTGCATTAGCAGTGTAATGGAAGCTGCGAGAGAAGGGTTCAGAGATTCTTTGCATGAATTGCATGATAGCTAAGAGGAGACCTTCAATGTGGTGGCTGTCGATGCCCTATATGAAATGCTTGCATGCAAACGACACATTTGTCAATCTGCACAAGGCCACTGCAAACTTGGGAACAAACACATGGCTATAGAATGCCACGACTCCGAGCAACCTTTTTTTCTCCCTGATTTTATGAGAAAGAAAATCTAAAAGACTACCGGGAAAATTGACGAGCACCAATCACAAAACAATAATTAAATTTTAGAAATTCATTTTAATTAGCAATATTGTATCAACCATAGGATAAAAGGAATGTATTGCACATTTTACGGTATTCAAGAAACAAACTAATGCTAGGAAAGCTATCGAAAACTTTAGTCTCCTGCCTTAACGGCAAGGACTAAAAAACAATAGGTTTTAGGAACGATTCTCATTGATTTTCTAGGAAAACAGTTTGAATGGAAACAACATGAACTTGACAGATTTAATATTCCGCATGGCTATGAATATTGTAGGTGATATAATGTTTAGTACAAAGGCATTCAACCCACATAATCCTGATTTGGGGAGTTCCTCCACGCTGTCACTTCATGGGTGTTTTTTTTCCGAAAACCCCAATTTGGCTGATATGGCTGATATTTTTATGTGGCTAGCATTTCTGAATATTCATGGTGTTGACCAGAAGATAGCATCCCATTTGAAAATTGATTATTATTTCTTAGATCTATGGATAACCCCATGTCCCCATGTGGCTTCTTAAGTCTATTTTCCACGTAAAAATAAGCTATGCAAGTGTCCCCAGGTAATATTTTAATAACCAGCAAAGGAAAATTTGGAATCTTCTCCTATTTTCATGGAGCAGTTGTTGCTTATAAAAAATAAATAAGTTGTCAAAAAAAAGGAGGTGGCTACATAAAAAAAATTCCCTCCTTTTTTTTAATTTACTTTCATTATTTTCCCTCCATTTTACATTTACCTCCATAATGTATGTTAAAATGTATAATAAGTAATTAAAAATTAATTTTAAGCTGCTTAAATATAGGCAGAAAAAATAATATTCATGGGGTAACCCACTCCACAAAATGCTCCTTAAAATATTGAGCAATGGCTGCTAGTCAAAATAAGCTAAGCAAATGCATGGGGACCTGCCCTAAGCAATAGATTGGCAATGAGAAGCAGAGAGTTGAATGATGAAAGAGAGAAAGTTTCACTTTTTTGGTTAATGAAATTGAGGCGGAATTGGGTGTGAAACTTTCTTTTTTTGTCAAATCCGTTGTTTGGGACGCTACACTGCAATTAGGGTTTCAAGAGCAAAATCCGATTTAGGCACCAAAATGAGTGGCACTATCTTCCCACCCAATAGGTGGAATTTGAAATCATATTCTGGTTTTGGATTTTTATGAACCCCAATTAATTGTTCGGTTGGGTCCATTTTTTGTGAGATGCATTGTTGTAGTGAGAGGAAGTGTTGGATGCAGTGATACATGGATAACAACTGATATCATGGATTATTATATGCAGTGATGACAATGTTCTGGGAAGAAGTGCTGGATGCAGTGATACTAATATTATTTTATGCAGTGATTAGGGTACAGTTGTTCATAGTTGCATTCAACAAAGTTTTTTGGCTTGTGTCTTTGATGATTTTCAAAGACAAATTAATGGATAAGTTTATGTCCCCAATACTATTGAAGCACGATAGGCATGCACTTGAAGATTATGGGTATGTGTAGGATCATGGTATGCCAAAAAGTGGTGATGTGAAAAAAATCCTCTTTTCACTCATCCAAAAATGTGCTAAAAAGCATGTTGACTTTTTAGTAGGCCTGGGTGTCAGTACACATGGCCAAACCAAAAGCCAATGCACAAGCCTAATTGGATATCAGATTTGAAATCGGATATCAGATTTAGAATCGGATATGGGATTTGAAATCAGATATCGTATATCAGATTTGCAAATCAAATATCAGATTTTTGCCGCCAAAATTTTTCTTTCCATTTAAAATTTCAACATTTGCAATTTCAAACTTTTTCATTCCATGTTATTTTCAATTTTTTTATTAGTTTTAAATTATTGTTATAGATAGCATTTTTGTATAATATTAATGTTTTTATATTAACATTAGTATTAATATTATAATAATAATACCTATGAGATCTCTAATGCAGATGCACTAAGCACTAGTGCATGCATCTTAAAAATTCATCCAAAATTGTCCTGTCACTACCCTCTGCATAGACCCGTACTATGTCATGAATAAATTTTGAATAAAATAATATATTAAAAATCCCTCTGGTGAGGATGGGTATAATTAGGTTCTCTAAAACATAATCTAAGATGAGAAAGATCCAACGGTTGAGTTGGGAGATATGATCCACGCAACAACACCCAATTTTCTGTGATAAAAAACCAAGACTAGTCTGCATAGACCCGTACTCTGTCATGAATAACTTTTGAATAAAACAATATATGAAAAATCCCTCTAGTGAGGATGTGCATAATTAGGTCTCTAAACCATACTCCAAGATGACAAAGATCTAACAGTTGAGTTGGGAGATATGATCCACGCAACAACACCCAATTTTTTGTGATAAAAAACCAAGACTGGACTTGCAAAAAATCTGAACTTTATTTACATCTCAGAGAATAATTCATACATTTCAGCATCCTCTCCACAAAAAATATACTCTACTATCATTTAATGACTTGATTCCTCTTTCACTCCAAACATTTCTTGGCAGTTACATTCGAATAGGAATACCAAAAGACTCCTATGCACGTGTTTCCCACTAAAAGACAATGTAACCGTTATGTTTGAAAATCTAAATCTTTCAACTATGAAAACTCAAAACTAATTAAAACTTATAAAATATAAACTTCCTAATGAATTCCAAAATCTTGGAGACTTATTCTAAACACTTGTAACCTCTTAGTAACCCCTAAACAATCCTTGACACTCTTGGACACTATTGGTCCACTTACAATGCATATTAGTCCTTTATGACTATTACAATCACATGCTATTTAGAAAACCATTATAGGTTTTAGAACTTCATAGTTGATCTTCTTTGATGTACTTGGTATCCTGATGGATTGTCCTTCGTGCTCTCTCTCTCTCTCTAGGGTTGTAAGGTGTCATAATGGTTCATAGGATAGGAATCCTTAAGACACCTTAAGACCCCTAACATGTACTCTTAGGCTTTCTAATGGGTCGTAAGGTCTCATAAAGGGTTGTAGGACCTATTAATGGGTCCTACGACCCCTTAAGATGCCTTACGACCCCTAAGATGTACTCTTAGGCTTCTTAATGGGTTGTAAGGTGTCATAAGGGGTTGTAGGACCATTAATGGATCCTAGAACCCCTTAAGATACCTTACAACCCCTTAGGAACCCTAAGAATACATATTAGTGTTCCTAGTACACATTAATGGGTCTCAAGGGATCATATGACATATTACTATATCTTAGGAGTTGTTAATGGTTGTTAGGACCCCTTAAGACAACTTACGACCCCTAAGATGTACTCTTAGGATTTCTAATGGGTCATAAGGTGTCATAAGGGGTCGTAGAACCCATTAAGACACCTTACAACTCATTAGGAACCATAAGAATACATCTTAGGGTTTTAAGTACACATTAATGGGTCTAAAGGGGTCATATGACATATTATTGTGTCTTAGGACACCATAAGACCCCTTACAACCCCTAAGATGTACTCCTAGGATTCCTAATGGGTTGTAATGTGTCATAAGGGGTCGTAGGACCTATTAATAGGTCATAAGACCCCTTAAGACACCTTACAACCCCTAAGGTGTACTCTTAGGCTTCCTAATGGGTCGTAAGGTATCATAAGGGGTCATAGGACCCATTAATGGATCCTAGGACCCCTTAAGACACCTTATGATGCCCAAGATGTACTCTTAGGCTTCCTAATGGGTTGTAAGGTGTTATAAGGGTCGTAGGATCCATTAATGGGTCCTAAGACCTCTTATAACACCTTACAACCCCTAAGATGTACTCTTAGGCTTCCTAATGGGTTGTAAGGTGTCAGAAGGGGTCGTAGGACCCATTAATGGTCCTTCGACCCCTTAAGACACCTTAAGACCCCTAATATGTACTCTTAGGCTTCCTAAGGGGTTGTAAGGGTTCATAAGGAGTTTTAGGATTCATTAATGGGTCATACAACCCCTTAAAATACCTTACGACCCCTAAGATGCACTCTTAGGCTTCCTAATGGGTTGTAAGGTGTCATAAGCAGTCGTAGGACCCATTAATGGATCTTAAGACACTTTAAGACACTTTATAGCCCCTTAGGAACCCTAAGAATACTTATTAGGGTTCCTAGTATACATTAATGGGTCTCAAGGGGTCATAGAATATATTACTGTGTCTTAGGAGCTATTAATGGATGCTAGGACCCCTTAAGACACCTTATGACCCCTAAGATGCACTCTTAGGATTTCTAATGGGTCATAAGGTGTCATAAGGGGTTGTAGGACCCATTAAGAAACCTTAGGAACCCTTAGGAACCCTAAGAATACATCTTAGGGTTCCTACTACACATTAATGGTTCTCAAGTGGTCATAGGCCATATTACTGTGTCTTAGGACACCATAAGACCCCTTACAAACCCTAAGATGTACTCTTCGACTTCCTAATGGGTTGTAAGGTGTCATAAGGGTTTGTAGGAGCCATTAATAGATGCTAGGACCCCTTAAGACACATTACGATCCCTATGATGTACACTTAGGCTTTTTGATGGGTCGTAAGGTGTCATAAGGGGTTGTAGGACCATTAATGGGTCCTAAGACCCCTTAAGAAATATTACGACCCCTAAGATGTACTCTTAGGCTTTCTAATAGGTCATAAGGTGTCATAAGGGGTTGTAGGATCCCTTAAGAGACCTTATGACCCTTAAGTTGTACTCTTAGGCTTCCTAATGGGTCGTAAGGTGTCATGAGGGGTTGTAGGAGCCATTAATTGGTCCTAAGACACCTTACAACCCCTAAGATGTACTCTTAGGCTTCCTAATGGGTCATAAGGTGTCATAAGGGGCCGTAGGACCCCTTAATGGGTCCTAGGACTTGTTAAAAAACCTTATGACCTCTCTCTCTCTCTCTCTATATATATATATATATTTTATATTTTTTTAATATGTATTATATATATAATTATATATAAATATATATTTTATATAATACTATATATATATATATATATAAACTTTATAGATGATAATATTTAAATTGTATGTCGAAAGGGGTTGCTAATACTTCCTAGGGGTCCTAGTACGCCTTATCACACGTTAGGACCCCTAGGAAGTCCCCATGACCCCTTTTGACACATTGGAATGCTTGAGTGTGTCCGAAGGGGTCCTATGTTAAAGTGTGTCCGAAGGGATACTAGGACCCCTAGGAAGTCCCCATGACCCCTTTTGACGCATTTGAACCCTCAAGTGTGTCCGAACAGGTCCTACGACCCCTTTGGACACACTTGAGCGTTCAAATGTATCAAAAACTATGACCCCTTCGGACACACTTGAGGGTTCAAATGCGTCAAAAGGGGTCATGGGGACTTCCTAGGGGTCCTAATGCATGATAAGGCATACTATGACCCCTAAAAACTCCCCATAACCCCTTTTGACACATTAGAACCCTCAAATGTGTCCTAAGGGATACTACAACCCCTCAGGACACACTTGATAGTTTGAATGTGTCAAAAGGGGTCATGGGAACTTCCTAGGGGTCCTAACACATGATAAGGCATACTAGGACCCCTAGGAAGTCCCCATGACCCCTTTTGAAATATTTGAATGCTCAAGTGTGTCTAAAGGGGTCATAGGACCCCTTAGCACAAACTTGAAGGTTCTAATGTGTCAAAAGGGGTCATGGGGACTTCCTAGGGGTCCTAACGTGTGATAAGGTGAACTAGGACCCCTAGGAAGTCCCCATGACCCCTTTTGACACATTGGATAGCTCAAGTGTGTTCGAAGGGGTACTACAAGCCCTTAGGACACATTTGAGGGTTCCAATGTGTCAAAAGGGGTCATGGGGACTTCCTAGAGGTCCTAACACGTGATAAGGCATACTAGGACCCCTAAGAAGTCCCCATGACCCATTTTGACACATTTGAACACTCAAGTGTGTCTAAAGGGGTTGTAGGACCCCTTAGGACACACGTGAGGGTTCAAATGTGTCAAAAGGGGTCATGGGGACTTCCTATGGGTCCTAACATGCAATAAGGTGTACTAAGACCCCTAGGAAGTCCCCATGACCCCTTTTGACACATTTGAATGCTCAAGTGTATCCTAAGTGGTCATAGGACACCTTAGGACACACATGAGCATTCTAATATGTCAAAAGGGGTCATAGGGAATTCCTAGGGGTCCTAACACATGATAAGGCATACTAGGACCCCTAGGAGGTCCCCATGACCCCTTTTGACACACTTGAATGCTCAAGTGTGTCCAAAGGGGTCCTACGATCCTTTCAGACACACTTAAGGGTTCAAATGTGTCAAAAGGAGTCATGGGGACTTCCTAGGGGTCCTAACGCGTGATAAGGTGTACTAGGACCTCTAGGAAGTCCCCATGACCGCTTTTGATACATTTTATAGCTCAAGTGTGTTTGAAGGGGTCATAGGACCCCTTCAAAAATACTTGAGCATTCCAATGTGTCAAAAGGGATCATGGGGACTTCCTAGAGGTCCTAACACATGATAAGGTGTACAAGGACCCCTAGGAAGTCCCCATGACCCCTTTTGACATATTTGAACTCTCAAGTGTCTCCTAAGGGGTCGTATGACCCCTTCGGACACACTTGAGGGTTAAAATGTGTCAAAAGAGGTCATGGGGACTTTGTAGGGTTCCTCACATGTGATAAGGCATACTAGGATTGTTAGTAAGTCCCCATGAACACTTTTGACACATTAAATAACTCAAGTGTATCCAATGGGGTCCAAAGACCCCTTAGGACACACTAGAGGGTTACAATGTGTCAAAAGGGGTCATGGGAACTTCCTAAAGGTCCTAACATGTGATAAAGTGTACTAGGACCCCTAGGAAGTCACCATGACCCCTTTTGACACATTTGAATTCTCATGTGTATCTGAAGGGGTCGTAGGACCCCTTAGGACACACTTGAGAATTCAAATGTGTCAAAAGGGGTCATGGGGACTTCCTAGGGGTTCGAACACGTGATAAGGTGTACTAGGACATCTAGGAAGTCTCCATGACCCCTTTTGATATATTGGATAGCTCAAGTGTGTTCGAAGGGGTTGTTGGACCCCTAGTAAGTCCTCTAGGAAGTCCCAATGATACTTTTTGATACATTGGATAGCTCAAGTGTGTCCGAAGGGGTTGTAGGACCCCTTCGGACACACTCAAGCATTCCAATGTGTCAAAAAAGTTCATGGGGACTCCCTAGGGGTCCTAACACGTGATAAGGCATACTAAGACCCCTAGGAAGTCCCCATGACCCTTTTTGACACATTTGAACCCTCAAGTGTGTCTGAAGGGGTTGTAGGACCCCTTAGGAAACACTTGAGGGTTCTAATGTGTCAAAAAGGGTCATGGGGACTTCTTAGGGGTCCTAACGTATGACAAAGCATACTAGGAACCCTAAGATGTCCCCATGACCCCTTTTGACACATTTGAACCCTCAAGTGTATCCTAAGGGGTCCTACAACCCCTTAGAACACACTTGATAGTTCCAATGTGTCAAAAGGGGTCATGGGGACTTCCTAAGGGTCCTAACACATGATAAGTTGTACTAGGACCCCTATGAAGTCCCCATCACCCCTTTTGACATATTTGAATGCTCAAGTGTGTCTGAAGGGGTTGTAGGACCCTTTAGGACACAGTTGAGGGTTCAAATTTGTCAAAAGCGGTCATGGGGACTTCCTAGGGGTCCTAACACATGATAAGGCATATTAGGACCTCTAGGAAGTCCCTAGGGGTCCTAACGTGTGATAAGGTGTACTAGGACCCCTAGGAAGTCCCCATGACCCCTTTTGACAAATTTGAACCCTCAAGTGTGTCCTAAGGGGTACGACCCCTTAGGACACACTTGAGGGTTCAAATTTGTCAAAAGGGGTCACGGGGACTTCCTAGGGGTCCTAACGCATGATAAGTCATACTAAGACCCGTAAGAAGTCCCCATGACCCCTTTTGACACATTGGATAGCTCAAGTGTTTTTGAAGGTGTCCTACGACCCCTTAGGACACACTTGAGGGTTCCAATGTGTCAAAAGAGGTCATGGGGACATCTTAGGGGTCCTAACATGTGATAAGGCATACTAGGACCCCTAGGAAGTCCCCATGACCCTTTTTGACACATTTGAATTCTAAAGTGTGTCCGAAGGGGTCCTACCACCCCTTCAAACACACTTGAGAATTCCAATGTGTCAAAATGGGTCATGGGGAATTCCTACAGGTCCTAACATGTGATAAGGAATACTAGGACCCCTACGAAGTCCCCATGACCCCTTTTGACATATTTAAACCCTCAAATGTGTCTGAAAGGGTCATCCATAACCCCTTTTGACACATTTTAATGTTCAAGTGTGTTTGAAGGGGTCCTACGACCCTTTCAGACAAACTTGAGGGTTCAAATGTGTCAAAAGGGGTCATGGGGACTTCCTATGGGTCCTAACATGCAATAAGGTGTACTAAGACCCCTAGGAAGTCCCCATGACCCCTTTTGACACATTTGAATGCTCAAGTGTGTCTGAAAGGGTCCTACGACCCCTTCAAACACACTTGAGCATTCAAATGTGTCAAAAGGGGTCATGGGGACTTCCTAGGGGTCCTAACACATGATAAGGCATACTAGGACCCCTATGAGGTCCCCATGATCCCTTTTGACACACTTGAATGCTCAAGTGTGTCCAAAGGGGTCCTACAACCCCTTCAAACACACTTGAGGATTCAAATGTGTCAAAAGAGGTCATGGGGACTTCCTAGGGGTCCTAACGTGTGATAAGGCATACTAGGACCTTTAGGAAGTCCCCATGACCCCTTTCGACACATTGGAATGCTCGAGTGTGTCTAAAGGGGTCCTACGAACCCTTCAGACACACTCGAGCATTCCAATGTGTCGAAAGGGGTCATGGGGACTTCCTAGGGGTCCTAATGTGTGATAAGGCATCCTAGGGCCCCTAGGAAGTCTCCATTGTATGCACCCTAAAATGGTCACCTAGACTTTGGGCCCCCATTCAGCAATTTATCAAATCCTTGAATCAGTATTTTCAAAAATCAATATTTTTCAAAATATCAATTTCCTTGATCAAATCCTATTTTATCATTTATTCGATTATATTTCATGGGCTAACCATTTTATCCTAAGTTTTTATTTATTTAAAAGGAATTTCCTCCCCTTTTATTAAATAAAAAGCCCCCACCTTTTCATCTTATCCTAAGTTGCACAAATAAAACATTATTTTTATTTTACAAAAAGAAGAAAAAACACTTTTTATCTCATATGGACACAAAAGTCAACTCTTATTTTCTCATTGGAGGATATTTGTGCACATGGATTGCTCCTCTTTCAAGCTCTACCCTTGATTAAATATTTTGCCTCTTAATCTCCATTGTCCATCCTCTCTCAATTCCTTTAAAAGGAGAGCTCTTTTCTCATTCTTAGATCCCAACTTTTTATGCTAATATTATGCTGCTAGATTTCTTGGAGACTGTGGAGCTTTTGGAGATCATTCTTGCATTCTAGTTTCTTTCTTGCATCATAGCTTTCATGGCATCTAGCTTAGTTTTCTTTATGCTTTAGATTAGCTCACATAGCTTAATTAGTAAGGTTTGCAATACTTTCCTTTCCATAGCTTAGCTTGCATCTTCATTCTTAGCATAGTTGCATTGCATTGTATTTCCATTGTTGATTCTTGAGGATATTGGCATTCTTACCCTTGTCTCTTTGAATCTCCCATTGTGTGGTTTATTAGAAAGATTGCATGCTTCAATAGCTCTAGCTGAGAGCACCATCAACATCCTTGTGACTCCATGCCTAGGGAGCTCTAGGTCACTTTCTCAAGGTTTCCCAATCATGGATTCCCTTGGAAGTAATGACTTAGAGAAGTGCACTATTTAGTGTGTACATTTTTTGTGCCCACCGTGGGGTAGAACATTCTTGTTTTGTCCTTCTTTTTATGCATTTCCATCAATTTTTTGTTAATATTTGCTTGTTGTTTCGTTAATATTTGCTCTCTGGTTTTTTCTGATAGAATTATCATGTGATAGTTTTCCAGTGTTGTACAATAGTTTCTTATATACCAGTGTGATATTTTACAAGTTAAAATATCGCGCGCTTTAGTAGATTGTGTTGCACTATTATTCTGTACTCTGTCGCATGCAGGTATCAGGAATTATCGCATAGAGATAAAGTATCGCACCAATACAAAGCGAACTATCGTACGACTCTTCCTCTAACAGAAATATCACCCAGGTCTAGTAGTGAGAAATTTTTGTCATTTCTTTGCAAGATCTAAGTGGTTTGATTCAGATTTATGATTTGCTGTGGTAGAATAGAGCTTTATTTGTAGATTTCATTTGGTTTTGATGTGCTAACCCTTGTAGGGCTAACAAGTTGTGCTTGTAGGTGCTCCTATTGCTTGAAATTATTTGCTTAAAAAAATGCATGTCAAAGCTCCAAATGCACAAGGGCTACTAACGGTTTTTGTAGGGCTATCCAAAGCATAAAAACTAATCAAGTGCTTGTTTAATTACTTTCATTTTAAGTGTGGCATATCCTAGTTGTTTCATTTCATAGGCACTTAATATCTTATTGTAGGAATCTTTGGGTGGTAGGAGAAGTATGCTCTTCACCCTTGTGGTGAACCAAAAAATCTTGACCCATCTTTAGATTTTGAAAGCAAGAGGGTAATTAAACCTTTGCTTGGTGTGTTTGGGAGAAATTTTTGAGCTAGCAGATTATGCTCTTCACCCTTGAGGTGAAATAGAAATCCTAACACTCAAAGGTTGATCCACTCTTTGTTTAGTTTTTAGAATCCTTTAGCGGGCCTACTCTTGAGCAATCAAGAGGAATGACCTAAGTGGGGACAAGCTTTTTGCCGGCTATTCCAACCCACTCTAAACTCAAGGCTGTTAAGCACACAAAATCTTGGTAGATGTAGTACTTGTCTTCACTTGATGTGAGTACTTGTGGGATTGTGGCCATGAGGAAAATGTTGAGCAAGAATGCTTAAGGTACTCTTGTGGCTGTGAGGTAAGGAGTCCCTTTGGGGAGCAAGAGGGGTATTACGAATGGAAGCCCTTACTAAGAACCATAGATAGAAGCCACCCTATTTTTCCACTTAGCTTCTTGGTGCAAGGATTGATCCTAGTGGACTAACCCATATCACCCCAAGATTACTCACCATCTGTGTTCCTTTGGTTGTGTCATTGACACTTCCACAACAAAGCCAATGTCTATTGTGGGCAACCACTTTGTGTGAGGCAACGGAGCATCAAGTGTGGGCCAAGTTGTTAAGTATTGAGCCATTGTCTTTTTAGGCTAGTAAGTGCTTGAAGTGTTCTCACTATGATCTACCCATGTAAACATTCTCAAATATCAAACATCACGGTAGCATTCATAGGATTTTATTGCTTTGATATCACAATTGCTTGTCTTGGCAAGGTTGCTTTTGCCCTTGTGCAAGTGTTTTATGACATGTTTGATCACCTATTGTTTGCAAACCTATTTGATTACTGTTGTCACTGTGCTTGAAATCAAAAAATCCAACCTTCAAACTGAAATTTTGACCAAACTATCCTTAAAACTGAAATTTTTAGCACTCACTGGTCAAGAGTCGTACGATCTTGAAACTGTATCGCACACTATTCTAAGATTTATCATGCGATAGTTCATTCTTGCAAAACTATCACACAACTTGCCTAGAAAGTATTGCACATGCTACCTAGAAACTGTCACACTGCTTACTGCGAAATATCGCCCAGTCAGAAATTATCATACTATTTGCCTAGAAATTGTCGCACAGAGTCTTTTTGCTGCCTGTCTAGTTTATGCAATTTTTAGCCTCTCCTTAGTCGACCAAATTTTAGTAGGTGACTTACTCTGCTGCTAGAAACCTATTTAAACCTTAGGTTCATGTGTTTAGACCCCTTGAATTAGTGTTCTCTGATTTTACAAAGTAGTCTTGCTTGACATCAATAAGTTAGGAATTATCATTGTTGAAAAAGTACACCTTTAGATTCTTTGGTAACACACTTGGAGAGTTTTAGTACTCTTTTGTCCAAATTCACTTCCATCAAAATTCAATTTCAATTGCAATTATATATTTGGATAAATCCATCCTCCTGGTCCATATGTGTTAGGATACTCATCCTTTTATTATACACCTCTGTGACAGTGTTGGTTTACACCTTTTGCAGCTTTCTATCTCACCATCTCTTTTTGGACAATTGAACACTTTCACTATCCTAGTTTGGTATTAACGTTTTGAATAAGGTCATCTTATCACCAAGGTTCTTTTTTTTTCATGTCGGTTACGACAAGGTACCAAGTTAGTCAAGGAAAATGACCTCAAGTTTTCTTTGATCAGTTACCCTTAGTCCAAACTCATCAAACGTGAAAGGGAAAGGAACTTGTCTTTGATCAATCACCTAGGAGCTAGTCTGAAGCTTGGTTTGACCCAAAGAGCAATCCTAGTGAGTTGAGTGCCTCTCCAGTACCTTCTCAGTCAGATATGGACATGAGCTACACCATGACTAGAAAACAAAGAGAAGCGATGGATCAAACTCTTGATGACATTTTCCAAAGACATAGGGATAACATGCTATTTGGTGATGACAATCAACCTAAATCACCCCCTACTAACTCAAGATATTTAGACGTCCATCAAAGAGCTGAAAGACATTATGAGCAAGCTCACCAAGATGCACAGTCAGAACATGAAGACCAAAACAATGAATCTAGTGATGCTCATGTGAATGCAGCATTCACTAACGAATTGTTCAAACATTCAAGGTCCAACTCTCTGCTCAAAACAATCTGAAGATATGCAAATGAAAGGCTTAAAAGGATTGAGCATGAAAAGAAAGCCTTTTTGGACAAACAAGCCACTAAAGAAGAAAGATTTAGACACCTAGAGGAAGAGCAACAAGTCTTGTTAGAGTTGAGAAGAAAAGCATTTCAAGAGGAACAAGATAGGCTTTTATCCCAACAACTCAACGATCAATTCAACAATAGGGGTACCAATTGTGGAAACAACTCTCCACCCTCTACTCCCTTAAGAACCCCAAGAAGTAGAAGGTGGTCAAGGACCCCTTCAAGATCTCCTAGTCCTAGAGGAAGGAGGATTTCACAACATAGGAGATGAACACCTCCTAGGAACTCGAGACAACCCTCCCAATGAGCTCATCATGGATCTCAACATGGAGGAAGTAGTGCAAGTTTTGATGATCAAGATTTTATGAGAATGCAACAAGAACCACTATTCCAACAATATGTGGAGAAGTATCTTGATCAAAACAAGGATAGGTTCCTAGAGAGCTTGATTAACAAGGGTGCTAGAGTCCCTTACAACTTTGATGTGGATAGAAGAATCAAGAAACAAGGACCCTCTCAAGAAGAGGAAATCAAGCAACTCAAATGTATGATGGAAAAGGTGTTGTCACCTAAAAGTTCATTTTCACTTGATTCTATTTGTCCCAATCCTTTTGACAAAAGTGTGAGTATGATGGATTTTCCTAGGAAAGTTGAAATTCCCCAATATGACAAGTATGATGGCAATGGTGACCCACATGATCATGTGTGTTAATTCTACATCATGAATTTTGAGTTTCACCAAGATGACTCCTATCTTATGAGATTATTTCCAAGGAGCCTCAAGGGCCAAGCTATGGATTGGTTTACCAACATAACCCCTCCTGTCAAAACTTTCAAGGAACTTGTCCACAGATTTGTTCAACATTTTGCATACAACTTGTCAAGATCATTCACTATGTTAGACTTATGCAATTTGAAAAAGAACCAAGGGGAATCCTTTGTTACCTTCTTGCAAAGGTGGAGATGATTGTGCTCCCGCTATTCTAGGACTATTCTTGAGCATGAAAGGATTGACATCATTGTTAGTAATTTAGTGCCTGAAATGCGTTATGAGGTTTAGAAGATGGTCTTTGATTCCTTTGATACTATGGTCGAGACCACATGTCAAATTGCAGATGTTTTGAAAGAACAAGGAATTTTGGCCAACAACAAAAACAACAACAATGGTCAGAATACTAACAATGCTAATAAGGACAAAGGCAAACACTCGCACTGGAACAAGAATAAGCAAGTAGTCAATGACGGAGTTGTGGACTCTTTCCAACCCAAGGATCAAGGAGTCCTCAATTTTTCTAGTGTAGTCCAAGCTATGAAGCTCAACACATCCTTCAACCAACAAGAGCATAAACCAAAGTATCAAGAAAAGCCTAAGAAGGAGACGCAACAATTTTCTAAACTAGGTGACTCCTATGAGGATGTTTTCAAGATGCTTATTGCCAATAACCTTGCACAACCATAAGATCTAGAAAATTTTTGCATACTTTACGTTAAGCCACATTGGTGGAATGAAAAATCTTTTTGCAAATTCCACAATGGCTTTGGACATGACATCGAACATTGCTGGAAACTTAAACACCTTATTCAGGATCTTATTGAAAGTGGTAAACTTCAGATTGATGGGTTGAATACCAATACGGACCACAAGGCATTCAAGGAGCCTTTTCCCAAATATGAAAAGGGAGAAACCTCTAAACCCAAGAATGGCAAGGCCGAAATCAACTATACCTACACAGGTGCAGAAAATGTGATCAATATGCTTGAGGTTGTCGAGGAAAGTGTCAACATGATGAGAGACAAAGATCCTTATAGTTATGATGTGGGCTCTCCTCCTATATTTGATGAAGAACCTGTGGTGGTGCTTAGGGGTCCTCACTCTCAAAGGTCATTCCAAGCTCTTAACGTTGTCACTAGAAGCCAAATTCAAGGTCTTGTGGTTATTAGAGGTCCTAGTTCCAACCAGCCCAACAAACCCAAGCAAGTGACATCTAAGAATGTCACCACCAAATCAGTAGTCAACCCTGAAATGAGCTATAATCTTGTTGACTAGTTACAAAGAACGCCAGCTCAAATCTCAATTTTTGAACTCTTGGAATTGTCTCCAAGACATAAGTGTATCCTTGAGGATGCTTTGTGTGCAGCCAATGTTCCTAACAACATAGATGTTGACCAATTCTAGAACATGGTTAACCACCTTTCCAACCCTCATTACCTAACTTTCTCAAAAGAAGATGACAAATCCTTGAGCCATCCACATAATCTTTCCCTTTATATCGAAGTCATGACCCACAAGACCCATGTCAGGTGTGTGTTGATTGATAGGGGTGCTGGGCTCAACATTTGTTCTTTAAGTCTATTGAAGATACTAGGTTATTCTGAGCAATTTATTGATACCCGGAAGAAAATTACCATTAACACCTATGATGAGGTAGAGAGAAGCTCCAAGGGCTTGGTCATCCTTCCTGATAGGATTGGCCCTGTTGAAAAGGACATTTTGTTCCAAATTGTTGATGTTGGTCCTCTAGCATATAATATCCTACTTGGTAGACCGTGGATCCATGACATGCAAGCGGTGTCGTCCACCTACCACCAATGTGTTAAGTTCCCCTATAATGGAGTAGAAGTTTGTATACCCGGGGATAGCATATTATCTATTAATGCAATTTTAGTAGGGACTCATGTTTCTCTCAATAGAGAAGTAGAAAATTTTGATGCAACTCTAGAACAATGCAAGAATAAGTTCAAGTCCATAGACCTTGGTATGGGGGGGTATCAAATTGACTCCTTCACTAAATTGCCAGTCTCACTTAGGTCCTATGTCAAAACATCACAAGAGATGCGACCTTCATCCTCAGCCATGACATTGTTTGGTACATTTGTAGAGTCCTCAATGCCCATCTAGGATGAAAAAGAAGAGGTGGCTGTTAGAGATTGGATTTACAAAGAGGAAAAATACAAGCACAATGAAAATTTCTCCCCATCTCCTAAGGCTTATGGGAGAGGATACACTTTGGTCAAAAACATGGGTTACCTAGGTCATGGTCCTCTTAGTTACAGATTAGACGCTAAGGTCAAACCACTCGATCATGCTCTTTTTGGACGCAGGTCTAAGAAGACGGTTGGCCTAGGTTTTGAAAGTCAGAACAAGAAAACTGCTCCTATCCTTGTTGCAACAGATAGTGATGATGAAACAAACTACATACCCAATTTGAAAAATCAACAAGATAGGTGTGAAGATTGGATCCCTTCCACCAATCTCCTTTGGGGAGATTCATATACTCCAATTACCAATCCAACAGTTTCAAACCTAGAACAAGAAGAGTCCATTATTGAAGACCATGTTGAGGATCCTATTCAGGAACATCAATACATAAATGGAATTCAAGGAGGTGTTACCCTTGGTGACATTGGGGCTTCCACATCTAGACATCATAAATATGCTTGGTGTAAACATCCTAGCTGGGATTCAGATACAGACTCACATGAGTATGAGTGGGAATCTCACTCTGATTGTTCTACAGTTGACATGGACATTGATGTTGTTCATACATATAGTTCCCAACCTAAGGTAGCTAACGAGTCTAGTGTAGGATTAGAGGATTGGAATCCATGAGTCACTTTAGTGGACGATGCTTCGCTTGGTAGGATAAGTCCTTATTTGGGTACCTTAGAGGGATACTTGACAAACCTTGACTCTATAATCACTAGAGATGATACCATTCACATCCACAATATTGAACCAGTCATTGACCTACCCCTTTCCAATCCTCACCTAACTAATTGGTCTCAACGCTATCAAGAGCCTCAACTCCTAACTTTTCAAAATGACTATGAGATAACATGTTACCTAAATGCTCTTGAACCTGTAGTCTCTTCCACCAGCGAACCAACTACAAGCATGACAGAACTAGATATCAAGTACCTTAGTTGCAAAATGAAAAGAAAATAAAAAAAGAGTAAGAGTTCTGATGGCGAAAACCACTATGTGGCGGTGTCAGAACCTAAAAAAGTAAAAATAAAGGACGTATCCAAGGGTGAAAACCTCTGTGAGGCACCTAAGGATGAGGTACTTGATCATTTCCCAAGTTATTTTCAGGATAGATCTTTAGTGCTTGTTGAGCCTACACAGCCGGTTAATTTGAATACACAAGAGGCTCCACAAATAGTGCATTTAGCTCAATCTCTATCAACACAAGAAAAAGAAGCATATACCAAGTTCCTACAGAGCAAGAAAATTAATTTTGCTTGGACTTACTTAGACATGCTAGGGTTGGACACTAATCTCATTATGCATCACTTGTCCATAGCTCTAGGTATAAAACCAGTAAAACAAAAGTTGAGGAAAATGCATCCTCACATAGCTCTTCTTGTCAAAGCTAAACTAGAAAACCTCCTCAGTGTAGGATTTATAAGAGCCATTGATTATGTCGAATGGATATCCAATATTGTACCAGTTTCAAAACATGACAAGTCCATTCGCGTCTGCACAGATTTTAGAAATCTTAATAAAGCATGCCCAAAGGATGATTTTCCACTTCCGAACATAGACATGATAGTGGACATGACTGCGGGTTATGAGATCTATTCTTTGATGGATGGTTTTTCTGGGTATAATCAAATCAAGATAGCTCCTGAAGACCAGGAAAAGACTACATTAACTTGCGCATGGGGAACCTATTGCTGGAATGTCATGCCATTTGGACTAAAAAATGCAGGAGCTACTTACCAAAGAGCTATGACTACTATCTTCCATGACATGATGCATAAGAATATGGTAGATTATGTGGATGAAACCTTGGCAAAATATAAAAAAAGGGATACACACCTAGGAGATTTAGAAGTCATTCTAGATCGTATGGAGCAATTTTGATTAAGATTAAATCCCAAAAAGTGTGCATTTGGAGTCACCTCTAGAAAAATCCTAGGATTTATCATTTCATCCAAAGGAATAGAGGTGGACCCAGAGAAGGTTCAAGCAATATTGGATATGCCACCTCCCAAAAACATCAGCCAAATGAGGAGTCTCCAAGGATGCCTTCAATCTATAAGGAGGTTTATTTCACAACTGGCTAATAGAGCTCAACCCTTTAATAAGACTTTACACAAAGGGGTTAAATGTGTCTGGAATGAAGATTGTCAGCAAATCATGGACCAAATCATGCAATACTTGGCCAATCCTCCAATCTTAATGCCTCCTATCCTAGGAAAACCACTCATATTAGATGTGTCAGTAACAGAATCTTCCCTGGGGGCATTATTGGCTCAACTTGATGATACTGGAAAAGAAAGAGCTATATATTACATCAGTCGTACTCTTGTGTCATATGAGGTCATCTACACTAGTATTGAAAAATCTTGCCTTGCGGTGGTGTTTGCTTCCCAAAAGTTGCGACATTACATGCTTGCACATACAATACACCTCATTGCAAAAATTGATCCTCTCAAATATTTGCTTGGTAAGGTTGCTCTCATAGGTAGACTTTCTAAGTGGATGACAATTCTATCAAAATTTGACATAGAGTATGTTGAGCATAAGGCTATAAAAGGACAAGCCATTGCAGACCAATTGGCTGACTTTCCAATTCGAGATAAAGCACCAATTCAAGTTGAATTTCCAAATGAGCACATAATGTACATGATTGCAAGAACATGGAAGATGTTCTTTGATGGCTCTTTCATGCAAAATGGTTCAGGTGCTGGAGTGTCATTTGTTTCTCCTCATGGGTACACAATTCCTAAGTCCTACAAACTATTGTTCCCATGCACAAATAACATTGTTGAGTATGAGGCCTTGACAAATGGATTAAAAATGGCAATAGAATGGAGAATCACAGAGCTGCATATTTTTGGGGATTCACAATTAATAGTCAACCAAGTTAATGAATAATACCAAACCAAAGATGAAAAATTGGTACCCTACAAAAAAATGGTTGATTCATTGCGATGATATTTCACCTTTGTTACATTTCAACAAATCCCTAGAGCATAGAATAAAGCAGCTGATGCTATGGCTACATTGGCTTCACTTCTTTAGCTAGAACAACATGAGTCCAGATTCAAATTCTTGGTGGAAGAGCTACACTACCCTATCTATGACTCCCAAGAAAGCCAATTTGTTTGTACCCTTATTGGCCATGAGTCATCCCGCTATGGTGCCATTTACTCATACCTCTATGATGGCACTATTCCTAAAACCTTCAATCATTCTGAATGAAGAAACCTAACCCAAAATGCCTCTCGCCACACCCTTATCTCTGGTGATCTATATAGGAGGGGTTTAGATGGGACACTTCTTAGGTGTTTGGAAAAGGATGAGTCCAACCAAGCGTTAGTTGACATTCATGAGGACATTTGTGGAGGACATTCCAATGGTCTTACCATGGCCCAAAGGTTGCTTAGGGCGGGGTACTATTGGCCTACCATGCAGAAAGATGCAGTAGCTTTTTCTAAATCATGCCGAAAAGTGTCAGAAACACGGTAACCTGATACATGCTCTAGGTAGGGAGCTTATTCCTTCTATTTCTCATTGGCCATTTCAGCACTGGGCCTTTAACCTTGTTGGCCATATTCATCCCTATTCATCAGGTGGACACAAATTCATTATCATTGCTACTGATTACTTTACCAAATGGGTAGAAGCTATCCCACTGTCTGTTGCCTCAGGAAAGATAGTTTCTCTATTTATTTTGAACCATATCATCTGTTGGTATGGAGTGCCTTCTGAAATAATCACTGACAATGGAGGTCAGTTTAAAAACAAAGACCTTAAACATCTCTACAAGAAATTCAAGATAAAACAGCATTGGTCCTCCATTTACTTCCCGCAAGCAAATGGATAAGCAGAGGCTTCGAATAAGACCATTCTCAAAATTCTCCATAGAACAGTTCACAAGAATGGTAGAGATTGACATCTACAGATAAATCCAGCCTTATGGGCCTATAGAATGAGTATTTGTACTCCAACAGGAGCTACTCCTTTTGCCCTCACTTATGGTGTTGAAGCAATGTTACCTTTAGAAGTGGAGATTCCTTCACTTAGAGTTTCCCTTAAAGGTTTAGTCACAGATGATGACTACCACGCCATGAGGCTACAAGAACTAGAACTTCTAGATGAAAAGCATAAAGCATCCTTTGATCACATGAGAGTCTACCAAAAGCGTATGTCCAAAGCATTCAACAAAAAGGTTCACCCTAGAGCATTTCAAGTGGGGATCTTGTCCTATGAGAAAACCCTAAGAACCAACAACATAGAGAGCAAAAGGGGAAATTTGAACCTAATTAGCTTGGACCATACATTATTACTGCTACTTTTGGGACAGGTGCTTATTTACTATCTGATCCAGAGGAAGAACAACTCTTTGATCCTATCAATGTATTGCACCTAAAGAAGTTCTATCCATGATGTCTATTCTATCTGGGGGCATCCTTTGTATTGATCCTGAAAAAAATTCCAAAAAAATTCATATATGATGCTGAAAAAATCCTAAAAAGCATATAAAGTCCTGAAAAAAATACAAAAAAATCAAAAAATTTAAAAAAAAGAAAAAGTGCCTTGGTGAAAACTTGGAAACAAGTGCCTTGGTAGCAAAAATACAAAAAAAAAATAAAAAATCTCCAAGTGGTGAAAACTTGGAAATAGGCGCTACTTGAGACCTTTGCACCCTTGTTTCTTAGCACTTGTCCTCGACACTTAACCTTTCTCCATCTTGCCTTGTCCTTGTTGCCTTGGTTTGGAATTGGTCTTTGTCTTTGTCTAGGGGGCATAACTATGTTAGCTTTGGTCTCTAGGATGCGTTGTTCTTTAGGACATCTTGCAAACGGTGTTTTTCAACACCAACCCCAACTGTGTTTTTCAACACTACCCTAGCGTCAAGTGTTTCTCAACACTTATCAGATGTCTTGCCCATAGTCTAGCATGATATGATATTTCTCACTAGCAAATGTGATACTCAATGTTTGACTCTATGACCTACACACATGCACTTAAACACTCGACTCGCTGAGACTTGTTTGACTTTATTTCTTTTTGTGTTGTCTATGATGATTTCTTTGATGAGTGTTCTCTCCCTAATAGTTTTTGATGATGCTAAGCTAGAAGACTGGGGGCATGAAGACATGTTTTATTGCTTTTTCTGCTTTTGGGTATATTTTTTTGGTCCTAATTGTCATTAGCATTTATGCTTGTTCCACTTGACAATGGGATCTACAAGGTATTATCCTTGACTATTTTCGCAAGTGCATACTTATAGCCATCTTGACTTTCCTTGTGTCTCGATGTGAGTGTAATATTTCCATATTAAACTTAGGAAACCTCACTGCATTAGTCATCTTGACCTATATGTCTTTGATGCCTAGGTGGGATTCCCACATATCTATTTGATATAGATCATATTCAGATTCACATAGTCATACTAGTGTGCATTGTATGATCTAGCGACGCTACCAATAACGTTCGATGATGAATATTAGAGTCTAAAAGCTTTGTGACCTTGCAAGTAAACCACTTTTCATAGTAGCTTGCATTTTTAGGTTCACGTTAGATTAGTTTTTGCATCTTGCATATAGAGAGAGCTCTCCTTTTCAACTTTTCATGGACTTGTCGGTCAACTGCGCTCACCTTTCTCTTTTTCTTGATCATGTCTTTCACTTCTTGTCTTTCATATCACATCATTTTCTATTCATTTTGGGATCAAAATCGAAATCCGATTTCATCTTGATAGTCAAAATTGCATTTCAAAACTTTCCCCTCCTTCTGTGCAGTTGGCTGACCATTTGAGGCCCGATCCTTCGATCTTTGCTGGGGCATCTTCATTTCTTCATCCCCATCTCTTTCAACCTTCTAGTCTTTCATTCACTTTCATTCGATTTGTCTCTCTAAGGTTTGACTTCATTTTTTTATCCTATATCTTTCTCAGTCAAACCTAGTCAAACTAGGGCATGTCTTCACTGCTTGATGGTTATCCTATCATCTTTCACCTTCAATTATGATTTCTTGTGACTTGATCAAGTTTATCAATTTACTGTTTCTCCTCTACCTAATTTTGATTTTGATTCCGAGGGGGCAGTACCTATCAGCTTCAATCCTTGATTCAGCTTATCAATCAAACCTTGAGATTCTTATCTCTTATTTTGAGACTTGATGATTTCCTATTTACAGGTTTGTTGGTCTTGTCTTTTAGCTTATCTTTATCAGCTTATACTTATCTTTGTCCTGATGTGTTCCCATCTGTCGAACACACATCTGGGTCATTTTGTGATCCTAAATCGATCTCACACTTCAATTCCATTCTTTGACTGCATGTGATCCCAAATCCATCTCACATTGGTCAAAGAGGGGAAAATGTATGCACCCTAAAATGGTCGCCTAGCCTTCGGGCCCCCATTCAACAATTTATCAAATCCCTGAATCATTATTTTCAAAAATCAATATTTTTCAAAATATCAATTTCCTTGATCAAATCCTATTTTATCATTTATTTGATTATATTTCATGGGCTAACCATTTTATCCTAAGTTTTTATTTATTTAAAATGAATTCCCTCCCCTTTTATTAAATAAAAAGCCCCCACCTTTTCATCTTATCCTAAGTTGCACAAATAAAACATTATTCTTATTTTATAAAAAGAAGAAAAAATACTTTTTGTCTCATATGGACACAAAAGTCAACTATTATTTCTCATTGGAGGATATTTGTGCACATGGATTGCTCCTTTTTCAAGCTCTACCCTTGATTAAATCTTTTGCCTCTTAATCTCCATGGTCCATCCTCTCACAATTTCTTTAAAAGGAGAGCTCTTTTCTCATTCTTAGATCCCAACTTTTTATGCTAATCTTATGCTGCATAATTTCTTGGATACTTTGGAGCTTTTGGAGATCATTCTTGCATTCTAGTTTCTTTCTTGCATCATAGCTTTCATGGCATCTAGCTTAGTTTCCTTTATGCTTTAGATTAGCTCACATAGCTTAATGAGTAAGGTTTGCAATACTTTCCTTTCCATAGCTTAGCTTGCATCTTCATTCTTAGCATAGTTGCATTGCATTGCATTTTCATTGTTGATTCTTGAGGATATTGGTATTCTTGCCCTTGTCTCTTTGAATCTACCATTGTGTGTTTTACTAGCAAGGTTGCATGCTTCAATAGCTCTAGCTAAAAGCACCATCAACATCCTTGTGACTCCATGCATAGGGAGCTCTAGGTCACGTTCTCAAGGCTTCCCATTTATGGATTCCCTTGGAAGTAATGACTTAGAGAAGTGCACTATTTAGTGTGTACACCCATGACCCCTTTTGACACATTTGAACTCTCAAGTGTCTCCTAAGGGGTTTTATGACCCCTTCGGACATACTTGAGGGTTCAAATGTGTCAAAAGGGGTTAAGAGGACTTCTTAGGGGTCCTAACCCGTGATAAGGCATACTAGGATCCCTAGGAAGTCCCCATGAACCCTTTTGATATGTTGGATAGCTCAAGTGTGTCCGAAGGGGTCCTACGACCCCTTGGGACACACTAGAGGGTTCCAATGTGTCAAAAAGGGTAATGGGAACTTCCTAAGGGTCTTAACACATGATAAGGCATTCTAGGACCCCTAGGAAGTTCCCATGACCCCTTTTGACATATTTGAAAGCTCAAGTGTGTTGGAAGGGGTTGTAGAACTCCTTCAAACACACTCGAGCATTCCAATGTGTCAAAAGGGGTCATGGGGACCTCTTAGGGGTCCTAACGCATGATAAGGCTTACTAGAACCCCTAGGGAGTCCCCATAACCCATTTTGACACATTTGAACCCTCAAGTGTGTCTGAAGGGGTCGTAGGACCCCTGAGGACACACTTGAGGGTTATAATGTGTCAAAATGGGTCATGGGTACTTCTTAGGGGTCCTAGCACATGATAAGGCATACTAGGACCCCTAAGAAGTCCCCATGACCCCTTTTGACACATTAGAACCCTCAAGTGTGTCCTAAGGGTTCCTACGACCCCTTAGGACACTGTTGATAGTTCTAATATGTCAAAAGGGGTCATGGGGACTTTCTAGGGGTCCTAACACGTGATAAGGCATACTAGGACCGATAGGAAGTCCCCATGACCCCTTTTGACACATTAAAACCCTCAAGTGTGTCCTAAGGGGTCGGACCCCTATGAAGTCCCCATAACTCTTTTTGACACATTTGAATGCTCAGGTGTGTTCGAAGGGGTTGTAGGACCCCTTAAGACATGCTTGAGGGTTCTAATGTGTCAAAAGGGGTCATGGAGACTTCCTAGTGGTCCTAACATGTGATAAGGCAAATTAGGACCCCAAGGTAGTCCCCATGACCCCTTTTGACACATTGGATAGCTCAAGTGTGTCTGAAAGGGTCCTACAACCCCTTAGGACATAGTTGAGGGTTCAGATGTGTCAAAAGGGGTCATGGGTACTTCCTAGGGGTTGTAACATGTTATAAGGTGTAGTAGGACCCCTAGGAAGTCCCCATGACCCCTTTTGACATATTTTAATACTCAAGTGTGTTTGAAAGGGTCGTTGGACCCCTTAGGACACACTTGAAGGTTCAAATGTGTCAAAAGGGGTGATAAGGACTTCTTATGGGTCCTAACACGTGATAAGGTGTACTAGGATCAATTAGATGTCCCCATGACCCCTTTTGACACATTTGAATGCTTAAGTGTGTCTGAAGGAGTCATAGGACCCCTTAGGACATGCATGAGCATTCCAAAGTGTCAAAAGGGGTCATAGGGACTTCCTAAGGGTCCTAACATGTGATAAGGCGTAGTAGGACCCCTAGGAGGTCCTCATGACCCCTTTTGACACACTTGAATGCTCAAGTGTTTCCAAAGGGGTCCTGCGACCCCTTTAGACACACTTGAGGGTTCAAATGTGTCAAAAGGGGTCATGGGGAGTTCCTAGGTGTTCTAATGTGTGATAAGGCATACTAGAACCTCTAGGAAGTCTCCATGACCCCTTTTGATACATTGGATAGCTTAAGTGTGTCTGAAGGGGTTATAGGACCCCTTCGGACACACTCAAGCATTATAATGTGTCAAAAGGGGTCATGGGGAGTTCCTAGGGGTCCTAACACGTGATAAGGTGTACTAGGACCCCTAGGAAGTCCTCGTGATTCCTTTTGACAAATTTGAACCCTCAAGTGTGTCCGAAGGGGTCAATATGACCCCTTCGGATACACTTGATGGTTCAAATGTGTCAAAAGGGGTTATGGGAACTTCCTAGGGGTATATGACCCCTTCGGACACACTTGAGGGTTAAAATGTGTCAAAAGGGATCATGGGGACTTCTTAGGGGTCCTAATGCATGATAAGGCATACTAGGACCCCTAGGAAGTCACCATGACCCCTTTTGACACATTTGATAGCTCAAGTGTTTTTGAAGGGATCCTACGACCCCTTAGCACACACTTGAGGGTTCCAATGTGTCAAAATAGGTCATGGAAACTTTTTAGGGGTCCTAACGTGTGATAAGGTGTACTAGGATCCCTAGGAAATCCCCATGACCCCTTTTGACACATTTGAATGCTCAAGTGTATCCGAAAGGGTTGTAGGACCCCTTAGGACACATTTGAGGGTTCAAATGTGTCAAAAGGGGTAATGGGGATTTCCTAGGGGTCCTAATGCGTGATAAGGCGTACTAGGACCTCTAGGAAGTCCCTAGGGGTCCTAACACATGATAAGGTGTACTAGGACCCCTTGGAAGTCCCCATGACCCCTTTTGACACATTTGAACCCTCAAGTGTGTCTTAAGGAGTCGTATGACCCCTTAGGACACACTTGAGGGTTTAAATTTGTCAAAAGGGGTCATGGGGACTTCCTAGGGTATGACCCCTTAGGACACACTTGAGGGTTCAAATGTGTCAAAAGGGGTCATGGGGACTTCCTAGGGGTCCTAACATGTGATAAGGCATACTAGGACCCCTAGAAAGTCCCCATGACCCCTTTTGATACATTGGATAGCTCAAGTGTGTTTGAAGGGGTCCTACGACCCCTTAGGACACACTTGAGGGTTTCAATGTGTCAAAAGGGGTCATGAGAATTTTTGACAGGTCCTAGCATGTGATAAGACATACTAAGACCCTTAGGAAGTCCCAATGACCCCTTTTGACACATTTGAATATTCAAGTGTGTCTGAAGGGGTCATAGGACCCCTTAGGACACACTTGAGGATTCAAATGTGTCAAAAGGGGTCATGGGGACTTCCTAGGGGTCCTAACATGTGATAAGGTGTACTAGGACCCCTAGAAAGTCCCCATGACCCCTTTTGACACATATAAATGCTCAAGTGTTTCCGAAGGGGTCCTACAATCTTTTTAGAGACACTTGAGCATTCAAATATTACAAAATGGGTCATGTGTACTTCTTAGGGGTCCTAACGTGTGATAACGACTCTTTTAGAGACACTTGAGCATTCAAATGTGTCAATATAGGTCATGGGGACTTCTTAGGGGTCCTAATGTGTGATAAGGTGTACTAGGACCCCTAGGAAGTCCCCATGACCCCTTTTGACACATTTGAACCCTTAATTGTGTCTGAAGGGGTCATCCATAACCCCTTTTGACACATTTGAACCCTCAAGTGTGTTTGGAGGGGTCGTCCATAACCCCTTTTGACACATTTGAATGCTCAAGTGTGTCTGAAGGGGTCCTACGACCCCTTCAGACACACTTGAGGGTTCAAATGTGTCAAAAGGGTCCATGGGGACTTCCTAGGGGTCCTAACACATGATAAATCATATTAGGACCCCTAGGAAGTCCCCATGACCCCTTTTGACACATTAGAACCCTTAAGTGTGTCCTAAGGGGTCGTAGGACCCTTTAGGACAAACTTGAGGGTTCTAATGTGTCAAAATGGACCCTCAAGTGTGTCCTAAGGGGTCGTAGGACCCCTTAGGACACACTTGAGGGTTCTAATGTGTCAAAAGGGGTCATGGGACTTCCTAGGGGTCCTAACACGTGATAAGACTTACTAAGACCTCTATGAAGTCCCCATGACCCCTTTTGACACATTTGAACCTTCAAGTGTGTCCAAAGGGGTTGTAGGACCCCTTAGGACACACTTGAGGGTTCTAATGTGTCAAAAGGGGTCATGGGGACTCCCTGGGATTCCTATTACGCCTTATCACGTGTACTAGGACCCCTAGGAAGTCCCCATGACCCATTTTCACATATTTGAATGCTCAAGTGTGTTCAAAGGGGTCGTGTGACCCCTTAGGACACACTTGAAAATTCCAATGTGTCAAAAGGGGTCATGGGGACTTCTCGGGGGTCCTAACATGTGATAAGGCATACTAGGACTCCTAGGAAGTCCCCGTGACCCCTTTTGAAACATTTGAATGATCAAGTATGTCTAAATGGGTCATAGGACCCCTTAGGACACACTTGAGAATTCCAATGTGTCAATAGGGGTCATTGGGACTTCCTACGAGTCCTAACGCGTGATAAGGTGTACTAGGACCCCTAGGAAGTCCCCATGACCCCTTTTGAAATATTTGAATGCTCAAGTGTGTGCGAAGGGGTCATCGGACCAGTTAGGACATACTTGAGCATTCCAATGTGTCAATAGGGGTCATGTGGACTTTTTAGGGGTCCTAACCTATGATAAGGCATACTAGGACCTCTAGGAAGTCCCCATGACCCCTTTTGACATATTTGAATGCTCAAGTGTGTTCGAAGGGGTTGTAGGACCCCTTAGGACACACTTGAGAATTCTAATGTGTCAATAGGGGTCATGGAGACTTCCTAGAGGTCCTAACACATGATAATTCATAGCAAGACCCCTAGAATGTCCCCATGATCCCTTTTGAAACATTTGAATGCTTAAGTGTGTTTGAAGGGGTCGTAGGACCCCTTAGGACACACTTGAACATTCCAATGTGTTAATAGTGGTCATGGGAACTTCTTAAGGTTCCTAACATGTGATAAGGTGTACTAGGACCTCTAGGAAGTCCCCAAGACCTATTTTTACATATTTGAACCCTCAAGTGTGTTTGAAGAGGTCGTAGGACCCCTTAGGACACACTTAAGGGTTCCAATGTGTCAAAAGGGGTCATGGAGGCTTTCTAGGGGTCTGAACATGTGATAAGGCATACTAGGACCCCTAGGAAGTCTCCATGACCCCTTTTGACACATTTGAATGCTCAAGTTTGTTTGAAGGGGTTTTACAACCCCTTCGAACACACTTGAGGGTTCAAATGTGTCAAAAGGGGTGATGGGGACTTTCTAGGGGTCCTGACGTGTGATAAGGCATACTAGGACCACTAGGAAGTCACCATGACCCCTTTTGACACATTTGAACCCTCAAGTGTGTCCGAAGGGGTCGTAGGACCCCTTAGGACACACTTGAGGGTTCCAATGTGTTGAAAGGGGTCATGGGGACTTCCTAGGGGTCCTAATGCATGATAAGGCATACTAGGACCCCTAGGAAGTCCCCATGACCCCTTTTGACACATTGGATAGCTCAAGTGTGTCCAAAGGGGTCCCACGACCCCTTAGGACACAATTGAGGGTCATTATGTGTCAAAGGGGGTCATGGGGACTTCCAAGGGGTCCTAGTACGTGTGATAAGGCATACTAGGACCCATAGGAAGTCCCCATGACCTCTTTTGACACATTTGAATGCCCTAAGTATTTCAGTTTCTTCCTTAACCCTGTGAAGTTCATATAAAAGACATGTATGGAAATCTTCATAGTATTTAGGAGGCACAAATTGGTAACAATTGGAGTTGTAGGAATCATAAAATGTACACCCTTCTTCACCAAAATGTATAGATGGGCAACCTAAAATACATCTGGAAGTAGAGCTACTCCCTTCGCTTCGGGCCATTGCAAATTAGCAGAAGTTTTATGCTCTTCCCTCCAGCAAAATAGCTAATTTCAATGGCTGCCCATGAATGTTTTAAATGGCTGATTGATTTCCTTTGCTTCTTTCAATGGCCATCCATGATTTTTCTGCAATCTTCCAACCTTTCGTACATAGTTGTAAAATACATATTAATATATATTATACATATAAAATAATATATAATATATGATATATAATGTAACATTTACTATTGCCACTTAAGGGCATAGTTTGGCCCCTCATGATCTTGCACATACCCTGGGATTTGGGCGAGAGCTAAGCTAAGTCTATCATAGAGATGGGGTCAAAACCAAGTGATTTGTTATAAAAAGATTTAAAACCCTTTGAGAATCCTTTTGCTAGCTTCAGTTTGACCTTAGAAAGCTATGATGGATTATGGGAGGTAACCTTGCTGAAGGCTTGTTGAATCCTGAAATTTGGCTAAGTCTGGAATTTTTCAAAACCCCCCAAAATCTAGAATTTGCATCTTAACTCCAATGAAGCTGAAACCCATCTCAAACATCCTGGAATATATTTAACTGGTATTTATACAAATATAAATTAAAGTATAAGAAATAAAATGTTATATTTGTATAAATCCTCCTGTCAATTTAGGGTTAGATGAAGGTATAAAGCACTTAATATGTGCATGCGAATCCGCAGGGATCTGCGACCTATGAAGGCATAAAGCACTTAATTATTCCAGAGTGAATCTAGACCCTGACCGGACCCAGACCTCGATCTGACCCCTATGACATGAATCTAGCAACTAAGAATTTTATATGTAACTTGAAATTGGAAAAAGTAGTCCAAATGAAATTTTGAACTAGGCGGGAAATATCGGATATCTGATAATATCAAATATCCAAATTTTTTGGATATTTGATTTTATCAGATATTTGATTAGGCTTGGTATTTTCTTGGGCATTACCAAACGTGGGTGGTTAACCCTTTAGGCGTGTTTCAGGAGATAGTTCTTGATACCAAGACTTCGACCATGTAGCTGACGACTATTTTTTCACCCAAAATTGATGAAATGAAAAGGGCTTCTTAAAGACATTATCAGCTTTCCATCAATATAATTGCTGTTAAATTTTGAGTTCAGTAAGTAATTATTACTTATTTTTCAATTGAGTTATCTTTAAAGTTGCAATTGACATACTGATTGAAAAATAACTATAACTTTCAAACCATTTAACCTTTTTGAAATCTGAAACATGCGTCACATTCTATGCTTCAACTTCTATAAGAAAAAAAAAGTTTTGAATTTGGTAAAATTTTGAATTAGTTAAGGTGGTCAGACACGAAAGTTTTTTTATTCTGAAAAAGTTGTAGCAGAAAATTCATAATTAATTATTTATTTGACCAAAAATTAGAAAACAATGTGTCACATCCAGGAATGAGTCTACTACTTATATCTAGAATCTTGAGAAAATATATCATCATTTGATTGTGATTAAGGTGGTTAGACATACACGTACTTTTTATCTTTTCCCTAAAATTTTCGTAGTACTGCATTGAAATCTAAAATTTTGAACAATTAGAAAAAAAAAAATTCAAACAAGGGCTAGTAGTTTAGAAACTACATTCAATTTCCTACAGATTCTACTCTTACAACTTTTTCACATAAGGTTCATAAGATGTTCAACCTTTTACGTCAAGTTGACTAACCCTGATTTTATGATTTTTCATTGCCACTTAAGGCCATAGTTTGGTATACCATGATTCTACACATACCCTTATTCAAAATATGAAGAAATATTGAAGGGTGTGCAGATGTTCGGCAAGACCCTAGAAAGCCCGTGGATAGTTACCCCAAAAATGGGCTATAAGTTCATTAACCTCTTATATCATCAAATCAAACGAAATCGACATCAAAGTCCTAACCTAAGGCACATCTGAATATCATCAAATCTAATTGATTATCTTAAATTCTGCATCAGAGAATATTCCTAGTAATATTCATAATTATCATAATTATCTTTAATTTTATGATTATTTGGCAATAAATCACATTTATCCTAAAGTTTGATTAATTGAATATTTTCATATTTAATTAATTAGATTTAACATCTTGCCAAATTAATTGTGTAATTAAATTTAATTCTATCTATTATTAATTGTATTATTTAATTTTGACAATAAATCTAATATCATATGAATAATTGATTAAATTCTTATTTAATTAATTAAAGCAAGTTGTCATTATTTAATAATATAATTTTTAATAAAAGTTTGATAAAATAGTTAATTAACCCATAAATTAATTATTTTATTTCAAAAATCAGTTAAGTTGGAAATAAATCACTTTATTATTAAATTAATTCATAAATAAAACATGCACAATCATAAAAGCAGACAACTATCAATTATCAATTAAAGCTAAACTCTATTTTGAGTCAATCTCTGCTTTTGCATGTTTTTGTGGATTAAATTATCTGTTATTATCAGATAACTCAAAAATCAAGCTGAGTTATTTGAGTGATTTATGGCTTTTTCTCATGCACCTCCAAAGCCTTGGATTTCTATAAAAATAAGGCTCAGCTCTTCATAATTCATCTCTAAAATCTCTCAAATTTGCATCCAAGCATCTCATATTTTGCACAATCACGCTGGAGAATTGGAGGCTGAGGAATCAACTTGCGAATTCAAAGCGTTGTGAGATCTATTTCAATTGCATAGCTTTTATATCTTAGCATAGAATTTCATAGTTTTCATATCATTGTTAGAATCTTCATTGTTAGATCATTTAGCATCCATAGCATATCAGTTTATCATTCTTATTGCATAGAAAATATCAAAAATATAGATTAATTGCATTCAATTTTATATCCATCTTTTTCATTCAAATCCTTCATGTAGGTGTCATCTAGGTCACTAATCTCGATTACAATCTGAGAACATTAATCTCGCACCTACTAGAAGGTAGTAAATCACTTGGTTAAATTAGATTTCAATTTTGCACGATTTTGATTATCACTAACCTCTAATGTTTTACTGAGTGTTGTGTCTACAGATCAGGTACAATTTTCACACACACATTTTTGGCACCCACCGTGGGGCCCTGAAACGGGTTTCCAATTCAATTCTATCAATTTCTATCTTTTTCTTCTCGGGATCTGTGCAAAACTATGATTTTTAATTTTTGTCCGTACATCTATCGTACGAGTTTCTAACAAATGTCGTATGGGAGCATACCCACTGTCGTATGATATTGAACCCCCTGTCGTACGATAGTCTATCAGATCGAGGGTCATTTAATTGCATACCCACTATCATTTGGGAGCACTACTGTCGTATGGTATCATACCCAGTGTTGTACGAGTTTTTGGACTGTCGTCTGGGAGCATACCCACTATCGTATGAGTTTTGGTACCAGATTTCAATTGTCATTTCATTTTTGCAGATAGTTTGTCAGATTTGATTTTTGAATTTTGACTGACAGTTAACCCTAACAATTGAAATTTACTGTTTCTGATTGATTTCTGCTGATTTTGATTGGGAAAAGTGCAAAAATTGCTAAAAATCAAGTAAAATCTACTAAGCACGTTGCGAGGATCATGAGGTATTCTCCTTCTTTTGAAAACATTTCAATTTGGACTTAAAATAAATCTCTCACGTGTCAAACTTGTGTGCATCTTTTCATGCTTTTGATCTATTTCTACACACTTGCATAATTTGATACTAGGTTGTGATCCCTTAAGGATTCATTAAGTAGTCTTAGAATACTTGTGATTGATCTTGATTGCTATCTTGGGTTATTGGACTAGCTAATCCATCGGCCCCTCATTTCCACCCCGTGGTTGCAATCTCAGTGCCATAAAGGGGAGGGGTCAACAGGACATAAGCGTTAAATGTTCCACTTGGCAACCCTTTTGTGCTTTTAGGAACTCACTTATTTTCTAAGTTGGGGACTCATTTTTAGCTTGTGTGAGGTGTTAAGTGTTCCACCTTGTGGACTCATCTCATATTCTCTTTAAGCGTTAAGTGTTCCTCTTTCTACTTTTTTGGGTACTTTTGGTAGATTTGCTTTCGGGAATATATCTGTGCTCACATAGTAATTAGGCCCTATGAACACTATTCATGATTCTTGAGAGATTGGATTCTTAGAGAAATCTTTCTTAACGATAGAATCCTTGTAGGTAGGGAGGATACTTAGTGCGTTTCACATTCAACTTGGGTAGTGCGTCTTCTCTTATTGATCGACACATTCTCTCCCCGGAGAGGTTGATAGATCACGTGGAGTTGATATCACAGACCTTGGTGGAACAAAATTTTGTCTTAGCATGTCAGATTAATCTGCTTGCTTTGTTTGGGTTAAAAGTGAAGAGGTGTCAAAACCTTGAATCTAGAGCCAAGTCCCCTTGTGGTATAAATCTGTGAGTCACCTTTAGAGAGGGTTAACCATAGCGGACAATCCCTTCACAGGGCAAACTGCGTTGACGGAACCTCAAGCGGTCATAGCCATTTTCGCCATGGTAGTGACAGCTGCTATATAAATGTCCTTGTGGAAGAAATCTCCATGGGTATGGTTCATTGTTGGGTTGTCAGATCTCCCTAGCAGCTCTTGAAGATTAAGTTCTCAGACTGTGTCAAAACCCTAGTGCGCCGGGATTGGAGTTCACCCCTTTGAATCATAAAAGTTGCAAAGTCAAACCATTATTAAAAACCCTAGAGAGGCCAATTTTTTTTTCATTCTCAGGTATATGTGTGTTATTGCAAAACTCTTCAGAACATACACAATTAGTACTCTCAGGGATTAACACAATTTGGTCACTTGATTGTTCATGCGCAAGGTTTCTTTTGCCCTTGTTCATTATTTTCAGACGTGCTTGGAATCACTTGCTTGCTGTTCTGCGTGCTTGTTTATCTACTTGGCTATTAAAAATGATCAAATCTGGTATAACCTTTAAAATCTAGACAGTACAATTTGCAAACAATCCAGAACTGAAGACCTTAAATTTTGCAAAAATTGACGTAAAATCTTTTCTGGAGTCAAAAGTCATTTCAGGAAGTCAAAAGTCATATGAGTTTTGTCAAGTGTCATTTCAATATTGCCCATCTGTCGTATGATTGAGAACCTAGTGTCGTATGAGTTTTCATGCCAGCAAATTCAAGAAAGTCAAAACCCTGTTAGCAACTGTCATTTCATTGCTACCCAACTGTCATACAAGTTTAGCAACTGTCATTTCATAGACTACCCAGTGTCGTATGAGTCTGCAGAGTGTTGTTTGGAAAAATTTGAGAGAGTTGTCAGAAATTGTCAAATTGCAAGATATCCAATGTTTCCAACCTAGTTCCAAAATCTGTCAAAAATATCATTGTGTCAGGAACAGAGCAGTAGCTATTGAGCATTCTACCATTTTTTGAGATTGATCTTTTGAATCCGATCTAGCCTTCTGTTTGATCAATTTGAGTCCTTTTTATCTCGTGTCAAAACCTTGTCATAACTATCAATCTTCAATCAATCTTCAAAAATAGACTAAGTGTTGAGAACTCGTGTCCGCTATCTTTTGGGCGATCTATCCCATACATCCAGGGCACAGTTTTCTTCACCCACATCTCATCAGATCTTCAAAACTATCATAATCTTGACAAGGTTGCGTCATCATATTTTCTCGAATCAAATTATTCTTCAGTTGTCTTCATCCTTTTCTTCTGTTTCATTCAAAGTTAATGGTGGAGACCAGAGCTTCTTCACACAAGAAATCAGAAGAAACATCTTAGAACTTACTTTTGACCAATACCCCGGGTCCAACTCTTGAACAACTCATCAAGTCAGGTATCTACGAAGATGATGTTCTCGGTAACTTTCGATTGAAAACTGGTTACATACCTCCTTTATCAACTCACAGAGGTAATCAGAAAACTCCTCAATCTATTCCAGGGAGCCCAAAAACTCCTATCATGTCTCAAGTAGGGACAAACCACGGTTCTCTAGGAGGAGGATCCTAGGGACACCATTCTCAACATAATGCTGACCAAGAACCTACGCCCTCTGAAATCCATCGGTGTCAGAATGACAATGAATTCAAAAGAATGATGAGGCATTTCTTGAAAATGGATAGAGAGGCATACTTTTTGCAATTAGCCTAGGAAGGAGCTAAACTTCCTCCTCACTTCAATGTCGAAGATATCATCATGCATGAGAAAGAAACTCTGATGATGGCCATAATGAACCAGCTGCATGCTATGCAGGTCAAAATGAATAAAATTGAGAAAGAGAAGGAACCCAAGGAATTCTCCATGGAGGCCCTTTGTCCTTTCCCTTTTGACAAAGACTTGTATATGCCTCCATTCCCAAAAAGAGTGGAGATGCCAAAGTACAAAAAATATGACAGACACTCTGATCCTCAAGATCATGTCAGAGAGTTCTGTATGCAATCCATGGAATTCATGCATGAACCAACTTATCTAATGTGTCTTTTTCCTAGATCCTTGGGAGGAGCATCCATTCAGTGGTTTTCAAGATTACCTTCTACGATCAAAACTTTTGAGGAATTGATTAAATTATTTTATCAACAATATTCCTACAATATTCAACATCCGGTCACCATGATCGATATCTGTAACCTCAAGCAATATCCAGGGGAATCATTCCTAACTTTCCTCAAGAGGTGGAGAAAGAAGTTTTCTCTATATGCTAGACCAATTCCCAAAATGGAGAAACTTGAAATCTTTATCAATAACCTTGTTCCAGAGCTCAATTATCCATTACAAATGCAAGATCATGTATCTTTTGATAAAATGGTGGATAATGCAATCAAGATTGAGAAAGTACTTGTCAAGAAAGGAGAAATCACACTTCAAAAGGATAAGTATAAATCTGGATCTAGCTCAAAAGATAAAAATAAGAGCTGGAATAGAAATAAAGGTATCGTCTCTGATGGTGTTGTTGACACTATCCGCACCCCATCAAAGGCACCGGCCTAGAATCTCACCCTTGCCACCAAAGCCATTGAAGCTTCAGAGCAAAAATCTGCTGAACCATCTCCAAAGAAGCCATTCAAACGATGGGATAATAAATGAAAGTTTACTCCCCTGGGAGAATCTTTGGAATCTGCCCTGAGAACCCTGATAGCTGATAACATGATCTCTTTACCACCAATCTGAAACCATGATCCAGATCCAAAACCATATTGGTGGAAAGATAATGAATTATGTGCTTTCCATCGGACTAAAGGCCACAGAACTAATGGATGCTTCCACTTGAAGCATACCATTCAAGACTTGATAGATCAAGGGGACATCATGATCGATAATCCTACCAGCAATAATGATCACACAGCATTTATAGAACTGTTTCCACAACATGGCAAGGGAGTTTCCACTTCTCAGACTAACATGGGGGCAAAAGTCAACTATGCCTACCCTGGAAACAATGCTATCATCAATATGGTTGAACCATGTCTCTCTGAGAGCTGCAATGTCATCACGATTGTACAAAGAGACAGAAATCATTCCTCAGCTAATGCGGTTACCAGACCACAAGCTCAGGCTCATTTGAAAGGACAAACACCAAGTTCATCTAATGTCCCTAAGATACCTTTCAATCTCACATCTGCTTCTAAACAGAAGGTTGCCTCGAAATCTTCCAATCCAACGGATACAAGACCTACATCTTATAGCATCGTCCAACAACTCCAGCATACCAATGCCAAAATCTCTATGTTTGAGTTACTTCGAATATCTCCAGCTCACAAAGATATCCTAGACAAAGCTTTGCTTGGCTCTAATGTTCCTGATGATCTAGATCTAGACAAATTCTAGACTATGGTTGGTCATCTAACGTCTCCGCAATATATCTCCTTTTTAGAGGAAGATGACAACTCCCTAAGTCACCCACATAATCAACCCTTGCACATAGAAGTCTTGATCCAGAACCGTCGAGTCAAATGTGTGTTGATAGATGGGGGCACAGGCCTCAACATTTGTTCTTACAACTTAATCACACAGTTGGGATTCTCAGAGATGGCTATTGATCCTCAAAAGAAGATCACCATAAAAGCCTATGATGAACAAGAAAGAGCTTCTAAAGGCACCATTGTCTTACCTATCCGAGTGGGTCCGGTCATCAAAGATGCCACATGTCAGGTGCTTGATCTACCATTGGCTTACAATATCCTCCTAGGGAGACCCTGATACATGAAATGCAAGCTATTCCTTCTACGTACCATCAATGCTTGAAATTTCCCTATGAAGGAGTGGAGGTTACTATCCCAGCAGATCTGAGTACAACTTGCAATACATTGAAGGAAAGTGTCGATAAGCTTGTTCTGAATAACAGAGAATCTTCCATCAAGTAGCTAAATGTTGCTTCCACATCTAAGATGGACGACATTGCTAAAGAGATCAATGTCAAAGAAAATGGGATGGGAGAATACACTATAGAGCCAGTCTTGTCTCTAACATCTCTCCCAATCTCACCTAAGTCGTATGGACAATCCTTGAAGCAGTCTAAATCAGAACCTAAGGAACCTATGGAAGCATACAAAAGAAATTTTGTGGCGGGGAAAGTATCCAAACAAGAATTTGAAGAGGATGAAGCTGTGCTTGCATGGCTATACAAAGAGGATTCTGAATCTAAAATTGTTCAACCTAGTGAATCTATAGCACCTACAATCCCTTCTAATTCCTATGGTCTAGGGAACAAATTGATAGCCAAGATGGGATATTCCGGTCAAGGGCCTCTAGGAATCAGAGGTAAGGGTCTTGTGACACCCATTTCACATATTGGTAGAGCCAACAAAGATACTGGTGGCTTAGGCTTTAAGAAGAAACCCTATCATCTCAAAGGTGGTTGTTCTCATGTCATAGAACAAATTGCACCAGGAGAACCCCTTCTCAAGAAAGAAGAGACAGAACCCTCAGATGATGATTCAGATAGTTTAGAACTCATCCCCTATGAAAAATTGCCTAAAAAGATCAAAGATCTTCTTGATGATAAAGATGATCCTATCAAAAGAATTAATGTAGTAGAAACACAAGAACCTACTGTAGCGCAAGAGATGGTTGCACCACAAGAACCAGCTAATCTTGAAGGCAATCAAACTAATCAAGAAGAAGGGGGTAGTTATTTTGACACTGATTCCCATGAATATGAATTCAAGTCAGAGACTGAGGGTAATCCTTCTTGGGGTATTCATCTTGATTTCACACATTTTCTAAGATTTCCTAGAGATCCTGAATCAGAAGCTGAGTCAAATGACTATGAATGGGGTGCCATTCTAGAAGAAGATGAGCTTATAACAGAGAAATATATTGATGTTATTCACCAATATGTATCTCAACCCAACGTAGGTCTAGAGCAAAATGATGAACTTAACGTGTCTGATCCACCTATGGCTGAAGAGGACTCCCATGATGATGTTGAGCCTATTCACGAATTGAACATTTTGAGCTGTAATATCACCTTTGAACTTGAGCATCAGGTTAGGACCAATGATGACATATCCACATCCATGAACACCATATCCCAAGCCTTTCCTGCTTTAACTATCTAATGTCCTGATCTTATTGACCGAACTTCCACGAACCTAAGCCATGGTATCTACACCTTTCCAAATGACTATGCCCTTGCTTGCTACCTTAATGTAGTTGAGCCTATGAGTACTTCCATCAGTGAACTGAGTGTCAGCATGACTGAGTTGGACATCAAATATCTTAGTCAGAAAAACAAGAGTAAAAAAAAAAAGAAAAAGAGTTCTAAGGTTGAAAACCACTTTGTGGCAGTCTCAGAACAAACAAAAGTAAAAAGAAAAGACGTATCTGAAGGTGAAAATCTCTCTGAGGTGCCTAAGGATGAGATATTTGATGTCCTTTCGAGTCATTTATAGGATAAATCTCCAGTTCTGATTGAGCCAACTCAATCCATCAATTTGGGTACAACAGAGGAACCATAATTTGTACATGTAGCACAATCTCTATCAGAAGAAAAGAAACAGAAATTCACTACATTCTTATCAGACAAAAAGATCAACTTTGCACGGAAATATTCAGATATGCCAGGATTGGATCCCAATCTCATTATGCACCATCTATCCATTGCTCCTGGAGTAAAACCAATCAAACAAAAATTGAGAAAGATGCATCCTCATGTTGCACTCTTAGTCAAAGCAGAACTAGAAAAACTCCTAAAAGCTGGATTCATCTATGTCATAGACTATGCTAAGTGGATCTCTAACATTGTACCTATTTCAAAACCAGATGGTTCAATCAGAGTGTGCACGGACTTTAGAGATGTGAACAGAGCATGCCCTAAGGATGATTTTCTGCTGCCTAACATTGATATGATAGTGGACATGACTGTAGGCTATGAAATGTATTCCTTAATGGATGAATTTTCTGGGTACAACCAAATCAAAATTGCTCCAGAAGATCAAGAGAAAATAGCTTTCACATGTGCGTGGGGAACCTTCTGTTGGAATGTTATGCCATTCGAACTCAAAAATGCTGGAGCTACATATCAAAGAGCAATGACATCTATTTTTCATGATATGATGCATAAAACAATGGAGGATTACGTGGATGATACCTTGGCAAAATCCATGATTAGAACTGAACATCTAACAGACTTGAGCATGATCCTAGACAGAATGGAACAGTTTAGTCTCCGACTAAATCCTAAGAAGTGTGCTTTTGGTGTCACTTCTAGAAAGCTCTTAGGATACATAGTTTCAAAGAAAGGCATTGAAGTTGATCCGGCTAAAGTCAAGGCTATAATAGAGATGCAACCTCCCACAAATATCAGTCAAATGAGGACGTTGTAAGGCAGAGTACAGTCCATCAGGAGATTCATATCACAGTTAGCTGATATATCACAACCTTTCACAAAGACATTACATAAAGGTGTGACCTTTGCATGGAATGAAGATTGTGCAAAGAATTTTGATCATATCAAGAATTATCTCTCGAATCCTCCTATCTTAATGCCTCCTATTCATGGGAAGCCATTAATATCATATGTCTCCACAACAGATACATCACTGGGGGCATTGCTAGCGCAACATGATGAAGACAAGAAAGAAAGAGCCATCTACTATATCAGCAGAACTTTAGTGGCCTATGAGAAGAACTACTCAATGATAGAGAAGGCATGTCTAGCTGTGATCTTTGCATCACAGAAACTGAGACACTATGATGCAGGAGCATCCTGGGTGTAAGAGCAATCTTGCATCACCCAAAAATATTTCTATTTTTGAATTCAATAAGGGTTATTTTGTGCAGAGCTGCTATTTATGGAAAGTTACTATTTTGGTAATTTTCGTATGTGCTCAGAATGATCTGATTTCTTTCTTAGAGGTTCATTTTGGTCATATAAGTCTGCCAGTAAAGTTTCATTGCCAGATCAAGTGTATATTAGAAGACATTGAAGATTTTCGGTATTGGCAGCAGGGTACAGAAACTTTGAACTCAGTTTTGAAGGCTTTAGAGGCCCCGGATGAGGTTGAAAATTTGCGTGACAAGCGCTTGCGCCGGTCAAGCCTGTAGAGCGCTTCGTGGCGTTTTCGAAATGGGGTTATAGTGGCCGAGCGGGTCAACTGGTGATGACTTATGGTCTTCGAAAGTTGGGCCACCTGAAATGGCGAAAAATAATTTTCTTCAAAATTTCTGTTCGGGTTTCAAAGGTTATCTTGAGCCGACTATGATGTAATAAAATGTAAAATAAAATAATTCTAAGTTTGGTCGGCCTTATTGGCTAAAATTCTGGAACCTTCCCAGGCGGTGGATAATTGCCTATATAAGGAAGGCTGTATTATTGTCTTAGGCAGTTCAGAATAGTTCTGGGTAGTAGATCTGGGTAATAGTTCGAGGCTTTGTCCTACAGAATATTGTAACGGAATGCCCATGTGGCTTTGCATATTGTAATTCTGAAAGTTTGTAATTCCACATTTGTGGAGATAATAAGAAGCCAATTTTCTGTTCTTGCATATTGTTGTTGTTCCTCTATTTCTGTTATGTGTTTGTGGTATTAAGGGGAGCACCCTTCATCAAGTGGTATCAGAGCAGGAGTTCTTGAGTGTGTAAATAGATCGCCGACTGTGAGGCAGTTTGCACCAGGACCGTGGCTAGGGTTTCAGCGCACATCGCGAAAATGCCTCCACGAAGGGAACGTGGCGGAAGAGCTGGTGTTGTAACACCTGAGGTTAGAGAGCTGCAGAGACAAGTGCGAGCATTGCAAGAAGAGATTCGCAGAAGAATGAATCTTAATGTCAGAGATGAAAGCGAGGATGAAGCCGAAGAAGAATATCAAGAAGGAGAAGTTGAAATTGTGAACCAGGAGGAAGAAAGACTTTTTCGGGCGATTTCCAAGATTGGGAAAAGACCTAAGATTGAGGTTCTTACATTTTCTGGAAATCTTAACCCAGAGGAACTGATCGACTGGATCAATGAGTGTGAAGAATATTTTGAGTATGAAGATGTTGAGGATCCTGATAGGGTCAAATTTGCGAAGGCTAGACTGAAAGGTCATGCGAAGATCTGGTGGCAAGAAATTCAATTAGAGCGAAATAGAAGAGGGAAAGATAAAATCACAAGATGGGATCGGATGGTGGATAAATTGAAGCGACAGTTCATTCCTGTTGATTATGAGCTTGACCTACTAAAGAAAATGCAGAGTTTGAAGCAAGCAGGAAGATCTGTTCAGGAGTATACAGAGGAGTTCTATCGACTTCTCATCAGAACAGGCCATGCAGAAGCTGATAAAGAGAAAGTTGCCCGATACCTTAATGGGTTAAGGCCAAGCATTCAGGAGGAGCTGAATCTGGTTTGAATGAACAGTATTGAAGAGGCATACCAGTTTGCCCTAAAAGTGGAGGAAAAGCTGAACAAGAAGTTTGAGAGCAGACAAAACGGAAGAGGTCGCGGTGGACGATCTGGTGGACGGTCATATGGTGGCCGAAATGAAGATCCGAAAAAGAAGGATGAGGCCAGTAGCAGTCAAAATCAGTGAGGAAATAATTCCAATCACTTCCAGGATCAGAATAATAGAGATCAGAGAGGAAGAGGAAGAGGACAAGGATCTGGAAGAGGTGGCTTCCGTGGAACATGTTTTCACTGTGGAGAAGAAGGTCATAGGGCATTTGAATGTCCTCAGCGCCAAGGCAGAACAGACAGGAGAAATGAAGGCCAGGCCAGAGTTGCACATGTCGATGAAGATGCCAGATCATCAAATTCTGAAGATGCTGAAAGAGGAGAAACGTTGATTAACAGAAGAGTCCTGTTGAGTGGTGAGAATGAACCTGAGCAAAGGAGGAGCCTGTTTCGCACCAGGTGCAAGTGTGAAGGTAAATATTGTGATGTGATCATTGATAGTGGAAGCACTGACAATTTGGTGTCAAAAGAGATGGTGACAAAGTTGAAGCTCAAGAGACAGAAACACCCACATCCATATCGGATTGCCTGGGTACAGGATGACCACAAGGTCATGGTCAATGAACAATGCCTAGTGAAGTTCAAGATTGGCGGATACCAAGATGAGGTATTGTGTGATATCATATCTATGGATGCATGCCATATGTTGTTGGGTAGACCCTGGCAGTTTGACAGATGTGCTGTACATGATGGCCGTGCGAATACCTATTCCCTGACAAAGGATGGAGTGCGACATAAGCTAAAACCGTTGAAGGAGATTGAAGAAAAGGTATGTGGTAATGCAAGGATAACTTTTGTTGATGGAAGAAATTTCCTCGATGGTATGAGGCATGAGCATGTATGTTTTGCTTTAATTCTAAAAGCTGGTAAAGAGGAAGTAGAAGATGTTCCTGTAGAAGTTGCAGATTTGTTGAATGAGTTTCAGGATATTGTATCCGATAACGTGCCTGATGGATTACCACCAGTCAGGAAGATCAGTCATCAGATGGACTTGATCCCAGGAGCGAGTTTGCCGAATAAGGCAGCACATAGAATGACACCTGCAGAAAGTGAGGAGTTGAACAGACAAGTGCATGAACTATTACAGAAAGGATTGATTCGAGAGAGTCTGAGTCCCTATGCTGTACCAGCGGTATTAGCACCAAAGAAGAATGGAGAGTGGAGGATGTGTACAGATTCCAGAGCAATAAACAAGATCACAATCAAGTACAGGTTTCCATTGCCACGAATGGATGATATTATGGACTGTTTGAGTAGAGCTGTGTATTTCTCAAAGATAGATCTGAAAAGTGGATATCATCAGATTCGGATCAAAGAAGGAGATGAATGGAAGACTGCCTTCAAGACAAAGGAAGGACTGTATGAGTGGTTAGTCATGCCTTTTGGGCTAACCAATGCACCGAGCACTTTCATGCGGCTCATGAATGAGGTTCTGAAAGAATTTCTGGGTAAGTTTGTCATTGTTTACCTAGATGATATTTTGATCTTTAGTAAGACATTGGATGAGCATATGATGCATATTCGTATGGTATTTGAGAAGTTGAGAGAAGAGAAATTGTTGATTAATTTGAAGAAGTGCAGTTTTGTGAAGAAAGAGTTAGTGTATTTGGGATTTGTAGTTTCAGCAGAAGGTCTAAAAATGGACCCAGAGAAGGTAGAGGCTATCCTCGAATGGCCTACTCCAAGGAGTGCTACTGAGGTAAGATCTTTTCATGGTCTAGCTAGCTTTTACAGAAAGTTTATCAGAAATTTTAGCAGTATTTGTGGACCCTTGACTGAAACAATGAGAGGGGATAGAAAAGAGTTTAAGTGGACTAAAGGAGCAGAAAAGAGTTTTCAATTATTGAAACAAAAAGTTATAGAACAACCTATTTTAACACTTCCAGATTTTAATAAGGTGTTTCAAGTAGATTGTGATGCTAGTGGTACTGCAATAGGAGCTGTTATGAGCCAAGAAGGTAAACCTGTTGCTTATTTCAGTGAGAAGTTAAATGATGCCAAGAGGAAATATTCTGTTTATGATCAGGAATTTTATGCTATAGTTCAGGCATTAAAGAAGTGGAGACATTATCTGCTTCCTAAGGAGTTTGTTTTGTATACTAATCATCAAGCTTTGCAATATTTGAATAGTCAAGGAAAATTGAATCAAAGGCATTTGAAATGGGTTGAGTTTTTGCAGAGTTATACATTTGTTTTGAAACACAGGAGTGGAAAGTCTAATAGGGTTGTAGATGCTCTTAGCAGAAGGCAACTATTGCTGACAGAAATGTAGATTGAAGTGGTTGGGTTCAAGGAACTCAAGAATTTGTATCCAGAGGATCCTGATTTTGGTGAAGCTTGGAAAGCTTGTGCAGAACCTGTTACTCTAGACAGGACAAAATGGTTGGATTTCATCATCCAGGATGATATGCTATTCAGAGGGAATCAGTTGTGCATTCCACGAAGTTCTATGAGGGAGAATCTCATCAAGGAGAAGCATAGCGGAGGATTGGCTGGACATTTTGGTCGTGATAAAACCCTTTCTTTGGTTAGTGAGAATTATTATTGGCCACAGTTGCAGCAAGATGTGAAGAAGTTTGTACAGAGTTGCAGAGTATGTCAGATGGCGAAAGGAGTGAAGCAGAATACAGGGTTGTATCAGCCACTATCTGTACCAGAGAAGCCTTGGGAGGATATCAGCATGGACTTTGTTCTTGGTTTACCGAGGACTCAGCGGGGACATGATTCAATTTTTGTGGTAGTTGACAGATTTTCAAAGATGGCACATTTTATTCCCTGCAAGAAGACTAATGATGCTGTTCATGTAGCAGAATTATTTTTCAGAGAAGTAGTGAGACTTCATGGTTTGCCAAAGACCATAGTTTCAGATCGGGACACTAAGTTTGTTGGATATTTCTGGCGTACATTGTGGAAGAAGTTGAAGATAGATTTGAAGTTCAGTTCATCACATCATCCCCAGACTGATGGACAGACAGAGGTGGTGAATAGGAGTTTGGGAAATTTGCTGAGATGTTTGGTTGGAGATAAGCCAACAGGATGGGATTTGATTTTACCACAGGCGGAATTTGCATACAATAATTCTGTCAACAGGAGCACTGGTAAATCACCATTCCAGATTATATATGGAAGTAGTCCAAGAAATGCATCTGAATTGAGAAAGATAGATAAAGGAGAAATAAGTAGTGCTGAAGCTGAGGATTTTGCAGAACACTTGAAGAACATCCATGAAGAGGTGAGGAAGCATATTACCAAGATGAACGCACAGTATAAGGCTAAGGCAGATGAGAAAAGGAGGCATAAGGAATTTCAGGTTGGTGATGAAGTCATGGTTCATTTGCGGAAGGAGCGGTTTCCAGTTGGTACATATATCAAGTTGAAAATGAAGAAGTTTGGACCATGCAGGATATTGAAGAAACATGATTCAGGAAACGCATATGAGGTAGAATTGCCTAGTGAGCTAAATATTTCACCAGTGTTTAACATTTCAGATCTGACAGAGTATCATGAAGGAGGTGTTGAAGATGAGATCACAGCAGCACAGTGGAGTATTCCAGCAACTAGTTCAGACACTAAGGAGATCGAAGACATACTGGACAGTCATGTTGGTAGAAGCACAAGGAATAGGACATATGAAGAGTATTTGGTCAAATGGAAAGGATGACCTGTAGAAGATTCATCGTGGCTAACAAAGGAGGAGGTTAACCGTCTTAGTTTTCCTCTGCACACCTGAGTCGTGACAGGGTCACTTCTCAAATTACCCTGGGTGTCTGATGCAGGAGCATCCTGGGTGTAAGAGCAATCTTGCATCACCCAAAAATATTTCTGTTTTTGAATTCAATAAGGGTTATTTTGTGCAGAGCTGCTATTTATGGAAAGTTACTATTTTGGTAATTTTCGTATGTGCTCAGAATGATCTGATTTCTTTCTTGGAGGTTCATTTTGGTCATATAAGTCTGCCAATAAAGTTTCATTGCCAGATCAAGTGTATATTAGAAGACATTGAAGATTTTCGGTATTGGCAGCAGGGTACAGAAACTTTGAACTCAGTTTTGAAGGCTTTAGAGGCCTCGGATGAGGTCGAAAATTTGCGTGACAGGCGCTTGCGCCGGTCAAGCCTGTAGAGCGCTTCGTGGCATTTCCGAAATGGGGTTATAGTGGCCGAGCGGGTCAACTGGTGATGACTTATGGTCTTCAGAAGTTGGGCCACCTGAAATGGCAAAAAATAATTTTCTTCAAAATTTCTGTTCGGGTTTCAAAGGTTATCTTGAGCCGACTATGATGTAATAAAATGTAAAATAAAATAATTCTAAGTTTGGTCGGCCTTATTGGCTAAAATTCTGGAACCTTCCCAGGCGGTGGATAATTGCCTATATAAGGAAGGCTGTATTATTGTCTTAGGCAGTTCAGAATAGTTCTGGGTAGTAGATCTGGGTAATAGTTCGGGGCTTTGTCCTACAGAATATTGTAAGGGAATGCCCATGTGGCTTTGCATATTGTAATTCTGAAAGTTTGTAATTCCACATTTGTGGAGATAATAAGAAGCCAATTTTCTGTTCTTGCATATTGTTGTTGTTCCTCTATTTCTGTTATGTGTTTGTGGTATTAAGGGGAGCACCCTTCATCACACTATATGTTAGCTCATACCATGCATCTAGTAGCAAAAATTGATCCACTAAAATACCTACTAAGCAAGGCGGCCCTCACCGGTAGACTAGCTAAATGGGTCATGCTTCTAAGCGAATTTGACATTGAATATGTTGAAAGAAAAGTTATAAAAGGTCAAGTTATTGTTGATCAACTAGCAGATGCACCCATGTTTGATGATACACCCATGCAAATGGAATTTCCCGATTCCTCTATCATGCACCTCTCTTCTAGGGCATGGCGGTTATTCTTTGATGGCTCCTACACACATAATGGATCTGGAGCAGGCATATTGTTCATCACTCCTCAAGGATACTCGATACCCAAAGCATTTAGACTAAAGTTTCCTTGCACAAACAATATTGCTGAATATGAGGCACTTCTCAATGGTATGAAAATGGCAATACAGTGGTGAGTTACAGAGATGCACATCCATGGAGATTCACAATTGGTTATCCACCAAGTCAATGATGTGTACCAAACCAAAGATGAAAAGCTCATTCCTTACAAGAGAATGGTAGATGATTTAAAGAAATACTTCATCTCTATCACATTTGAGAAAATACCCAGAACAGAGAATAAGGCTGCCGATGCAATGGCGACATTATCTACTCTCTTACAGCAGCCCGAACATGAGCTACACTACGAGTTCCTGGTGGAAGCCCTATCCTATCCTGCATATGACTCCTCTGAAACCCGCATGATCTGCACTGTTGTAGGTTATGACTCATATTGCTACAAAAATATGTTCTCCTATCTCCACAACCAAATCATCCCTGAGTCCTTTAACCATTTTGAGAAATGAAACCTTATCCGATCCGCATCCCGATATGTCATCATTGGTAATGATCTGTACAAATGAGGTCTAGATGGTACACTGCTTATATGTTTAGAACGAGAAGAGTCTCAACGTGCATTAGAGGAAGTCCATGAGGGTATATGTGGGTCACACTCAAATGGTTTAACATTAGCTTGAAAACTTATTAGGGCTGGGTACTATTGGCCTGAAATGGAGAAAGAGGCTATTAAATTTGCTAAAAACTGTCAACAGTGTCAAGTACATGGCAACTTGATTCATGCTCTAGGGAGAGATCTAATTCCCTTTACTACACAATGACCTTTTCAACAATGGGCATTTGATCTCATAGGCACTATCCATTCGCACTCTTCTAATGGACATACCCTTATAATCACAGCTACAGATTATTTTACAAAATGGGTAGAAGCAGTTCCTCTAACACAAGCAACGGGGAAATAGATCTCTATGTTCATCCTGAACTACATCATTTGCAGATATGGGATCCCTCATTCCATAGTCACAAACAATGGGGGATAATTCAAAAACAAGGACCTAGATGACTTATGTGCCAAATTCAAGATTACTCAACATTGGTCATCTATTTACTATCCTCAAGGGAATGGACAAGCTGAAGCTTCAAACAAAAATCTCTTGAAATCCTTGCACAGAACAGTGAATAAAATAGGAAGAGACTGACATCTCATGATCAATCCAGCTCTCTGGGCATACAGAACTAGTATCAGAATGCCTACAGGGTCTACACCTTTCACTTTAGTTTATGGGTCTGAAGCGGTACTACCTATTGAGGTTGAAATCCCATCACTCAGAATCAGAATGCATGGACTTGTCACCGACGATGACTATAGAGTGTCTAGGTTACAAGAATTGGAACTACTAGATGAGCGCAGACAAGCAGCGTATGATCATCTCAGAGTATATTAGAAGAGAATGTCTAGAGGCTACAACAAGAAAGTCAGACACAGAGAATTTCAGGTTGGTGATCTAGTCTTGAGAGAAAATCCTAAAAATCAATCCCATCGAGAATGCGAGGGGAAGTTTGAACCCAACTGGCTGGGTCCCTTTGTAATCACTGCTACTTTTGGCTCTGGTGCCTATCAACTCTCAACGACTGAAGGAGAACAGCTCCGAGAACCAATCAACGTTCTCCATCTGAAGAAATTCTACGCCTAAGGCATTCAGTGCTTGGTAAATGTCCTAAAAAAAATCTTAAAAATCAGAAAAAGTCCTGAAAAAATGAACATCTTGGTGAAAACCTAGCAATAGGCGCCTTGATGATTCACAAAAAAATCAAAAAATATCAAAAATTCAAAAAAAAATTGAAAAAAAAGAAAAAATATTAAAAAAATGAGAAAAAGAAAAAGTGCCTTGGTGAAAACCTGGAAACAGGCACCTTAGTAGCAAAAATAGAATCTCTACCAAGATGGTGAAAACCTAGAAAATGGGTGCCACTTGTTCAACACGCTCCATCTATCAGCACAATCTTGGTTTTTCCCAGCTTTCAGTCTTGCTTTAGTTTGTACATATCTATTGGTTTGTTTCAACATTTCTAGTTTTCAATAAGTTGGTCTGTACACCAATCAGCTTACTCGTCTGTATCCTATCAATGTTCAAACTTGGGGGCAATCAATGTCATATCCTATGGTCTCCCATGTATCTTAGACATCTCATATCTAGCCAGAGTCCTTTGAAACTTCAAGTTGAGTCAGTCAGTCAGTCTCGTCTCCAGAAAGGATTTTGCATCTACAACAACGCAATCAAACATCAAAACTCAACTGAAAACAATTTGTACTTTTCATGCTTTTATCTCCTTGTATGCTTATTGATTCGCATTGAGATTTTTGCATATTGTGTCCCTTCGAGCTCTTCGATGATGTCCTTTATAGGATTTAGAGAGTGATGACTGGGGGCATAATCTTTTCTTTGTCTTCTTCTTGTATGTGAAAATCTAACAACTTTGGAAATTTTGGATTGAAATGGTGTCCGACTATAAGAGCCTCTATCTTGAATTGGATGGCCATGCGTACCTTGACCATTGATACCCGAATGATTCAAGGAAGTTTTGATCTAACTATTGTCTTTTTGAGTGAGTTCTTTCTCCTACTGTGAAACACGATCTTACCTAAGGATGTGAATGATAAAGGGTCGCTACGGGTAATTCACATTGGATTTAGAATAATCTCTTAGCTGTTTGATGTGTTTGTAATGCAAGGCGTATTCAGGTCATCATGATGTTTATGTTTTGATGCTTATACAAATTGCTATATCAAAATGGACATGATATTCAGGTCATCCTGACGTTTGTGCCTTGATGCTTATATCTAATCCAACATTCCAAAAATAAAATCAATATTCATATATCCATGGTTGTTGACCAGTGGGTGTTGTATTGATTCTTGCGCATACAAATCGATATTCATATGTCTATGGTTTCATGGCTAGTAGGCATTGTATTGATTTATCCGGTTACCTAAAAGTTCAATGATGATAACAAATCGACACATGATCAGTGACTAGGTCCTAGGTCTTAGGTTGCATTTCATCTTGCATGTCTCTTTGCATTTTGCATGTTTGCATGATCTCACAATGACTAAACGAACTTCAAAGCTTAAATGATTCTTCAATCACATCTTCAAAATCTAACAAGAGCTGAACCTAACTCGAAGGTCTCTTCAGAGAATCGCAAGTAATGATCCTCCTGGGTTAACCATCTTTTTGACATAAGATGGAGTACTTGTCTTCATCAACCTGCAAAACATATCATGTATATCGTTGCATTTACATATCATATCATAAACATTTATTGCATTACATTTATATCCATTGCATAAACATACATATTTCCATAATCATTACCTCTGCATAACATTCATACATATGAAAGAAATCATTGCATTGCATTGATCCATACATACATTCTACACTACTCATAGCATTAACATCACATGATATCATCATACATAACAAAAATGACAAAGTCCACATGATGTCACAACCAAACATATCGATCTCATCTATATATCAAAAATCTCAAATAGTCAAGGGTGCACTACTGGCATAGGGTACAAACGAATGAGCTCCGTAGAGCTATCAGACACAATAATGTATCAGTGAGAAAGTAATAGATGAGAAGAGAAATCAACTGTCAGCATGCTCCTTTGCATCTGGTGGAGGAGGAGGTGGTGCATCTGGTATCTGCTCCACTCTCGGTGCCCTAGCTCCCTTTGATGCTGCCATGTACTGAGAATAGGTGGGCACTCTCTGTGCAACAGGGACTACTACATAGTAAGCAGATACATAATATGAGGCCCTCGCAGTCTGATGAATCACCTCTACCTGTAATCTCTGCATCTCTGCATGCTGCTCTGTATGCTACCTATCTACCTCTTGATGCCTCTCCTCTAATCTGGCCTTCTCTATCTTCAGGTCCCGGACCTGGACTCTAAGCCGTCTGATAATCTCAGCCGAAGTAAGAGGAACTGCAGGCTCTACATCAGCTGCTGGCATATCTGTGTCTTGTGCTAGCTGTGCTAGCTGATCTGCCTGTGAAGAAATGCTAACCCTATGCACCTTACGGTGTCTAACCTCAACACCCAAATCAAATGTGTCATCCACACCCGTACCACCTGGAAACTGCTCAGCTCCTAGAACATCATCTGCAGATCCTACTCCGCCCAGTGTACCACTCTCACCTCTGCTCCATCTCTGTGTCCCGGAATATGTACCCGCTATAGATGTAGAAGGACGCAGAGGCCTCGCATGTCCTGGTGCTCTCTGTAAAGGAGCCATGGCTCTTTGTCTCGGAGGAGTAGGGTGTACCACCTGTGGTCTCGGTCCCGCTCTCATAGGAGCCCCTGTAACATCCATAGCCTCCTCCATGGAGGGTATCAGCTCTGTTGGATCAGAAAATCGGTGAATCCAGTGATCAGCAAGCCAGGCCACATATGCATCTGTAACCCCTGCATCCACCACCTCTGGATGATACTCCCAATCTCTCCCAATGATATGACGGTACTCATCAGCACATACAACATAACTGAGTCGTGGTGCCCATCCGAGCCCTATCTCACACATAATGCGGGCATAAGCAGTATAATCCTGAGGGACATCCTGAATACGTCCATACTGACGCCAGACTCTAGTAATCAAAAATATCTCCAAGACGGTGGAGGTCTGTCCTATCAGTACCCTGCTCTGGAAAAAGAATGAAAATTGCTCTCTCACAGTAGGCCAGGCCTCTATCTATAAATATGGCCTCCAAATCACGAAGGTCATATCATCTAAACACCGGTAGAAGTACTCGGTGTGTCCCATGTGAACCTGTGTGACATAGCCGGCATAAGCATAAATGACAGGGTCCTGTGATTGCCTCTGCGTCTGAAAAACTGGCCTCAAAACAAGGATATGCTCCCAAGCCCATATCTGCAGTACCAACACTCCTGAAGCAAATGTCTTGCAGTCCTGATACACAACCTCGTGCATCTTGGAATACAAGTGAGCCAGCAGACACTGACCCCAAGCAAGCTCAGTAGGTGTAGCCATCAAAAGTGCTACCATAGGTGCCCATCCCATCAAGAAGTCGTTCTGCTGATGGCCAGGCATAATCAACTCTCCAATCATCCCTGCAATGATACACTCTAGATGATGTGTCTGCCCATATCTCTGCACGAGTGTCTCCCAGGATATAGACCCAGTCAACTGGGTATCATCACCAAACAATCGTCTGAAAGCATGCAGACCAGTGGATCCTCCGCTCACATACTCAGGCCGACGAGGACTATGAAATGGAATATGAAGGATCCTATACACATCCTCTGGTGTAACAGTGATCTCTCCGGTAGGTAGGTGAAAGGTCTATGTCTCAGAATGGTATCGCTCTATCAGCGCAGTCAGTAGGCCATGATTTACCCTAATATCGAGTAAATGTATCAAGTGCTCAAAACCACATGTAGCAAGATGAATCCTCATAGGGTCTGGCAAGGTGATACACAATCTCTAGGTGGCCGGATAAGAATGGTGAACATGTACATCAGGATATGTGACCTAAATCATAAAGAAACAGGGTGTTTTATCAAAAATTTAGTTCAAAATCAGGCCAAAAGTATCAGAATGACACAGTTTTGAAGTTTCAGAAGGTGGGGCAAAGTGTCCGCAATCAGGCAAAAGGATCAGAAAATTTAGATTTTTGACCTAAAAATGAGTTTTTAACACTCTATTTTTCAAATGACATTCCAGACTGGCATCAAATGTCGTACGACATTCCACAAGAGACCAAACGACAATCCATAGTCATACGACACTGCGCTTGGATTCATACGAGTTTAGAAGGACCTGATGAAATGTCGTACGACACAAGGGTCCCTCTCATACGACACTTGGGCGTGGTTGAAATGACAAACTAAATTCAAATGAAATGTCATACGAGTCTAGACTAGGACTCGTACGAGTTTCTACACATGCGAAATTCTAAAGCTAAAAACGCGTATGGAAAAATTTAAAAATGCTATAAATCATCAAAAACATGCATTTTCAGGGGGGAACTCACCTACCAGATGTCCATACTGTCGAGGTCTGTCACGTCTCCGACTGCGCTCAAAATGGTGCAAACTCACAAGTACCTTCAGTTCTCGCTGGTCTGCCATTTTTCTCGTTCAGAGGGCTCCACAGAATCTCTAAAGTCAAAAGGTTGAAATGAATTGAAAATGACCCTTCCGACCTTTATATAGCTTTCGACCTAATTTTTAAAAGTGCTCCGTTTTCCATGAAAATTGCACCCCTGGCTAATTTCGACGTTCTGAATCCATTTTCGGGATTAAAATTGAAATCTGAGATCGTTTATTATGTCAAAATTGTGATTTAAAATTTTTGGAACTAGGACAGTCTACTGCTTGCATAATCGACCTTCTATCATCACAAAAATCCATAATTCAACTTAACTGATTAGCTTACATCAAACTATCAAAATTTCAACTTGGTCAACTATGGTCAACTCATGGTTTAACCTAGTCAAACTTGGTCTTCAGGACCTCCAAACGATGCAGAATGCGTTCTCGGATGGGTATAACCACTTTTCAAATCAATTAGCATGCTTCTGAACTATCAACGCTGACTTTTTCTTGTCAAATTTCAATTTTCATCCCGAAGGGGGCATGGTATTGCACATCATTCAAAGTCTGTAAATCAAATTCTATCGATCAAATTTATCAATATCTTTCATCAGTGATCAAGACAACAATCACGTCTAGTCGCTGATTCATCAAAAGTCCTCATCGCTTGGGGCAAATCTATCATCACTTGGGGCATATCAGATTCATCAAGATCCATATCAATCTGGTATTTTCCTAATCTTGTAAACTGTATCAGTTTTTGCAACCATCGGATCATAGTGTTCTTTCCTTGGTTCTTCGGCAACTGAAGGATTTGGATGTGATACCTGCTAGTTCTGCTAAGACAATCGAGTCTAGAATGGGTCACTCACTTCTTATCAATCCTAAGGTTTAGAATCAAGTATTTTGACACTTTTTCGTAATCATCGGTTCATTGCTGCTATAGTAAACATTATCTCTGGTCATTCAGGACCTCCTATCTCAATATCTCTCAATCAGTTTCTATCTTGATATCGGTTTATCTTTTGAATCAGTTTCATATCTTTATCAAACACAGACTATCTTTGAACCACTGTGCCTCGCACAGTAATTCAAAGAGGGGCAAAATGTAATACCCCAAAAATGGGCTATAAGTTCATTAACCTCTTATATCATCAAATCAAACGAAATCGACATCAAAGTCCTAACCTAAGGCACATTTGAATATCATCAAATCTAATTGATTATCTTAAATTCTGCATCGGAGAATATTCCTAATTATCATAATTATCTTTAATTTTATGATTATTTGGCAATAAATCACATTTATCCTAAAGTTTGATTAATTGAATATTTTCATATTTAATTAATTAGATTTAATATCTTGCCAAATTAATTGTGTAATTAAATTTAATTCTATCTATTATTAATTGTATTATTTAATTTTGACAATAAATCTAATATCATATGAATAATTGATTAAATTCTTATTTAATTAATTAAAGCAAGTTGTCATTATTTAATAATATAATTTTTAATAAAAGTTTGATAAAATAGTTAATTAACCCATAAATTAATTATTTTATTTCAAAAATCATTTAAAATGGAAATAAATCACTTTATTATTAAATTAATTCATAAATAAAACATGCACAATCATAAAAGCAGACAACTATCAATTATCAATTAAAGCTAAACTCTATTTTGAGTCAATCTCTGCTTTTGCATGTTTTTGTGGATTAAATTATCTGTTATTATCAGATAACTCAAAAATCAAGCTGAGTTATTTGAGTGATTTATGACTTTTTCTCATGCATCTCCAAAGCCTTGGATTTCTATAAAAATAAGGCTCAGCTCTTCATAATTCATCTCTAAAATCTCTCAAATTTGCATCCAAGCATCTCATATTTTGCACAATCACGCTGGAGAATTGGAGGCTGAGGAATCAACTTGCGAATTCAAAGCGTTGTGAGATCTATTTCAATTGCATAGCTTTTATATCTTAGCATAGAATTTCATAGTTTTTATATCATTGTTAGAATCTTCATTGTTAGATCATTTAGCATCCATAGCATATCAGTTTATCATTCTTATTGCATAGAAAATATCAAAAATATAGATTAATTGCATTCAATTTCATATCCATCTTTTGCATTCAAATCCTTCATTTAAGTGTCGTCTAGGTCACTGATCTTGATTACAATCTGAGAACATTAATCTCGCACCTACTAGAAGGCAGTAAATCGCTTGGTTAAATTAGATTTCAATTTTGCACGATTTTGATTATCACTAACCTCTAATATTTTACTGAGTGTTGTGTCTACAGATCAGGTACAATTTTCACACACACAACTACAAGTCCATAACAAAGGCTAAGAACCTCATTTTACAAGGCAATGAAGATGGTGAATATGTGAGTGAAAGTCTGTAGGAGAACACACCACCACATAGGCCTGAATTGCCTAAAGCCTTACAATCCTCAAGCAGAATTGAAGTACCTATGCAAGAGGAGGTCGATTCAAAGGACTGAGCAACAACATGAAGCGATTCAAAGTTCTAATTCTAATTTTGAAATTGGAAACCAAACACAAAAGATAGATTGTCTCATTCATCTTTCGAATCAACCGAACAGTTCAAACTATCTTCTGAATACACAAAACCGGAATTTCAAAACCTTATTTTGAGATAATTAGGTTTTGAGTCAAATTTTAATTCCTCAACCAAACAAGGCCTAAAGGATTTTTTGGACACGTATGGGTTTAATTTGATGCCATTTAATGTGGATAGACTTCACTTTCATGACTCTTAGGGCCCGTTTGGGTGCTGGAATACCAAATGCCAGATATAGTCAATTCTAGAAGATGTTGCAATTCTGGAAGATACATATTCTCAAAATGATTTCCAAAATATGTGTTGACTTGTTTGGCTCAGTCAGAAGATGACTGAGAAGATGTAGTTTTGGCATTTGGATGCCAAAATTGGAATATGCATTGAACTAAAGAGAAATTTTCGCAGAAACTTCAAACATCAAAGAAATCCATTTCATTCGATGTTCTTACTCTTACTCCTTGATTTCCATAACAATGAAACAACATGCGCAATAGCTTCTTGATGTCTGATCAAAAGAACCACAAAAGTGCTACTAATGGTTATATGTATAACTTAAGATGTGTCTATCTGTACAAATTGTATCTCTGTAGTTTGTGTTTGCAGACACTTTGTGAAATCCTCTGTACCTTGTTCTTTTCCTGAGCCCATTCTTGCAAGTAGTATACCACCATGTACTGTACACATAGCTATGTAATTTTGTCAAAGGCTTGCAGTTTAGGGTGGGTCAAAGAGCGGAAACCCTTCATAAAAAAACATAGACCCAAATGATAAGAAATGGCATATGCTGGTGAAATAAAAACTATGCCCAGTCATGAAAAATGAAACCGCAGTGCGAACAATGGAGTTGCAGAATGTAGCCGCAGTGTGAACAGTGAAGATAAAACTGTGAACGGTGAAAATGTGAACAGTCAAAATGCCCTAGCGGAATTCAAAAACAATTATCCTTTGCACGCAGACCCGACAACATTTGAAAATTGACATTTGAAAAGTGGAATGAGAGCCTCAAATTCTAATTCCACCTTTTCAAGTGGAAGATGAAATGCCCATTTTGTGGGCAAAATTAGAATTTTGAAATTCTAATTCCTGCTTGTTTGGATGGACACAAACATATAATATGAGAATCCGAAAATCAAATTCCAGAATTAGAGCCCATAATCCATGCACCAAACGGGCCCTTACTGCTACTGGTTGCTTACTCACTTTCACTTCTTTCTTGTTTCTTTGCGCCCTAGTAGATGACACCCGATTTTCAAAGTTGATAGAGTTTTGACTGTTAATTTGCAAAGATAGTTGATTCCATTCACATAAGGGCAACACCTCATTGCTGGAAATTCATCTTCCATTCACATGGATAGCCTTCGGTTGTACTGCTATTCTGTGCTTGTTAGCAGTGTTGTGGTCTTAGTCTCTGTAATTCTATGGAGAAGAAAGATGAAGAGGTTGCTTCTTCCACCTGGGCCAACTACTTAGCCTATTGTAGGAAACCTCTTTCAGTTGAGAAGAAAACCTAATGAAGCACTATTTGCCCTTTCTAGGCAATATGGTCCCTTGATGACAATCTTTCTCAGCATTAAAATGATAGTGGTGGTGTCCTTTGTTGCCATGGCAAAGGAGGTGCTCAAAACTCATGAAAACATCTTTACTGGGCGGGCCCCCATTCATGCAGTGACAATACTCTCTTATGACAAGTCTTCTGTAATTTGGGATCAAAATGGATCCCAATGGAAAAAATTTAGATGAATACTATATAAGTTTTATCTTTCAAGAAAATCCAAGCTTTGCAATATGCTAGAAGAGATTCGGTTTCCCCAATGATTCAATTGATTTTCCAGGAAAATAGTATGAAGGGAAAGAGCGTGAACTTGGCTGATTTAATATGCCATATGACTATGAATATGATAAGGAATATTACCTTTAGTGCAAAGGTTTTCGACCCAATTAATCCCGAGTTTGTGGAGTTCCTCAGCGTTGTTTCTTCATGGGTGATGTTTGCCCAAAAACCCATTTTGGCCAATTTTTTTCCATGGATAGGGTTTCTGGATCTTCATGGCATCGACCATAAGATAGTAGCCAGTTTAAAAAGAGCTTATTATTTCTTAGATCTATGGATAAGCAATAGAGTGGTGACGAGAAGCAAAGAACTGAATGATGAAAGAGAGAAAGAGAAAGATTTTCTGGACATGCTGCTAGATATGGGATGCCATGATCTCAGTCTCACAGAGATCAGATCAATCTTTTTTGTAAGTTCAATTTTTTGGTATTTTGTATAAAATTCCTTGTTGTGTATTAGGTTTAATTTGATGTCATTTAATGTGTATCAGGTTTAATTTGATGTCATTTTTTATATGGCAGGATCTGTTAGTGGTTGGTTTTGACACCACTAGTGCAACAATAGAATGGGCAATGGAAGAACTCATTCATAATCTAGATAAAATGGAAAAATTCCAAGGGAAATTGGAGGAGGTCGTAGGTCATAATAGAAGGGTGGAGGAACCTGATACTGATTATCTACCTTACCTCCATACAGTGGTGAAAGAAGTGCTTCGACTGTATCCTCCTGGTCCTCTTTTGATCCCTCATAGAGCCTTCCATATTGAAATAGCAAGGGATCCTGGTGTGTGGAAGGAGCCTTCCAAATTTATGCCAGAGAGGTTTTTGGAGGGGGAGGGAGCTAAAATGGACTTTAAGGGACAAGATTTTGAGCTTACACCATTTGGAGCAGGGAGAAGAATATGCCTAGGGCTTCCTTTGGTTGATAAGATGCTTCATTTAATTTTGGCTTCGTTGGTTCACTCCTTCGACTGGAGTCTTCCTAATGGATTGAGCTCAAACAAACTAGACATGGACTATATATTTAGAGTGGTATTGAGGAAGAGTCAAAATTTGGAAGCAATCCCCACACCATGCCTACAACATCACATATATTAGTGCTTCAATGATAAGGCAATTTATTCAGAAAGTCTAATACTGTTTAGAATGGAGGTGCCATAATAAATTTAGTAACTGAACTGGCTTTTCCTACAATAATTTTATCAAGTCTGAGACTCTGAAGTATCAAGAAAAGTGACACCTTTGTCCAGAACATAGTGAATGAGGGGTACCATTTCTCAGGTCTCACACCACTGTATCAAGAAAGACATACCCATACATCCTAGACCATGTTGTCCAAACTCTTCTCTATCAGCATTCTGCATGACACTACTTTCTTCTGTACATGTCAATGATTGGATGCACTGCATGGGCTTTACAAATTAAAAAACATTTTGGTGCAACATTACAGGTTTCATATCTTAAGAGACAATGGCTTGATTAAAAAACATATCTTGCCAAAATATTATAGGTTTCATATCTTAAGAGACTTACAATAGCTTGATTAAAAAACATTTTGGTGCAAGATTACAGGTTTGGAATTTGAAGACTTACAGTAGCTTCTAGGGATACAGTAGTACCCAGCCTATGCTGATAATAAAGACCAATGTAGTTTATATCAAGCCTCTTGAGACTTGCTTCACAGGCAGCCCTGACATATGCAAGATCACCCTTCACACCCAACTCTCCTTTAGCCCAAGTCAACCCAAAATTGGTACCAATCTAGACCTTCTCTCTGATGCCATTCAGAGCCTATTTAGGAGCAATAAAATCATTATGCATGAAGTTAGAACCTAGAATAATGGGAAAATAAATTAAGTTGACAGAAGTAATAGATTAAGAATTGGAAATAGCATATCTTATGAATTGTAAACAAGATATACTTGTGCAAGAGACCTTGGACAATATTTTTAATTTTGATCAATGGGTTCAATGATGAGTTATATAGTTTGCCCCAAATTAACTATCTATAAAGATTGTAGGCAGTTTTTTCAAAGCCATGGAACTATCAGATTAAGATTTGATCACATAGCTGACCTTTCTTATAAAAATTTCATTGGTTTTTGATCCATAAATGTCTGTAGTATCAAGAAAAGTGATACCTCTATCCACAACATAACAAATGAGATTTATCATCTCTTGCTCAGGTTTGTCCTTGCTGCCCCAACATTTTCCTACCCACATCCTTCATGATACTATTTTCTTCTTTATATATCTTTTATAATCTATATAAAGAAAGCCAAGAGATATCCAGACTTTAATTTTTATAATTTAATAGAGTTAAAAGGAAAATGGAAAAATTAAAACCTATATAGATTATAAAAGATTTATATGTTACTAGCATTCACAATCTTATTAGAAATTATATCAAAATAAATAAATTTTGACACATTTTTAATTTAAATAATTTAATTTTAATAAAATTAATTTAACATTAATTTTTTTATTTTACGTTAACTCTTATTAAGGAAAACCCAAATTGAAACTTGTTGGCATAACTGATCTATGAAGCTACTTGATGATGACATTGATTGGTGAGGTAAGCTCATGATGCATAATGTTGATTGGCATAATTAGGATAATCAGTTATATTGTTGTCATTAATGTCAAACTATACAGATGGTGATGATTTAATTAGTTGGAAGTGACAAAGGCTTATAGGTAAGAAGAAGACTCTTATCAGTAAACTAAGTTCTTATCAAGACAAAGGATGAATGATCATTTCGGTACAAAGAAAAAGGAGCTTATCAGAAAATAGGCAAGTCTTATCGGCAAACAAGGAACAAGAAGTGAAGATTCAAGGCATGATTGTAAAGTTTGAATTGTTATTGAAAATAGTGAATTGTATTGGACAGTTGGAAGACACAAGCGAGATTTAAGGCAAGAGGTGATGACATAAAGTTCAAGGTAATACGTTTAAGGGTGGATTCATTAAGAAGTTTCTACAAGCACAAAACGGCTTATGGAAAAAGTGAAATGTGAGGCCGACTGAATAAATTTGTTAAGAGAGTTTATTCTAGGTTTAGGGTTTGTGATCAAAGAGTTTCTACTTAAGGAGAAGACAAAGAAGAAGATTGGTATTGTATGAAAGAACAGTGTGACTGAATATCAGAGCGAAGAAGATTTGAAGGAAGTTGCAATCACAGAAGAAGATATAGATCAGAATAGAGGATCATAGAATCATATGTTGATATTTGAGGAATTTTATTGGATCTGATTAAGCAGTGATAGTGTGAACTGCAGATCATTTGTTATTTGTTACTCTCTAACCATTGTGACAATAAAATCCCTTAATCGGGTGGCCCTAACAAGTCTTTTGTAAAATCCTCTAACCAGGTGGCATTCTCAAAAGAGTGTTTTAAATCCTCTAACCATGTTACTCCTAATAGGGTATAAGACTCTAACAAGTCTCCAGGGAAATCCATTAACCCGGTAGCATTGAAGAGTGCTTTTGTAACCCTTAATTGGGCAAGCTATTAACCGGGTGTATTCTAGAAGAGTACAAATATTTGTGGGCATTGTTCTCACACAATGGTTTTTTCCCTAATAAGGTTTCCATGAGATAAATCTAGTGTTATTATTGTGTGGATGTTATTTCATATGTTGCATGTTATTTGATTGTTTAAACCGATAATGTTGTTAATCGGTGAATCTGTTTGATTAATTTTAATCGGGCCTATAAGTTTGATTGGGTTGGTCATTATTGATTCACCCCCCCCAGTAATCATTCCTATACCTACAATTGGTATCAGAGCATTGGTTTCCTAAATTGGAAAGCTTAAGTAGCTTAGGGAAAAGATCTCAAGATGTATAGGAAGGACGCACCCAAGTTCAACAAGAATGAAGAAACCTTTGACACATGGGCGAGTAGGATGGAACTACACTTATCAGGAATCTCAAACATTGTTGTTGGCTATCTTACTACAAAATATGCACCACCTATTGGAACACCTATAGAAGCTGACCAAAGAGAAAAATTGGTACACAATTCAATGCTGATAGAAATAGCAAGTGCTTTACAAAGTTTAGACTATGTTGACATCAAAGGTCTGAAAAGTGCCAAGGCAATGTGAGAAAAATTGCAGACAGTTCATGGAGGCGATCCACATGTATTGAAAGAAAAGGTTGATAGTCTCAAAGGAAAGTATGATGATATGAAGATGTAAGAAGGAGAAAACATTGCACAGTATGCTACCAGGATAAGGGAAGTTGTTTATGCGATCATACGAGCTAGAGGAAAACTTGAAGATGATGAAGTTGTGAGTAAATTTCTTAGAACCCTTACATGGAAGTATGCAATTAGAGTTTCTACTATTCAAGAATTAAGAGCAATTGATTCTAGCAAGATTACACTTGATACAGTTATTGGTAGGCTTACTGCATTTGAATTGAGTAATTATGATAATAGTCAAAGTGTTGTTGAAACTATATTTCAAGCTACTCTTAATATTGGTTTATATCAAACAAAGAAAAGTCAAAATATATTTATATTATGTTATATTTATTATGTCTTTTATGTAGTATAATATAAATTATTAAACATAAATATTATATAATACTATTTGAATTGATATAAGAAAACTTAACAATTTAAATTGAAAAATTATAATTGTTAAGTTTTTTTTTTTAATTTACTCATAAAAAAAACTTTTAAATATAATTTTAAAAAAAACAATTAAGAATTTTTAAATTTTAAATGTTCATTAATTGTGAATCAACTTATTATGATACATTTAAATTTGTTGATTTAAACACATAAAATTTAGAAAATTAAACTTCCCACTTGGTCTTTCACAATGTAAACAAGTACTTGCCTTTAATTTTTAATTTGAAAGTAAATTATTATTATTTTAGAAAAACAAAATAGAATAAAATATTAAAATTATAATTTTATTTAGGATATGTTAAATTGATAGTAAAGTATTTTTTAAGAATAGAGAGTTCATCATTCTTATTCTTATATATATATAGACTAAATTACCATTTTTAACACTTTTTTAATAAATTTATAAAATAATACTAAAAGCAATTCATTAACAAATCTACAATGAAATATTAATATCCTATTACTTAAATGAATATCATAATATATTATTGATATAACTATATAACTATTGGTAGGAAAACTACATATTCAACTAATTTTATAAATTGTTGGCATACATATGTGTCAAATAATAATTTTATATTTACATTTTTTAACGTATTATTTTTTCTAATTTAAAATATTTTTAAAATTTTATTTTATTAAATTATTAGTTGAATATTAAGAGAAAGAAATTTAAACTTAAGTTATTATACATACATACCTAGTTTTAGTGTATTATTGTATTATTATTATTTTTTATTTTATTTTTGGTAAAAGGCTGAGGCCAAAATTTATTAATTAATAAATAAAAATGTTACATGGAACCCCACTCAGTGCAGGCGCTGGTAGGAAAGAGTGGGGTTGAGAAAACCTCCAGCCTTGCCTGGGACTGAAGTCCAGAGTATAATACATAAGATTTCAAGAGGGCATTCCCTCTTTTTATAAAAGGATCTATTTGGAATTTGGAAAGACCAATTGTTGAGATTTTGAACTGATATTCTCCTTTGTCAAAAGCTTTAATAGGTTATTTGCATCACCTTTATGTCCTTAGCTATCATCTTATCTGTAATCACTTGATGTCTCAGCTAAGATCCTTGTTAGTAAGAACAAAAATTAATATATAAAATAACTAAGTCTCCGCTTAAAATTCCTGTATAAAAGATACTAAAAATCACAGGAAAATAATTAATTACCTACAAATGAGAGGCTCATAGTAGGAAAAAGAGCCCTCTATACCTTTCTCAACCTACAAAAAACATACTTGCGAGAGCCTAGGCTAATATCATTTAGCAACTAGAAATTTTGCATATTTGCTAGAAAGTAAAGATGAGCTCACAGCAGGAAATCGCTTATACCCAAAGTCCTCTACTAAAACTACCTCTAAAACTATACTCTTCTCCTAGAGTGGAAATAGTCACAGAGGACCAAGAAACAAAATAAAGAATCATCACGGTAATCCCCTACTTGAAGTCCATACTTGTAATTTATGTGTCAACTTCAAGATAATAGATTACCTAGATAGTTTGAGATAACATAAGGGCTAAGCAGCATAGAGACTAGGAAGAAGGAGGGCCTTACCTATATATAATAATGGTCTAAAAACCCAAACATGGTCCTATGGGGTAGGCATATTGTCCTACTGTAATCTAACAAATGCCAATGCTACAGTTGCATTGCAGAAATAGAATAAGCCCTGAGTGTATAGAGCATGTTACATTTGTTAAAGTTAAATAGAGTCATTATTACGATGGGTTTAACATGCATCCTACCCTTATAAAATGAATTCTATTAATCCACTAAAGTTCTGTTAAATAGTAATCATATCTTCAGAAAGTCCTAGAATTAACCAATCTCCTGTCACTGAAAGTGCTTTCATATTAATGAAAAATACCATCTTAAGCTTGTAATCTGGAGATTTATTCCTAGCATAAATGATACTGAAAAGGACAAAACCATGGTAATTTTCCCAAGAGGTTAATAGAAGGAAAAAACTTCTTAAGATACGAAAAAGGAAGAAAGCCCGTTTGATATTTATATACCAAATATCTGGCAAAAAAGGATATACTTCAACTAAATTAGCCTGTAACCCACATTAATAGAGCAATCTCGATAGAAATGAAATCCTCAAATACATCATTAAACCATTGAATACATTATTATCGAGCCATTAATAGGGGAATAAAAGGAATAATATTACATATAAATTCGATAGTATTTAAACACAGAAAAAAAACATAACCATTACAGCTGCATCTAGGTGCAAAAACTTAAAGTTATCATAACCTTCTATGCCACTAATAGACTCAGAATTATTTCTTTAAGACTTCTCCATATTAAAATGACTCTAATTTATTTAAGGAAAGATTTGATTGATATCCAAATAAACCTTTTTGAAAGAATCTCATAAACACATTGATGTCCAAGTTACAGATATATCATTTTAAGACATATTAGAATAGCATGAGGATGCCAAAGAGTCCTCTTTCTTCTTTGGCCAATCTCTGCCCAATATCGTCATCCATAATATACTCATTCATCCAATTCATATTAGGAGGAGACCATACATGGGTGAAGAATAGTAAAAAGTCCAGGTTTCTTCTAATGGAAGGGGTTTCTCCTAAAAATCTATCCCAATCTTCTATTTCCAAGTATAGGGAATGTGGGAGACAAAGTTATGGTTGATGACTCTTCTATTGTAGTCTTTAGCTTGGGGATGGATAAATTAGTACAAATACTATTTAGTACTTTGTCCAGATCCATCAAATATATTTTCTTGAAAATTCTTCTACACAGGCTCACAATAGCCTTAATGGGGTCCACATGTAGGGTTGAAGCGATCAACATTATCGGGATATCAGTGTTAACGCGATATCTATTGATATTCTCCCTGAACTCATTGCCTATAATAACAGATACAACTTGAACCACAATGTTAAATTTGATCAGTATTATCTTTTTTATTCTTGTAGAAGAGATTGCTCCATCAAAGGCAACTTGCTTATTTAGGCACCTTAGTTTGACTAGAGTTGCCATTTCTTAGGAGATATTTGCAGATGTTCGGTGAAAAACTAGGTATTATTTATGGATTGTAAGGTTTCTAAAAAATGTTAATAAAAGGTGGATGTGAATCATTAGCATTATTATTTGAAGCCAATTTTAGCGACTATTCATTTAAAATTTTGCTTTTCTAAATAGCCTAAAGTGAGAAAGATTGTTTAAATTTAAATGTGAACACATATTTATGAACTTATTAAAATAAGTAAGCCTATACATCCCACTTGTCAATAAAAGTGTTCGGTTATAGAGAAATGAAGGATTACAGGGGTTACTAGAATAATACATATTTAAAAACCATTTATAAATATGTTTAAATATTTGTATGTGTGTGTGTGTGTGTGTGTGTGTGTGAGTATATATATACATATAAATAAATGTATATATATGAAAATGAATATCTGAACAAAGAGCTCTAAATTAGTAAAATCGATACATTCATACTAGATCCCTATCATATGATTGGTAGTCAAAAATTTCTTTGATGTCAGTTATCCTGTAGCTGAAACATGCTTCATGATCAAAAGTCTTTTAATCAAATTCAACCCAAACTAAAACAAATCAAGATAAAGATCATTAAAACCCCTAACCACTTAAGGATTTTGGACATATATCTATATCCACAAAGGAAAACTATTGATAAAAATAATACATTTCTATAATTCATTAATCGGAGAATCAACACAAATCTTGAAGATGAGCATGCCTGGTACATTCAACAACTCTATAAACTTAAGAACATGAGTATAAGGAAAATATATCTAAATGACTAAAAATGCAAGGCAGAATATGTTTATGTCTATTTGTATGTATGTAAATCTATATATATATATATATATATATATATATATATATATATATATATATATATATATATATATATATATATATATATATATATATATATATATATATATATATATATATATATATATATATATATATATATATATATATATCCAGTAGATAGCAATTATGAATACAGTGAGCTCCCATAAGAAGTTGCTAAGATAGAGGTGAAACAAAATTGGATGTAATCAATGAAGAAAGCAGTCACAGTTCTAAGATATAAAATGCTTCTATTTCATATTAATAGTGAATCCATCAATTGAAGTGTGAAACTAGAAAACTTTTAATGATAGCCATCTAAAAACCCTAGACCGAAATAAGCTTCTTGATACAAAGTGAGTTAATATTTAGGATAAACCTATTCTAACCTAAACATATACTGCAAACTATAAATGGGTCTATAAAATGTTTTAGTGAGATCCATTAATTGATCAAAATATGATATACAACTCTTGGGAATACTATTTCTTAATTCATATTGTGGTTCCATCTGGACCTTGAGGGAGTGCCAGCTCACTCCCCTTTTCATAATGGTGTGAATCTTATATACACACACACACACACACACATATGAATATATATATATATATATATTCATGTGTATATATATTTGCTTAGATATATCTATATCCACAAAGGAAAACCATTGATAAAAATAATACATTCTATAACTCATTAGTCAGAGAACTAGCACAAATCCTGAAGATGAGCATGCCTGGTACATTCATCATCTCTATAAACTTAAGAACATGAGTATAAGGAAAATATATCTAAATGACTAAAAATGCAGAGTAGAATATGTTTATGACTTTCCGTATGTATGTAAATCTATATATATATATATAGACATATATGTCTATATATATATATATATATATATATATATATATATATATATATATATATATATATATATATATATATATATATATATATATATATATATATATATGTCTATATATATGTGTGTGTGTGTGTGTGTGTGTGTGTGTCTATATATATATATATATGTCTATATATATATATATATAGACATATATATAGACACACACACACACACACACACAGATATATATATATATATATATATATATATATATATATATATATATATATATATATATATATATATATATATATATATATATATATATATATATATATATATATATATATATATATATATATATATATATATATCTATGTATGTATGTATGTATGTATGTATGTATATTTCCATTAGATAGCAACTATGAATGTAGTGGGATCCCATGAGAAGACGTCTAGCCACCAGACTAGAATAAAGATCACAGAAGCATATATTAGTTGAAATCACTATACCACTTAAAGAAAAAGAACCTAAAAAATTATCAGATAGAGAAGTTTACCTTCTGGATTCTTAGAGTTTGAAGCCTAGATATCCAAAATAAGATAGATACCCCAAGATGAACTATTGGGATGCCCCCCAAGGATTTGTTTAATCTATAGCCAAGGAGGGCTGAGTTAACTAAACAAGGCTTGACTAAAGGATCTAAGCTAAGAAGGTAAATGTTGCTAGAGCTATGAGGGAAAATTAAAGAGGCAAGATACAAAAATTAACTAAGTCACATAGTAGTATAAAATTAACAGCTAAAAACCAAAAGTCATTATTTTTCCATCGATAGCTTTTTCTTACTAATCGTTATCCAGTCTTGTATTGAGATTTCATACTTACATATTTAAACAAAAATGAACTATTTTTCGGAAGTTCAAAAAAGATTTGTTAATATATATACTCTTAAGCCCTACACACCTTCTAATCTTTGCGTATGATATTGCAACTCCAAGAGGCACCCTCCTTTTGCAAAATGATGATTTCTTCTGGTTTTGTCATGAAGTCCTTTGAATACTTTTGTACTGAGGGTGCTATAATCTTTATGTTGCCAGAAGTGACTTCATCTAGTTCCTCTGGGACACCAAAGCCTTCCACCCTCCAATAGTCAAGAACCCCTTCAAGATCCATCTCCTCTTCGAGTACTGTGTTAATGAGGAAATCTAGGTTTCTCCTCATTGATCGCCAAAGTTTGTCAAATTTGGCTTCATCTTTGAAGAACAAAATTGGCAATCTCTGGGAGCTAGGGATTGATGATAAATAAGCCAATTCCTCCTTCATGTATAATTTTGAAAAAGGGATTGTTAGGTCTTTGTCAATGCCATGCACCACCCTCTCCAGACCTTTCAATAATTCATCTTTAAAAATTTCTTTCGCCACTCTAATGATTCTCCTTTTATCTATTCCATTGAAGGTCAATAAGGTGATGAAGAGTTCTATAATATGCCCATTCACCCGGACTGTGAAGTTGTTGTCAAAATGTTCCTCCCCAAGTCCTTTTACCAGAGCTCTATGACTCGTATCCGAGAGAGACTTAAGGATTATATTCCATATTTCAGGCTTAACGTTGCCTCAGAAAGACATTTGTCTGTTCTCCTTTGTGTGGAAGGTCAGCACTCTAGTTTCCATTTTAGCAAAAAGACAGGGAACTATCCTCGTCGAAGCTTGTTGTTAAATAATGATTACTCTTGATGCATCCAAATTAATAATGATGTGATGCTAGGACTCATGTGAATTTACTACATGATTAATATCTTACCACATCATCATTATTGAGTACTTGAAGCCTCGAGACAGTTGTTGCATAGCTAGGAATAAGTTGGATTCGAGTGCTTGGGTTTTCGAGCAAGGGAAGGGATGACGATAGCATGATTAGGCTTAATTATTAAAGGGGTGTCACTTGCCTAAATTGACAATGCCTAGTTGGATGCCCATGAGTGATAATTCATAACAAGTATAAAGTGTTTCTCTACAAAGGATTAAGTGTAGTAAAAGACCCCATCAAGTGCCCCTAGCTCATGAAGAGAAAAACTAATCCTAATCTAAACAAGAAGAAAAACTCGAAGGGAGAAAAATAATAGACCTAAGGAAGAGACCTATGCTAGTAAATGATATGTTAAAAAAGGTTTTCCCTAATATATGTTGTTGAGCTCAACACAATAAGACTAAAGGGAGGGTTCCTTTATAGTTATGAGTTAAGTTTAAATAAAATGCATTTTCTTAACCCTGATGATCCCAGGAAATCTACGAAGTAGTCAGCCTCAAAATCTTAAGATAGGATTCTAAGAATTATGATGTTGATGGTTCTATTTAGAGAGTCGAACCTCATCTGCCCCTAAGTTTACCAGTTCATTTTCTCTTTTGTTCCCTTCTCTGTAAATATGATTAATAGATATTTTTTTAAAGGTTTTGCATAGGATCAAAGCTTGAGATAGTAGTGAATTCAATTTCTAGTTAGGAATTGTTCCTTTCCTAAGTGCATTAATTATAATTGTTGAATCTCCTTCTATCTCAAGGTTTTGTAGTCCCATAGAGGCACATTTGCTTAGACCTTTGACTAGAGCAAAAAGTTCCACCCAACTGTTGGTTTTAATCCCTATAGGTTCTGCTATGGAAGCAATTTCCTTCCCATCTTTATCATGAATACTGCATCCAATACCAGCTATCCCCGAGTTTCCTCTCGAGGCACCATCAAAGTTAAGTTTGAACCATCCCACTTTTGGGGGACTCCATTTACAGTCAAATATTTTGGATGTTGTGATTTGATTACCTGAGCCTATAAAAGGGGGGAGAGAGAGACCTATCCATTTTCCTCGTATTTTACCATCCCAGTGACTCATATGCAGATCTATTTTCTGAATTTTAGATATTCTACAATTCATGTTTTCTATGATGACAGCCTCAATTTTGTTGTAGAGTTGTCTCCATTCTAGTTTCTCCTCTTTGAATATCCTTTTGTTACGTTCTTTCCATAATTCCCAGATCAAGATGGAAGGGGAAGAAATCCATAGGTTAGCATATATACTATCTTTCTTGATGGCTGGCCAAGCTTGTAGCATCGCAAGGAGAGAATGAGGAAAGGTTGGTGACCATCCCAAATTCCCTGCGAGCCACTTCCAACACTGATTTGAAAAGGGACAATTAAGAAATAAATGATTTGCATCCTCTTCACAACCCTCACAAAGGACACATTTACTAGGTCCAGAGAAGCCTAGCTTCTTAAATCTATCTGTAGTTAAAAGTCTATAATTAAGGGTTAACCAAGTACAAAAACCTACTTTAGGGAGATCATTTTTATTCCAACAAAGGTTAATAGGTATTGTCATTTTAGGTCATTTATAACTCTGGGAGATGAGATCGTACCCATCTTTTGTGTTATATTTACCTATTTTAGAGCCATCCCAAACTACTGTGTCTTCAGAGGTTTTTAATAAGAGCTTCCTTTTGCTAAGAATTTCTGCAATCATCCTTTCATCTTCTAATGATATGCCTGAACCTTTCAGAGATTTCCATACCCATTCTGCCCCATTAAAAATAATATAGTCCTTGAGACGGGTACCCATCTTTCCCTTTAGGAAATTTATGAGGGTGGGATTATTTAAAGAGTTGGATATAGCTTCATAACCTCCCCAAGAATCATCCCAAAAGAGAACTTCCTCACCAGAGATGGGATTCCAGGTTAATTTTTCCTTAATTATGTACTTGCATTCCATCATAAAGTTCCATATTTTTGAACCCTGGGGAAGGAAAGTTTCTCTGAATATGCTAATAAGATCCTTGTCTTCTAGGTATTTATGAATGATAATTTTGGCCCATTTGGCCTCCAGGTTTCAGTATAACCTCCAAATCAATTTAGCCCCAAGGGCCTTACCTTGATCCCCTAGATTCTTAAGACCTACTCCTCCCTCATCTTTAGGTTTGCATATGTTTTCCCATGAAATTAAGGGAATTTTCTTCTTTTCATTACCCCCTGCCAAAAGAAATTTCTTAAGTGATTGATAATTTCTTTTCTTTTGTGAGAGGGGAGGTGAATACAAGATAGTTGATAAGTTGGCATAGCTATCAAGACTAATATTACCATAGTTTCTCTTCCTGCAAAGGAGAGCCATCTTTCTTTCCACGAATTCATCTTCTCCTTAATTTTGCCTATAATGGGGTCCTAAATATCTGGTATTTAACTAGGGGAAGACCTAGGTATCTACAAGTAAGCTCACCTTTATTGAAATTTAAAATCTTACAAATATCTTTCTCGACTTCTCTATCAGTATTAAAGAAAAAGATTTCTGACATATTCAGGTTTATTTCTTGTCTTGAAGCTTTTGTGTATGTTTCCAGAATCTTTTTAAAGGAACGTGCCTCTTTTCTATTGCTGGCCCCGTATAACAAAGTGTCATCTACAAAATGTTGATGTGTAGTGGGTTCTAGTTGACTGGTTATGGTTAATCTTTCAATAATGCCCCTTTCCTTCTCTTTTGAGATAGCCCTACATAGCGCCTCTGCCATAATAATGAATAAAAAGGGAGAGATAGGGTCACCTTGTCTTAATCCTCTGGATATGCTGAAGAATCCTTTTGGGGTACCATTCACTAGTACAAAGATCATAGGAGTGGAAATGCATTCAAAGATAAGATTAATCTAGCTTTTTGAGAATCCAAAGGCTTCTAAGCACTTGCACAGGAATCTCCAATCTACTTTGTCATATGCTTTCTTTATGTCTAATTTGATGAGCATGCTAGGGTTTTTGTATTTTTGGACTGAGTGTATAGCTTCTTGAGCAATAATGACACCATCAAAGATTGATCTTCTTGGAACAAAACCTATCTATTCCTCACTAATGATTAAAACACATTTTTGTAATCTTAACGAGAGGGTTTTCGTGAGAAGTTTATATAACGTGTTACATAGTGCAATTGGTCTAAAATAATTGAAGTTCGTGGGCTTTTCTTTTTTGGGGATGAGGACAATAAAAGTGTTATTTACTTCCTTAAGGATTTTCCCTGAGTTCCTAATGTACACACTCAAATGGTGCACTTCTCTAAGTCATTATATCCAAGGGAATCCATGAATATGAAACCTTAGAAAGTGACCTAGAGCTCTCTATGTATGGAGTTGCAAAATTATTTAAAATTTGCTCTCAGCTAGAGCTATTAAGCTAATGACCTTGCTAGTCAACTACACAATGAGAGATTTAAATGAAGACAAGGGAAAGAATGCCAATATCCCCAAGAATCAAAATGAAATGCAATGCAAGCTATACTAGAAATGAAGATGCAAGCTATGCAAACTAAGCTATGAAAGGAAATATGCAAGTATTACAAAGCCTCCTAATTAAGCTAGATGAAGTAATCTAAAGCTTGAAAGGAAATCTAAACTATGAAAGCATAAACGTGAAGCTACTATGCATGAATGAAACTAAGAATAGAATGTAGATGCAAAAGCCAAGAATGCTCCAAATCTTCAAAATCTCTAAAGTGACCTAGAAAACCTGTAGCATAACATTAGTATTAAAAAATGCCTATGAAAATGAGGAAGAGAGCTCTTCTTTTATAGGAAATGAGAAAGAATGGACCATGGAGATTAAGAGGCAAAAGATTTAATCAAGGGTGAAGCTTGAAAGAGGATCAATCCATGTGCACAAATATCCTCCAATGAGAAAATAAGAGTTGACTTTTGTGTCCATATGAGACAAAAAGTGAATTTTCTCCTTTTTTATGAAATAGGAATAATGCTTTATTTGTGCAACTTAGGATAAGAGGAAAAGGTGGGGGCTTTTTATTTAATAAAAGGGGAGGAAATATTCCTTTTAAATAAATAAATACTTTAGGATAAAATGGCTAGCCCAAGGCAAATAATAAAAAATGATGAAATAGGATTTGATCAAGGAAGCTGATATATTTGAAAACTATTTGATTTCTGAAAATATTGATTCAAGGATTTGATAAATTTGTGAATGGGGGCCCAAAGTCTAGGTGACCATTTTAGGGTGAATACATTTGCCCCTCTTTGACTAATGTGAGATCGATTTGGGATCACATGTGGTCAAAGAATGGAATTGAAATGTGAGATCGATTTGGGATCACGAAACAATCTAGACATGTGTTCGACGGATGGAAACATATCAGGACAAGCATAAACATAAACTGAAAGACAAGACCAACACCGTTGTTGTTAAGTGATAGTCAAGTCTAAAAATAAGAGATAAGAATCAAAAGACAAAACCAACACCGTTGCTGTTAAGTGATAGTCAAGTCTCAAAATAAAAATCTCAAGCTGAGCTGAATGATAAAGTTGAATCAAAGATTTGAAGTTGATAGGTACTGGCCCCTTGGAATCAAAATTGAAATCAGGTAGAGGAGAAACAGTAAACTGATACACTTGATCGAAGCACTAGAAATCATGATCGAAGATGAAGCATAATAGGATAAACATCAAGCAATGAAGAGATGCCCCAGTTTGACTGGGAAAGATATAGGATAAAGATGAAGTCAAACCTCAGAGAGATGAAGTGAATGAAAATGAATGGAAGACTAGAAGTTTGGAAGAGATGGGTGAAAAAATGAAGATGCCCCAACAAAGATCAAAGGATCAGGCCTCAAATGGTCAGCCAATTGCGCAAAAGAGGGTGAAATTTTGAAATGCAATTTTGACTATCAAAATGAACTTGGATTTCAATTTCAAGTCCAAAAATGGATCTAGGACATCAAAATTAGCTAGGGGTTCAATTTTCACACAATTCTGAGGTGTTTTGAAAATTAGGTCAAAACGTCAAAATGCTATATAAGGGGTAAAAAGGTCATTTTCAAAATCATTTGTCTTTTAGCGATTTGAGAATTTTGAAAGCTTAGAGAGAGAAAATGGCCCAGTAAGCAGTAGTTCCAATTCACAGACATCGATTTGAGCACTCTCGGTTGCACAACCGGCCTCCATAGTATGGTGCCCTAGTATGTTTTCAGAAAAACTTGCCCGTTTTTTAGTCATTATGAGCTTTTAATGTCAATTAAACATGTTTTTAAAGATTTTTAAATTTTCAAATTTTAGACTTATGTGAAAATTCGCGCGATACTTTGCAAGTATCACCCCTTTGAGAGTATCTATCACGCGATACTTCGTAGGTCCATATAGTATCGTGTGGGTATGTAAGCCAGTATCACACGATAACTGGCGAACTATCGCATGATCCTATGTGAAGTATCACCTGAGAAGATATTATTGCACTATTATTAAGGAAAATATCGCGTGATACTTAGCAAAAAAATAGTATCGCCCAGTGTAAAATTTTGACATGTTTTAGTATTTTTGAGCAAAATGACATGGGTCTAGACAATGTTTTGCTTTTTAAGATGTTTTGTACTGATTTTTAGACATCCATCATGATATGTGCTGACATCTAGCTAGGGTTAATGGTTTGTAGGAGGTTTTTCTGGTGCTACTCATTAGAGCGCTGAAGGTGATGGGGTTACGATTTATCTGAGATCTAGATGATCCAGGCAAGGCCGATCTGAGGGCTATGGGTTTTGGGTACTTGCTATAGTTACCCTACATTAGAGCTGATCATGGGTTGTTGATTGCACTAGCCGAGAGATGGCACAACGAGCACAACACCTTCCATCTACATACTGGAGAGGCATCGATCATACTGGAGGATGTCTATCAGATACTCCAAGTACTGAGCCATGGCGATCTTGTGAATATAATCATGTTTATAGATAGTCATAGATGCGAAGTTTCCATATAATAGAAATTGACATGATTGTTTGATGACACATGTATACTATGATTAGGATGCTACCGAGGGACGACAGGCCATCCAGGGCATGTTCTAGGATGTCACTATCATAGATAGACACGTTAGATGGGACTGATTGATGGATGATTTTGGCAGGGACTTCCGAGTACCTTGCATTATTGCTTCTATTATTGCACAAGCCCTTATCATTGACAGGAGTCAGAAGGGTTTTCCACTGGGATGGGGTAGATTTTTAGTGGATCTAGTAGCACACCCACGTCGGATGGCATGGGGCCCAGCCATACTAGCAGATATGTACCATGAGTTACATGAGACCGTTTATTATGACAGCAGGACATGGGCATGTGGTGCTATCTTAGCACAAGTTTGGGCATGGGAGCACATCGCTGTGGTGCACCCCCGAGTACAGCTAAGGGAGAGGAGACATCCTTTCATTTATAGGTATGCAGGATTCTTATCATAGCCTCATAATGGGGATGTGATGTACTATAGGAGGATACTGGATGAGTTGACTTCATTCCAATGGAGGCCATACAAGGCTGTGGAGGTATGGGGAGATGCTGAGGAGGAGCTGAGTTACATGCTATGCAGCCGGCCATTGGTAGGCCGACACCCAGACATCATGGAGAGGTTTTTTATTAGCTAGGTATGGAGGCAGTTTAGGCACCAGCAGTGAGTATCCACAGAGACTACCACATACGCTCGGGCTAGGGATGAGGAGGGCCAGGGTTGGCTGCCGATGCTGGATTACCAGCAGGTAGTATATGATACAAGTGTGATACGCAGGGAGCCATGGGAGTACCTCCCAGACATGGCGGATGTAGGGGCTGATGCAGCCTATAGAGCAGAGTGACGGAGGGTTCCATTCCCTCAATTCACAGTTCTAGATGCACATCCAACAGCTCAAGGGGATGATGATGATGACGATAGGGATGGAGGAGATGGTGGAGGGAGAGGGAGAGGGAGAGTGAGGGAGACAGGGGAGGGATCTTGATCAGGTGGCCAGAAATGGTCATGGGGATGGAGCTCTACTGATGAGAGCGAGGATGCGATGAGATCAATTCGCCAATAGGTAGAGGCTAGGCAGGATCAGCCTGCAGGAGGAGAGGACCTGAGAGCTAGGATACAGGGTCTAGAGATAGAGATGCAGTAGCTTAGGATCACAATAGTTGTTAGAGAGCAGTAGTTGATGGATCTGAGGGCAGAGAGAGATCAACAACTGGAAAATCTTAGGGCAAAGATAGCATGTCGGGAGGGGTTAGCACAAGTGGATGCACTAGAGATCTGACAGGAGGCAGCGAGAGCTGCGTACTATCATGGGCTTTATCTTCAGGCTATTCCAGAGGGTCAGAGAGCATTGACATACTCTTAGAGGGTAGGGATGTCAGATATGGTACCAAACAGGGCAGTGGCACCACCTCCTCCTCCACCAACTCCACATCATGGTGCTAGCAAGTCCTAGGTTTAGGGCTTAGGTTTTAGATGTTTTGGACATATCTTGAGACTTTGATCCAAGTTTTGGGATCTCATTTTGCATATTGTACTATGACATTCATATATATATGAGATTACTAGATTTGTGATGTATCTATTTTATTTGTCTCACTTGTGATGGATGTTTCAGTTTTGATATTGTCTTGTCATATTGCTCAAAATGTATGTTTATAAATGCTCATGTATAATCTCTCTCATAAATGTATGTTTAATTCTCATGTGTATGATATAGACTCATATTTTTTAAAATGATCTCTTTTTAATATAGATATGATGATAAGATTAACCCCTTGTGATGACAGGAACATGATGTGATGTTAAAGAGAAGGAGCGAAAGACTGTTAGAGTATCTGTTTATCGTCACTTATTAATTAGATCATGTTGATTTAATTATTAAGTTGTCTATGTACTCTTTTTTCACTTAAGCTATCTCTGAGGTGCATATAATTAATATTTTATATTAATTATATTGTGCAACCTAGCTTTTTTAGGTTTTAGGGTTTTATTCACCTTTGTAGGTTGAACCTTGTAAATACTTTTTCATTATCTTGGAATACAATTTCTCTCACACCGCTGAGATTTTCCAAGCCCTTACTTTTTGTCTTCTTGGTTTCCTTTCAGCAATGGGTTATTTGCATGCAGGTGTTCTTGGCATTCTGTGAAGTTGGATTTCTCAACTTCTACATGGTATCAGAGCTTCCCTGCTGCTGCTTGTTCTGGTGTTTTTGAAGCAATTTTGGAGGTTAAGGGTTTCAAGTTTTTTCTGATATGGTATTCTTTGCAGGACGTTATTTTTCATTTCTTTTTTGCCTACAAAAAAGAAATTTTTCTTTTGGAGCATTTTATGCAAAAACAGATACCACCATTGCGCTCAAAAGGTCTGGGAGAGTCAAAAATCATATAAAATTTGCATTTTTTGGCCATTGTGACCTTTGGGTGAATTTTACAACCTCATAGGGCCGTACGACTAAAAAATTGAGGCAAAAAACATTAATTTTTTTTTAAAAAGCATATTTTTGGGGGGTTTTTTGGCCGTAGGCGGTAGCGCAACCAGTGCGCCACCACCGCGCCACCCCGATGCCACCACCGCTCAGCCTGCACTTGGCCGCAGTCGGTAGTGCAACCAGCGCGCCACCCCAGCCATCGTCGGACCCTCCGCCAGTGCAGCGCCACCCAGGCACTGCACGGGAGCCACTTGGCCACCACCTCCATTAGTGGCCCGCCACCTCGGCCCCCGCGCTACCCACCTGCACAGGGGTGACATCACCTGCCAGAAAGTTTTTCTGACCGGTTTCTAAATTTTTCTGGCAATTTTTTTATTTTTTTGGCAACTATTTTTTTCAGCAATGACATCAGCACAGGTCATGATGACATCATCGATAGGCTCGTGATGTGGAGATGGTCGTCAATTTTTTTCCCAGGATTAGTTTTTTGTAGAGAGTTCATTTTCAGAGGTGTAGTTGGTTTTTTGGCCGTAACTTGTGCATACGGTGTCCATTTTTCGAAAATGAAATATCACCGGAAGGGTCTTTCTGAGATGGATGTAATGATGCTAGTTTGGTTGTCTAACTTGGTTGTTTGAGCTCTCAATTTGGCATTGAAGTAGAGGCTTCAGTTTCCTCCCTCTCTACATCTGGCATCTAGGTTTTCTTCTCAATTTTTGTGCTTTCAATAATTATTTTCTTGTTGTACAGGGGCTAGATTTATACATTGTGGGGGGGGGGGTGCTCTTTATTTTTGTTATTTATTTTAGAAAAGACCCTTCTACTTCTGTCTTCTTCTTCTCTCAATGTCAGACCTTTCTATGGCCCAGTTGACACCTCACAATTATCACACCTGGAAAGCACACATGACCAGGATACTTATGTCACATGGCTTATGGTCATGTCTAGATGAACACCAATCTGTCCTGCAGCGTCCCTTTGAGATTCTTCAGCACAGAAACAAAATGGATGAAGCCATGGGTTTGATTGCACTGAACATCTCCAACAGTCTCCTATTTCACCTGGATGGTTTGACCACTCCTGGGGCTATTTGGGGCAAGTTTTTAGCCTTGTTTGGTATAGTGAATGCATTCCAAGCACTTCAGCTTGATGCAGAGTTGACCTCTTTGAATCCTTCTGATTTCCCCACTATAGAGGACTTCTTGATGAAGTTCAAGTCTCTGCGTACAGTTTTGCATGGATGTTGGAAAATCAAGATAGATGATGAGTGTATCTATTTGATACTCTCAAATTTGTGAGGACAGTATCAGATTTTTTCTTCCACTTTCTACTCCACCATGGATGCTTTGGGTACCAGACATGTTATGCCCTCTTTTGAGACTTTCTGTGACAGGTTGACTTGTGAGCAGTCCAAGCTCATTGAAATGGATTCACTTGCAGGTTCACAGTCATAGGCATTGCTTGCCAAGACACCTCAGGATTCACAGAAGCATAAGCCAAAGCAGATATCTGATTCCTCTTCTCAGCACTCTACTGGCCCACCATATTCTTCTAAGAAGGAGAAATAGAAGATAGAGAGCCCTACCTGTTCCTATTATCAGAAGGGACCTCAATTTCCTCTCCATCCTCTTCCACCTCATAGGGGTCTTCTTTTCAGTCTTCTACCTCATCTTCGACATCTGGACAGGATCTTGGATAGGGTCATGCATTACAGGTTTCCATTGCATCCCCTTCACAGGTCCCTTGGATACTGGATTCTGGTGCTTCTCACCATATGGCATCTTCTCCAGAGATCTTCTCTTCTTTTGAGGCTTCCCCTATTCCTCACATTCTCATGGGGAATAAAACTGTCATGACAGTCTGCGGGAAAGGTTCTATCAGAATTTAGGATGGCACATTCAATGATGTATTATATGTTCCATCTCTATTTGCAAACCTTCTCTCGATTTATCAGATTATACTCAGTGGGTCAGGGAAGATAGTTGAGTTCACGCCAGATTTAGTCTTCATCTGAGATAGTGTGACAGGTGGCATTGTTGCTACTAGGATAGTTGATCATTCCACCTGTCTCTACACCTTCTCACACTTTGGTCCACCATCTCCATTATTGGAGCACAACTCTCCTCTTCCGCAAGAGCATCATGTGGGACAGTTAGCTCACTTGAACCTCTGTGTTGTTCCTGAGACCACTTATGTGACTGCCGCACCTTATCTTGTTGGGGTTTCTTCTCTTTAGCAAGACTCTTCTTCAGCACTGCTAGACCCTCCAGCTCCATTCATCAAGCCACCAGGTGCAGTTGTTGAGGATTCTATAGAGGACACTCATCTCCTCTCTCTTGACAGTGTCAGCTCACCTATCATACCACCTACATTGGGGATTCCCTTTCAGGATCCTCGTGTCTACTCCTTTGAGCATCAGCTTGGCCTTCCAGTGACACCTCATCTTTTGAGGCTACCTCTTTAGTGCTCACTGCCTTTCACTCCTTTGTGTTGGAGTCTCAATGGTTTGTTCATTATTCCAGGGGTTCTTTCATTTTGGGGGGGCTTTGGAGCCCTGACCCTCTCTCATGGGGGGGTTGGCAGCACTCATTGTACTTATGGCTTTGAGAGAGTCTCTTGAAGTCCTTTTTTGTCTTTTTCTTGTTTTTATATCTCTTTTTGGAGAGGATTTTTTCCCACTAGGTTTTCTCCTTTGTCTCTAGTTTACAAAGATTTCCTTGTATTGGGTACCTCATCAAGCCTTGTTGCCGAGACCCATTTCCTGCTTTCATAGCTGTGCTAGGTTAGCTTACCTCCTAAGCTTCACTAAAGGGGGGGTGTTAGAGTATCTGTTTATCGTCACTTATTAATTAGATCATGTTGATTTAATTATTAAGTTGTCTATGTACTCTTTTTTCACTTAAGTTATCTCTTAGGTGCATATAATTAATATTTTATATCTATTATATTGCGCAACCTAGCTTTTTTAGGTTTTAGGGTTTTGTTCACCTTTATAGGTTGAACCTTGTAAATACTTTTTCATTATCTTGGAATACAATTTCTCTCACACCGCTGAGATTTTCCAAGCCCTTGCTTTTTGTCTTCTTGGTTTCCTTTCAGCAACGGGTTATTTGCATGCAGGTGTTCTTGGCGTTCTGTGAAGTTGGATTTCTCAACTTCTACAAAGACATTATCGAGAATAGGAAAGGTGAGTGCAGTTGACCAACTAGTCCACGAAAGATAAAAGGAGAGCTCTCTCCATATGCAAAATGCAAAAACTAACCTAACATGAACCTAAGAATGCAAGCTACTATGAAAAATGGTTGACTTGCAAGGTCACAACACCAATAGACATCTAATAATCATCATCGAGCTTTATTGGTAGCGTCACAAGACCATACAATACACACTAGTATGACTATGGGTATATGAATATGATCTATATCAGATAGGATGTGGAAATCCCACCTAGGCACTAAAGACATGTAGGTCAAGATGACTAGTGCAGTGAGATTACCTAAGTTTGTTATAGCGAGATTATGCTTGCATCAAGACATAAGAAGGTCAAGATGGCTATAAGCATGCACTCGCATAAACCAGTCAAGGATAATACCTTGTAGATCCTAGGTGTCAAGTGGATCAAGCATAAATGCTAATGACAATTAGGACCAACAAAATATACCCACAAGCAGAAAAAGCAATAAAACATATCCTCATGCCCTCAGTCTTCTAGCTACGCATCATTGAAAACTTCTTAGGGAGAGAACACTCATCAAGGAAATCATCATAGACAGCACACAAGGAAAACAAAATCAAACAAGTCTCAACGAGTCAAGTGTTTAAGTGCATGTGTGTAGGTCATAGAATCAATCTTTGAGTATCACATCTACAAATGAAAGATATCATATCATGCTAGACTGTGGGGTAGGATATCTGATAAGTGTTGAGAAACACTTGACACTAGGGTAGTGTTGAAAAAACACAATTTGGGTGGTGTTGAAAAACACCATTTGCAAGATGTCCTAAAGACTAACGCATCTTAGAGACCAAAGCTAACACAGTTATGCCCCCTAGACAAAGACAAAGACCAATTCCAAACCAAGGCAACAGGGTCAAGGCATGATGGAGAAAGGCTAAGGGTCGAGGATGCATGCTAAAAGACAAGGGTGCAAAGGCCTCAAGTAGCACCTGTTTCCAGGTTTTCACCACTTGGAGATTTTATTATTATTATTATTTTGTATTTTTGCTACCAAGGCGCCTATTTCCAGGTTTTCACCAAGGCACTTTTTCTATTTTTTTGAATTTTTTTTATTTTTTTTATTTTTTTGTATTTTTTCAGGACTTTATATGTTGTTTAGGATTTTTTCAGCATCATCTATGAATTTTTTTTGGAATTTTTTCAGGATCAATAAGTATGTACAAAAGATGCCCCCAAACTAAATAGGCATCATGAATAGAACTTCTTTAGGTGCAACACACTGATAGGATCAGGGAGCTACTCCCCCTTTTCATCAGATAGTAAGTAAGCACCTGTACCAAAAGCAGTAGTAATAATGTATGGTCCAAGCCAATTAGGTTCAAACTTCCCTCTTTGTTCTCTATGCTGTTGGTTCTTAGGGTTTTCTCTCAAGACAAGATCCCCCACTTAAAAATCTCTAGGGCGAACCTTGTTGTTGAACGCTTTGGACATACGCTTTTGGTATATTCTCATGTGATCAAAAGATTCTTTACACTTTTCATCTAGAAGTTCTAGTTCTTGGAGCCTCATGGCGCGATAGTCTTCATCTATCACTAAACCTTTGAGAGAGACTCTAAGTGAAGGGATCTCTACCTCTAAAGGTAACACTGCTTCAGCACCATAAGTGAGGGCAAAAGGTGTAGCCCCTGCTGGAGTATGAATACTTGTTCTATAGGCTCACAAGGCCAGATTTATCTATAGGTGCTAGTCTCTACCATTTTTGTGCACTGTTCTATGGAGGATTTTGAGAATGGTCTTATTTGAAGCCTCTGCTTGTCCATTTCCTTGCGGGAAGTAAATGGAGGACCAATGCTATTTTATCTTAATTTCTTGCAGAGATGTTTAAGGTCCTTATTTTTAAACTGACCCCCATTGTCAGTGATTATCTCAGAAGGCACTCCATACCAACAGATGATATGGTTCAAAATAAACAAAGAAACTGTCTTTCCTGAGGCAACAAAAAGTGGGACAACTTCTACCCATTTGGTAAAGTAATCAGTAGCAGTGATAATAAATTTGTGTCCACCTGATGAGTTGGGATGAATCTACCCAACAAGGTTAAAGGCCTAGCACTGAAATGGCCAATGAGAAATAGAAGGAATAAGCTCCCTGCCTAGAGCATGTATCAGGTTTCCATGTTTCTGACACTTTTCACAAGATTTGGCAAAAGCTACCGCATCTATCTGCATGGTAGGCCAATAGTACCCCACCCTAAGCAACCTTCGGGCTATGGAAAGACCATTAGAATGTCCTCCACAAATTCCCTCGTGAATGTCAACTAACGCTTGGTTGGACTCATCCTTTTCTAAACACCTAAGAAGTGTCTCATCTAAATCCCTCCTATACAGATCACTAGATATAAGGGTATGGCGAGAGGCATTACAAACAAGGTTTCTTCTTTCAAAATGATTGAAGGTTTCAGGAATAATGCCATCATGGAGATATGAATGAATGGCATCGTAGCAGGACGACTCATGGCTAACCAAGGTACAAATGACATGGCTTTCTAAGGAGTCATAGATAGGGTAACGTAGCTCTTCCACCAGGAATTCAAATCTGGACTCATGATGTTCTAGGTGAAGAAGTGAAGCTAATGGAGCCATATCATCAGCTGCTTTGTTCTCTGCTCAAGGGATCTATTGAAATGTAACAAAGGTAAAGTATCGGTGCAATGAATCAACCATCCTCTTATAGGGTATCGGTTTGTCATCCTTTGTTTGATATTCTTCATTAACTTGGTTGATAATCAATTGTGAATCTCCATAAATGTGCAGCTCTGTAATTCCCCATTCTATAGCCATTTTCAATCCATTTGTCAAGGCCTCATATTCAACAATGTTGTTTGTGCATGGGAACAATAACTTATAGGACTTAGGAATAGTATACCCATGAGGTGAAACAAACAACATTCTTGCGCCCGAACCATTGTGCATGAAAGAACCATCAAAGAACATCTTCCATGTTCTTGTAGTGATATACATGATGTGCTCATCTGGAAATTCAACTTGAATTGGTACTTTGTCTTGAATTGGAAAATCAGCCAATTGGTCTGCAATGGCTTGTCCTTTTATAGCCTTACGCTCAACATACTCTATGTCAAATTCTGAAAGAATCATCATCCATTTAGCAAGTCTACCCGTGAGAGCAGTCTTACCAAGCAAGTATTTTAGAGGATCAAAGTATTTTAGAGGATCAATTTTTGCAATGAGGTGTATTGTATGTGCTAGCATGTAATGCCACAACTTTTGGGAAGCAAACACTACCGCCAGGCATGATTTTTCAATACTAGTGTAGTTGATCTCATATGAAACAAGTGTTTGACTGATGTAATATATGGCTCTTTCTTTTCTAGTATCATCAAGTTGAGCCAATAATGACCCCAGGGAAGATTTTGTTGCTGAGACATATAATATAAGTGGTTTTCCTAGGATATGAGGCATTAAGATTGGAGGATTAGCCAAGTACTATTTGATTTGATCCATGCTTTGCTGACATTCCTCATTCCAGACACATTTGACTCCTTTATGCAAAGTCTTATTAAAGGGTTGAGCTCTATCAACCAATTGTGAAATAAACCTCCTTATAGACTGAAGGCATCCTTGAAGACTCCTCATTTGACTGATGTTTGTGGGAGGCAACATATCCATTATTCCTTTAGCTAAAATGATAGATCCTAGGAGTTTGCCCGAGGTGACTCCAAATGCACACTTTTTGGGATTTAATCTAAGTTGAAACTGTTCCATACGATCTAGAATTACTTCCAAATCGACAAGGTGTGTATCCCTTTTCTTGGATTTTGCCAAGGTGTCTTCCACATAGTCTTCCATGTTCTTATGCATCATGTCATGGAATATAGTTTTCATAGCTCTTTGGTAAGTAGCTCCTACATTTTTTAATCCAAATGGCATGACGTTCCAACAATAGGTTCCCCACGTACAAGTGAATGTTTTCTTTTCCTAATCTTCAGGAGCTATCTTAATTTGATTATAACCAGAAAATCCATCCATTAAAGAATAGATCTCATAGCCCGCAGTCATGTCCACTATCATGTCGATATTTGGAAGTGGAAAATCATCCTTTGGGTATGCTTTATTAAGATCTCTAAAGTCTGTGCAAACACGAATGGACTTGTCATGTTTTGAAATTGGTAGAATATTGGATATCCATTCGGCATAATCAATGAATCTTATAAATCCTGCACTGAGGAGAGCTATGTGAGGATGCATTTTCCTCAATTTCTATTTTACTAGTTATTTTCTTGTGAGTATTAATAACTTTCTCTGAGTAACCCAATAATTTCAACAAACTCAAGGAACAAATATTGAGCCCAGCACCCCCATCAATCAACACACACCTAACATGGGTTTTGTGAATCATGACTTCAATGTGAAGGGCAAGATTATGCGAATGGCTCAAGGCTTTGTCATCTTCTTCTGAGAATGTGAGGTAATGTGGACTGGCAAGGTGATTTACCGTGTTTTTGAATTGATCAATATCTATGTTGTTAGGGACATTGGCTATACGCAAAGCATCTTCAAGGACACGCTTATGTCTTGGAGACAACTCTAGGAGCTCAAAAATTGAGATTTGAGCTGGTGTTCTTTGTAATTGATCAACAAGATTGTACCTCATTTTTGGATTAACTGCTAACTTAGTGGTGACATTCTTGGATGTCACTTGCTTTGGTTTGCTAGATGGGTTGGAATTAGGACCTCTAATGATCACAGGACTTTGACCTGGCTTCCGGTGACAGCATTAAGAGCTTGAGATGACCTTTGAAAGTGAGGACCTCTAAGCACCACCACGGGTTCTTCATCAAACATAGGAGGAGAGTCCACACAATGACTATAAGAATCTTTGTTTCACATCATGTTGACATTTTCATCCACAACTTCAAGCATATTGATAACATTCTTTGCAGACGTATAGGTGTAGTTGATTGTAGCTTTGCCATCTTTGGGTTTAGAGGTCTCCCCCTTATCATATTTAGGCAAAGGTTCCTTAAATGCTTTATGATTTGCATTGGTTTTCAATCCATCAATCTCAAGTTTTCCATTTTCAATAAGATCTTGGATGAGATGTTTAAGTTTCCAGCAGTGTTCTATGTCATGCCCAATGCCATTATGAAATATGCAGTAAGCTTTTTCATTCCACCAATGTGGCTTAATGTCAGGTATGTGAAATTTTGTTGGATCTTGTGGTTGTGCAAGATTGTTATCAATAAGCATTTTGAAAACATCCTCATAAGAGTCCCCAAGCTTAGAGAACTGTCGCTTCTCCTTTTTAGGTCTTTCTTGATATCTTTGTTTATTCTCTTGTTGGTTAGAGGATATGTTAAGCTTCATAGCTTGAACTGCACTAGATAAATGAAGGACACCCTAATCCTTTGGTTGGTTAGAGTCAACAACTCTATCATTGACTACTTGCTTATTTTAATTCCAATGTGAGTTCTTTCTTTTGTCCTTATGAGAGTTGTTATTATTTTGACTATTGTTGTTGTTATGTTGTTTAGTCAAGATACCTTGCTCTTTTAAGACATCCTCTATTCTACGTGTGGTTTCGACCATGGTGTCAAATGAATCAAAGACCATCTTCCGAACCTTATACCGCATCTCAGGTACTAAAATTCTCACAATGATATCAATTCTCTCCTGTTCAGGAATTGTCTTGGAATACCGGGACCATAATCATCTCCACCTTTGTAAAGATGTAACAAAGGATTCTCCTTGATTTTGTTTCAAATTCCACAAATCGAGCATGGTGACTGATCTTGATAAGTTGAAGGAAAAATGTTGCACAAATATGTGGACCAGTTCTTTAAAAGTTTTGACAGGATGGGTTATGTTGGTAAACCACTCCATAGCTTGACCTTTTAGACTCCTTGGAAATAATCTCATCAAATAGGAATCTTCATGGTGAAATTCAAAACTCATAGTATAAAACTGATGCACATGATCATGTGGGTCACCATTACCGTCATATTTTTCATATTGGGGAAATTCAATTTTCCTAGGAAAATCCATCATGGTCACACTCCTATCAAAAGGATTAGGAAAAATAGAATCAAGGTTGAAGGAACTCTTGGGAGCCATCATTTTCTCCATCATTTTCTTGTTTTTCTTAATTTATTCTTCTTGTGAGGGGCTCTGTTTCTTGATTCTCCTATCCACATCAAAATTATAAGGAACCCTCACACCTTTATTAATCAATTTCTCTAGGAACTTATCCTTATTTTGATCAAGGTACTTTTCCACGTATTGTTGGAATAGTGGTTCTTGTTGCATTCTCATAAAATCTTGATCGTCAAAACTTGTACTACTTCCTCCATGTTGAGAGCCATGATGAGCTCGTTGGGAGGGTTGTCTTGAGTTCCTAGGAGGTGTTCTTCTCCTATGTTGTGAAATTCTTCTCCCTCTAGGACTAGGAGATCTTGAAGGAGTCCTTGAATGCCTTCTACTTCTTGGGGTTCTTGAGGGATTAGAGGGTGGAGAGTTGTTTCCACTGTTGGTACCCCTATTGTTGAATTGTGCATTAAGTTGTTGGGCTAGGAGCCTATCTTGTTCTTCTTGTGCGACCCTTCTCTCTATGTCCAACAAGGCTCATTGTTCCTCCTCTAGGAGCCTAAATCTTTCTTCTTTTGTAGCTTGTTCATTTAAGAAGGCTTGTTTTTCTCGCTCAATACTTTTTAGCCTCTCACTTGTATATCTTGAGGTTTTTTTTAGTGGAGAGCTTGGCCTTGAACAATTGAACAAGTTAGCTGCATTCACATGAGTATCACAAGATTGGTTGTTTTGGTCTTCATGTTGTGACCGTGCATCTTGATGAGCTTGTGCATAGTGTCTTTTGGCTCGTTGATGAGCATCCAAATATTTTGAATTAATAGGAGGTGATTCAGGTTGATTGTCATCATTGAACGACATGTTACCCCTATGTCTCTAAAAAATTTCATCAAGAGTTTGATCTATTGCTTCTCTTTGTCTCCTAGTCAAAGTGTAGCTCATGTCCATATTTGATTGAGAGGATGGTAGAAAAGTACTCAACTCACTAAGGCCACTCCTAGGCTCAAACCAAACTTCTGAAGCACTCCTAGGAGATTGATCGAAGACGGGTTCCTTCTCCTTTTTCTTTTGACGAGTTTGAACTAAAGGTAATTGTTCAAAAACTACTTGAGGTTGATTTCCTTGACCCACTTGGTATCTTTTTGTAACCAGCATGAAAGAAAAGACCCTTAGTGAGAAGATAACCTTATGAATCACTAATTGTCAAACTAGGATAGTGAAAATATTCAATCGTCCAAATGAGAAATGATGAAATAGAAAGTTGACAAAAGGTATAAATCAACATTGCCATAGTGGTGCATAACAAAAGGATTCCAGTATCCTAGCACATATGGATCAGGAGGATGATTTAACCAAAATATATTGAAATTGAGTTTATATGAAAGTGAATTTGGACAAAAGAGTACTCAAACTCTCCAAGTGTGCAATCAAGGAATCTAAAGGTGAATCTTGTCAACAAGGACAATTCCTAACTTACTAATGACAAGCAAAATCTTTGGTGAAGTCAAAGGCTACTAACTCAAGATGTCTAGAGCCAAAAACCTGAGGTAAAAACAAGCTTTTAGTTGCAGGGTACAAAACTTACTAAAATCTGGTCAACTAAGAGAAGACTAAAAATTGCATGAATTAGGCAGACAACAAAAAGATTCTAGGCGATAATTTCCAAGCTAATAGGGTGACAGTTTCAGACCAGGCGATACTTCGCATTAAGCAGGGCGATAATTTCCAAGTAGCCTGAGCGATACCTTCTAGGCAAGTGAGGTGATAGTCTTCCAGTGGTGAACTATCACGCGATATTTTCCAAGATAGAGAGCGATACTGTTCCAGTGTCGTATGATTCTTGACTAGTGAGTGTCAAAATCTCAGTTTTAAAGGCAATTTGGTCCAAATTTCAGTTTGAGGTTGGTTTTTTTCAGTCTCAATCACAATGACAATAGTAAATTGACAGGTTTGCAAATAGTAGGTGATCAAACATGTCTTCAAACACTTGAAACAAGGGTAAAAGCAACCTTGCCAAGACAAGCAATTGTGATATCAAAATTGAAAAAGCCTATGAACACTACCGTGATGTTGAATATGTAAGAACGTTTACACGGGTATATCACAACGAGAACACTTCAAGCACTTTCTAGCCTAAAAAGACAATGGCTCAATACTTAACAACTTAGCCCACACTTGATGCTCCATTGCCTCACACAAAGTGGTTGCCCATAATAGATATTGGCTTTGTTGTGGAAGTGCCAATGACACAACCAAAGGAACATAGATGGTGAGTAATCTTGGGGTGATCCAGGTTATTCCACTTGGATCAATCCTTGCACCAAGAAGCTAAGTGGCAAAATAGGGTGGCCTCTATCTATGGTTCTTAATAAGGGCTTCCGTTTGTAATACCCCTCTTGCTCCCCAAAGGGACTCCTTACCTTGTGGCAAGTAATGGACCTCGCGGCCACAAGAGTACCTTAAGCATTCTTGCTCAACATTTTCCTCATGGTCACAATCCCACAAGTACTCACATCAAGCGAAGACAAGTACTACGTCTACCAAGGTTTTGTGTCCTTGATAGCCTTGAGTTTATAGTAGGTTGGAATAGCCGACAAAAGGCTTGTCCCCACTTGGGTCGTTCCTCTTGGTTGCTCAAGAGCAGGCCCGCTAAAGGATTCTAAAGATCTAACAAAGAGTGGATCAACTTATGAGTTTCAAGGTTTTTGTTTCACCACAAGGGTGAAGAGCATACTCCCCTATCTCAAAGTTTTCTCCCAAACACACCAAGAAAATGTTCAATTACCCTCTTGCTTTCAAAATCCAAAGATGGGTCAAGATTTTCTGGTTCACCACAAGGGTGAAGAGCATACTTCTCCTACCACCCAAGAATTCCTACAACAAGATATTATGTTCCTATGAAATGAAACAACTAGTAATTGCCACACTTGAAATGAAATAAACAAGCACTTGATTGGGTTTTTATGCTTTGGGCAGCCCTACAAAAATCGTTAGTAGCCCTTGTGCATTTGAAGCTTTGACATGCATTCTTTTAAGAAAATAATCAAGCAATGAGAGCACCTACAAGCACAACTTGTTAGCCCCACAAGGTTAGAAAAATCAAAATCCAAATGAAATCTACAAATTAAATCTATCTAACCACAACAAACTAAACCAGCAAGCTAACTAGATCCAAATTCGGCAAGAAAGAACCAAGAAACAACTCACTGCCGGGTATAGGTGACAATACAATCACCAGAAATATCGCGTGATACTTCTCAATATACCGGGGCGATAATATATTTATGGGCGATACTTTACTATACTGGTAGGTGACAAAATGTCTCAAATAGCACGATAGAATGTCTCAAACATAGCGATACTTTAATTGGTAAAGTATCATGCCACCATACATGAACTATCGCACGATATTGGAAAACTATTGTGTGATAATTTGAGACTGAAAAACCCAAGAGCTGAAAATGAAGCTAAAATTTGACAAAAATTTGACAGAAATGCATAAAATTAAGGACAAAACAATAATGCTCTGCCCCACAGTGGGCGCCAAAAATATACACACTCAAATGGTGCACTTCTCTAAGTCATTATATCCAAGGGAATCCATGAATATGAAACCTTAGAAAGTGACCTAGAGCTCTCTATGTATGGAGTTGCAAGATTATTTAAAATTTGCTCTCAGCTAGAGCTATTAAGCTAATGACCTTGCTAGTCAACCACACAATGAGAGATTTAAATGAAGACAAGGGCAAGAATTCCAATATCCCCAAGAATCAAAATGAAATGCAATGCAAGCTATACTAGAAATGAAGATGCAAGCTATGCAAACTAAGCTATGAAAGGAAATATGCAAGTATTACAAAGCCTCCTAATTAAGCTAGATGAAGGAATCTAAAACTTGAAAGGAAATCTAAACTATGAAAGCATAAACATGAAGCTACTATGCATGAATGAAACTAAGAATAGAATGTAGATGCAAAAGCCAAGAATGCTCCAAATATTCAAAAGCTCCAAAGTGACCTAGAAAACCTGCAGCATAACATTAGTATTAAAAAATGCCTATGAAAATGAGGAAGAGAGCTCTTCTTTTATAGGAAATGAGAAAGAATGGACCATGGAGATTAAGAGAAAAAGATTTAATCAAGGGTGGAGCTTGAAAGAGGAGCAATCCATGTGCACAAATATCCTCCAATGAGAAAATAAGAGTTGACTTTTGTGTCCATATGAGACAAAAAGTGAATTTTCTCTTTTTTTATGAAATAGGAATAATGCTTTATTTGTGCAACTTAGGATAAGAGGAAAAGGTGGGGGCTTTTTATTTAATAAAAGGGGAGGAAATATTCCTTTTAAATAAATAAAGACTTTAGGATAAAATGGTTAGCCCAAGGCAAATAATCAAAAATGATGAAATAGGATTTCATCAAGGAAGCTGATATATTTGAAAACTATTTGATTTCTGAAAATATTGATTCAGGGATTTGATAAATTTGTGAATGGGGGCCCAAAGTCTAGGCGACCATTTTAGGGTGCATACACCTAACACCTTCTAGTGCTTCCGTTACTTCCTTTCCGACAAAGTGCCAACATTTCTGGAAGAAAATAGTCGAGAAGCCATCTGGTCTTGGAGATTTTTCTGGATTCATTTGCGTTAGGGCATTTTAACTTCTTCTTCTAAAAATTTATCTGTTAATGCTCTATTGTGTTGTTTAGTAATAACTTTGGGTATACTTTTAAGAAGTTCCATTTGACTAACTAAGTTTGAACTCTCCAGATTATTTATAATTTGATTGAAGAAATTTACTGTTTCAGTTGCTATTTCTTTTGAATCACTAATAGTGTTGCCTGCATCATTTGTTATGCTTGATATTCTATTTGTATTTCTTCTTTGTTTCGTGCTATTGTGAAAGAATTTGGTATTTCTATCCCCTGCTTCCAGCCAGGTTTCTCTTGACTTCTATTTCCAAAATAATTCTTCTCTTGCCAAAATCTCTTCATATTCCTTGAGAAGATTCTTTTCTTTGAAGTAGAGTTTATCATTCATTCCTGCCTGAATGACTTGAGAATTGACCTCATTCATTTCTTTTTCTAGGCCCAATTTTGTTTCAAAAATATTGCCAAATTTGGTTGAATTCCATTCTAACAATTTCCTTTTTATCAATTTTAGTTTGTTAACTACTATGAACATCTTGGATCCTAATATATTAGGTTTTGACCACCAAGCCTCCATAAGACTCAGGATATCTGGATCCCTGAGCTAGGCCTGTTCAAATTTGAAGGCACATTTCTTTGGTTTCATTTGTGTTAAAATGTTGAGGAGTATTGGATAATGGTTTGATCCTGATACTGTTAAGATCCTAGCCTCAAGGGAAATGTTGTATTTGGTTAGAATTCCTTTTTCTAAGATGTTGTAGAAGCCCTTTCTCCTATTGTTCCATGTGAAGGAATTGTCTTCTGTCAGAATTTTGAGAAGCAAGTTTCTTTCATTCCAATGGTTAAAGTCCTTAGCTGCTAGCGGTAGGGTCTTTGCGCCTACTCTTTTTTTGGAGAGTTTTGAGATCACATTGAAGTCTCCTCCCAAGATACTTAGTTTGTCATTTCTTTGACTGAGAAAGAATTCTATTTCCTGCCAAACTATAAGTCTCTCTCTGTTTTGGGTAGGACCGTATACATTTATTATATTAAAGGTTAGATTATTCCTAAAGTCCTTAACCAATCCACTCATCCAATATTGTCTTCTTTCAATATGTTGATTGAAATGTACCTTGGATTCCAAATGATGGCTAAGCCTCCTGATGCCCCTGAAGCCTGTGAAGCTTCAATTAATCTAAATCCTACCTTTTTTTTGAAATTCTCCATTTCTATGTTATCTAGCTTAGTTTCCTATATAAGCATTATTTCTGGGTTATGAATTTTAATGCAATGTTTAATTATTTTTTGCTTGTTAGGGGAATTCATGCCCCTAACATTCCACGAAAGGAGATTCATGGCTCCTTGGGAAGGCTCTTCCCCTTCCCTGCATTTAGAATTGATGTGATTTTAACCTGACCCCTTGCTTCTCCCGCTAATTCTCTTGATTCTATATTAGGCTTTCTTCCTCTTTTTCTTGAAACTTTCGCACAATCTGGGGAGTTCCTACCATCTTTTAGGAAAGTTATGCCTAAAGTTTCTTGATCTTTTATTTCCCTATCTTTGAGTTCAATCATCAATTATTCTATTGAGCCTCCTGAAGTCTCGACCCTTGTTTTGATTCCATTGATAAGTAATTTTTTCTAAAGATCTAGTTCTTCTTTGTTGCAGATTTCAGCCATGAATTGATCAATAAGTTCATCAATTAAATTTTCTCCTATAAAATTTGCTAATATGTTGACTTCCTCCTGGATTCTATCACTGTCTGATGGTATTATTTCCTTAGGGGAGGGCTCCTCAACCAAACACTGGTCTATGTGGCCATCAATTGATTCCCACAAAGGGCCAATATCCTCTTCCTTAGATTGAGAATCTCCCTTAGTGGGTAAAGGGTGATTAAAATATAGGTTAGTAGGTTTAGGGATATTAACCGATACTGAGCTTGCAAGGTTACCTTTTGTAACGCATGCCTGACTTAATGGGTTTACAAGGTGACCTTCTGCTAAATCCTCCTGTGATGTAAACAGGGGATAATTTGTAACATCATTGTTCCTGATTTCGGTATCTACTGCCATAGTTGACATGTTCTTGATGCACTAAGGGTACCTCAGAAAATTCCTCCTCATTAATCGATTGAATTATTAATTCTGCATTTGCAGGGATCTTAGTTTTAATGGATGGTTCTTCCTTTGTGTATTAGTTTGTACTCGCTGTTATGAATTCCATATCCTTGGGTAAATTTTTGTCTTGGGTTAGTAAAATATTATTTTCCTTCTTGGTATTATTTTCCTCATTTCGGTCCACCAATTTATTTGTTGAGGTGTTTAATTCTATTACAGGGGACGGGGACTCTTCTTTCGAAGGCCTATGCTCCATTTCAGGTATTGGTATAGACTTTGTGGCTTCTATCAAACTAGGACATTCCTTATTTTTAGATTTGTTAGCAGGCAGTTCTGAGGGGATCTTGATTGAAAATCCCCCTCCTACTTCGTTAAGATGGATTGTGATGTTTTTGGGGAGATAGACAAATGGTTGGGAAGGCTTGGAGCTACTTGGCTTTAACTGATAGTCCATGACAATGTCTATCATAATAGTGGGATTAAAGAGAAACTTGTTTGACCTGCTTTGAATAACAATTGGAGGGAGGGATTTTATTGAAACATCCATTTTTACTATGATAATTTTTTTGGATTGGGGGTGTTTGGTGACTATTATTTTTTCAAAACGCCCTATCTTATTACCTATCTGTTCAAAAATTATGAGATTAGAGCATTCCATCAGAATATTTGTTAGTCTAACAGCTCTAGGCACTTCAATGCCTCAGATGTTATTAGGATTAAAATATGGATTCTAGTCTAACACTATAAAATCATGTCCTAAATATTTAGGAACTTTTTTTGCTGGAAATTCATCTTTAGTCTTCAAATCATAATAGTAAACAAAAATAAATTCATATGTAAGAAGAGCAATACTTGCCTGATTTTTGAGTTTCTTCTTAAGACAATTTGCAATTGTGGATGCTGGGACACCATATCTACTCCATCTTAAAACCACTCCCCTTAGCTTAAGTTGTTTTTGGGAACGCTCAATGCTGTTGTCCTCGATTTTAATCATAAGAGGAGAATGTGAAGCTGATCTTCGATGGGGAGGAGAGTAAGGAGGGACTTTAGGTTTTAAGGGGGATTGATGGATGGGTTCAGATTGCTTGAAATCCCTACGCTTATGCGGGGGAGTATAGATTTTAGCTGAAGATTGGGAGATGATAGGGTTTTTACTTATCAGATCACCAGTTCTGGGATAGGGATTAGGGTTCGGGCTCTGTTCCAGATAATTAAGAGACTCAAAATTATTCCTCAGGAGGAGGGGCTCAGATTTGTGCGATTGATGGAAAGAAGGTTTATTAGAATGCTTATGAGATTTGGCTTTAATCCATCCGGGATCTATCTTCCCCAATTTAGAGGCCAAAATAGGGCATATTTGTTCCCCAACCAACCTTCCTCTATTCTCAATAGGTCGAATATCCTTGGAATTTATTACAGGTGTAATTATTAGTTGGGGGGTCCTCTGTGCCCTAGCAGGATCCTTACTTCTGAGCTTGATACTTCCTGCGACCGAATGGATTGGAGGAGAGCGAGCATATCTGGTTTTAGAAAAAACCTTGAATTGCCTGTCTAGAAGTTCCTTGGTGAAGATCACTTGGCCACTGCGAAAATGCAAAGCAGACATCTTTTTTACAACTATATGTGAATAGGTGTATTATTGTATTATTAATTGTATATTAAAATTAAATTTATTTATTTATTATTATATAAATTATATTTAAAATTTATATAATATAAATTATTAAATATTTTTTTAATGTATTATTTTATTAATAATTTAGAGATATTTTTAATAATAAAAAAATTATCATATTATTATATTCTAATAGTCTATTTTATATTAAATATTTAATACATATCTTTATTATTTAATTATATATAAATTACAATTTTATATAATACATTAAAAATAAAATTAAATAAACATTCAATACTTTTTAATATAATATAACAAAGGATCTAATATTATCTTATTTTATATAAATGTAATATAAATTAATTTTTTCATATAAATTTTTAAAAAATAGACTAATAGAAATAGGAATACAATTTGTATTATTAATAAAGGCCCACACTTAAATAGTAAGGAAAATCTCTAAATTTAAGTAGTTTAATTTTTTTTTAAAATAGTAAAAATAATTTAACATTTTTATAAAAATGAGTGGCTAAAATAACGCATTGTGGTTGAAAAATTACAATAAAATTGATGCATTCTTAGAATTTCATGTATAAGACCTCAAACCCATTTAACCAATGATATATTCAATAAATCATTTTTTTAATTTATAAAGTTAAAAAAACTACATTTAAACTATAAAAAAACATGACATTTTTAACAAAATAAGATAAATACTAAATTGTAATGGGTAGAAACAAGTTGTTTTAATAACTAGTTAAAGAGGAAATCCAAAACTCGTAGCCTACCACCAACAAGTACTAATAAGAGTAAAAACAATCACAATATACAAAGAAAAAGATACAAAAAAATAGATGGTCAAAATCTATTGAATAGTCTTTTGATATATTATTTTATAGAGAAAATAAAAGAGAGAGAGGGACAAAGGGACAAATACTTAGTTGACCTTCCATACTTCAACGGGACAAGAGCTACAAATGGTGTTGATCAAAGTTTGAATTTCATAATGAAGTTTCAAGTTACAAGGGGCTGCAGAGAAACTATAAATTTTGCTTGTGAATTGCCTTCAAATCAAGTTGAATAAATTCAACGGCCTTTATATATGTCTTTTTGAGAAGCCCAAGGGCTTAAAAATTGGGGAAAAAAGGATAGCCAACGCCCATAGATGTAAAGACTTAGGGTTTATATCAATTTAGGTTTTTTTGGCATTACATAAATTAGTCAAATTTGGCCATAGACAGGAAGCATTGGTATATATCTGGATTTTGTTCCATGTCAAATGAGTGCAAAAGCGTGAGATTACTTGCTACTGTTTATCTTCCATAAATTGAGAGGATGTTGTATTGTTTTCAAGAGTTTTAGTTGTTTAGTTGATAAGATGGATTGTAAACAGTGAAATGGATTTTTATTTTCACGTTGTTGTAGCTGAAGCCTGAGGCTTTACAGAAGGAAGTAAAGATGAATTTTGCATTGAAAATAGAAAGAAGCTGATTTTATTTGGAGACTTAAAATGTTACTAATTAGAAGAATTGTGCAATTTTATAGATATCCATGGGATATTGGCCTTTGTACATAAGTATTGGATCAATTGTGCAAATTTTACGATGGTCAAAGTGAACAATTAACGTGCAATAGAGAATATGTATCTCACCTTGAAATGACCACTTTTTGACACTTGTTTGCATAATGAATCCTCTTCATTTAACTACTTAGAAGTAGAGACAATTAACATGCAATAGAGAATACATATCTCACCTTGAAACAACCACTTTTTGACCCTTGTGTGCATGTTGAATCATCTCCTCATAACTACTTAGAAGTTGAAACAATAACTATAACCTTGTAAGTCATATACGAACAAAGCAAAAAACAATCATCAGAATAATCCCATATACTATTCAGAAAATATAAGATACACAAAATTAAGTGTAATGATTTTGCATACCCTTCTCCTAATGTAATATTATGAAAATATTTATACAATTATATAAAAGTTCTTTACTCTATAGCACCCTCATTTTTCTAGTTAATTCAAATTATTCCACAATATTGTATGCTATGTTTTACAATTTACAATATATATCTAGCATAGAGGATAAAAGAAACTTATCAATCTTTATACATTCCTAACAATGGTGATGGATGCAAAGGATTGTACATATGACTTAACACATTGTGTTGATGTTGAAGTACTAATATATGTTATTTTGCAAGGGTTGTGCTTGCAAATTTTGACGCTTCTTCAAATCTTATTATGAAAGTAAATATCCATAGCCTCAAAGTCAATATAATGATTTATTATAAAACTATCCACCACGAGAAAGTGAATAAAATATAATGATTTATTATAAAAATATCCCCTACCACAAATTCAATATAATGATTTATAATAAAAGTATCCCCTCACCATTAGATCCATCTAATATTTTTTCATAGAGAAAAGATAACATACGAAATCAAATATATTAGAATAATTAAAATTAGATAATAAATATGATGTCGAAAAATAAATTAAAACAAACAAATCAAATTATAACTATTATATATATTTTTGCATTACATCTTGATGATTCCGAACATTGATATTTAAAATTTTTCATACAATCAAATTCAGAAAATTCAACTACAGTGTGGAAATCTAATTACTTTAATAATAATATTTTTTTTAAAGAAAAGGTCACATAAGATATATGTATTACAGTATAAAGGGGAAAAAAAAAACCACCGATAATATCATTAACTATAAAACCTGAAACATTAGAAAAACAATAGGTTTTCCAAACGATTCTCATTGATTTTCCAGGAAAACAGACTGAACGGAAACAACGTGAACTTGGCTGATTTATTACTCCGCACGGCTATGAATATGATAGGTGATAAAATGTTCAGTTCAAAGGCATTCGACCCACATAATCCAGATTCTGGGGAGTTCCTCAGCGCTGTCACTTCATGGGTGATGTTTGCCGGAAAACCCAATTTGGCTGATATTTTTCTATGGCTAGGGTTTCTGAATATTCATGGTGTCGACCGGAAGATAGCAGCCCATTTGAAAATGGCTTACTATTTCTTAGATCTATGGATAAGCAATAGACTGGAAGCAGAGAGCTGAATGATGAAAGAGAGAAAGCAAAGGATTTTCTTGACGCGTTGCTAGATATTAGAGGCCATGATCTCAGTCTCACAGATATCAGATCAATCATTTTCGTAAGTTCAATTTTCTGGTATATTGTATAAAATACCTTGTTGTGTATTGGGTTTAATTTGATGCCATTTAATGTGGACAGACTTCACTTTCACTTTTAGCGGGTCTTTCATGTCTCTTAGTAGTCTTACTGCTACTGGTCGCTTAGTCACTTTCGCTTCTTTCATGTTTCTTTACGCCCTAGTAGATGACACCCGATTTTCAAAGTTGATACGAGTTTTGACCGTTAATTTGCAAAGATGGCTGATTCAATTCATATAAGGGTGACACCTCATTGCTGGAAATTCGTCCTCCATTCACATGGAGAGCCTTCGGTTTTACTTCTATTCTGTGCTTGTTAGCAGTGTTGTGGTCTTAGTCCCTGTATTTCTATGGAGAAGAAAGACGAAGAGGCTGCTTCTTCCACCTGGGCCACCTGCCTGGCCTATTGTAGGAAACCTCTTTCAGCTGAGCAGAAAACCTAATGAAGCATTGTTTGCCCTTTCTGGGCAGTATGGTCCCTTGATGACAATCTTTCTTGGCATGAAACCGGCAGTGGTGGTGTCCTCTGCTGTCATGGCGAAGGAGGTGCTCAAAACCCATGACAACACCTTTGCTGGGCGGGCCCCCATTCATGCAGCGACGATACTCTCTTATGACAAGTCTTCGATAATTTGGGGTCCAAATGGATCCCAATGGCGAAAATTCAGAAGAATTTGCACTACAGAGCTTTTGTCTTCCAAGAAAATCCAAGCTTTGCAATATGTCAGAAGAGATTCGGTTTCCCAAATGATTCAATTGATTTTCCAGGAAAGCAGTCTGAAGGGAAAGAGCGTGAACTTGGCTGATTTAATATGCCACACGAATATGAATATGATAAGCAATATGATCTTCAGTGCAAAGGTTTTCGATCCAAATAATCCCGAGTCAGTGGAGTTCCTTAATGCTGTTACTTCATGGGTGATGTTTGCCGGTAAACCCAATTTTGCTGATTTTTTTCCATGGCTAGGGTTTCTGGATCTTCATGGTGTCGACCGTGAGATAGCAGCCAATTTAAAAAGAGCATATTATTTCTTAGATATATGGATAAGCAATAGACTGGCGATGAGAAGCAGAGAGCAGAATGCTGAAAGAGAGAAAGAGAAGGATTTTCTGGACGTGCTGCTAGACATGAGAGATCATGATCTCAGTCTCACAGATATCAGATCAATCATTTTTGTAAGTTCATTTTTCTGGTATTTTGTATAAAATACCTTGTTGTGTGTTAGGTCTAATTTGATGGCATTTAATGTTAAATTGATGTATGTTTTCTATGTTTAATAGTTAGGATGGGGTGTTTTGGTATGGCAGGATCTGTTAGTGGCTGGTTTTGACACCACTAGTGCAACAATAGAATGGGCAATGGCAGAACTCATTCATAATTCAGATAAAATGGGAAAAATCCAAGAGGAATTGGAGGAGGTTGTAGGTCACAGTAGAAGAGTGGAAGAATCTGATATTGATCACCTACCTTACCTCCATGCGGTGGTAAAAGAAGTGCTTCGACTATATCCTCCCGCTCCTCTTCTGCTCCCTCATAGAGCATCAAGCTCTTGTGAAATAGGGGGATTTGTGATCCCCAAAGACACACAAGTATGGGTTAATATGTGGGCAATAGCAAGGGATCCTGCTGTGTGGAAGGAGCCTTCCAAATTTATGCCAGAGAGATTTTTGGAGGGGGAGCGAGCTAAAATGGACTTTAAGGGACAAGATTTTGAGCTTATACCATTTGGAGCAGGGAGAAGAATATGCCTAGGGCTTCCTTTGGCTGATAAGATGCTTCATTTAATTTTGGCTTCGTTGACTCACTCTTTCGACTGGAGCCTTCCTAATGAAATGATCACAAAGCAAGTAGACATGGACTATATATTTAGAGTGGTATTGAGGAAGAGTCAAAATTTGGAAGCAATCCCCACACCACGCCTGCAACATCACATATATTAGTGCTACAAATTGTAAGATAATTTGTATTAAAATAATATTGTAATATTGATATAATGGTCATTTTAGTTGGTATCTAGAAATTTCTTTTACATCTTTTATCTTTAATTAGTTTTTTCTTTCTATCTTGTGTTTCTATTCTCGATCGTTTCCATTATGAAAAGATCATCTTGTATTCTCTATTTAAGGAGCCTTCATCTCCTTTGTTAATCTTGAATATATCAATCATGGTATAGTAGCGGCTGGTTTTTGACAATTTTTTCCAATAAAATGTGTGGTCTGATTACCTAGCAATTTCCTTGATCATCGAGGAAAATTCTACAAGTTTTTTGCTTGATAGTTTTACAAAAAAATGATAGGCTTTTTTCCTTTTTTCCCCCTCAAAGTGAAGGTTTTTGATGATTTTTTCACAAAATCATGGCTTTCTGTCTTCAACAAAATATTTTGACCAATTTTTTTTAAAATTGTGGTTTCTTACAGGGTGTTTTGTGTCATATCTCAAATTTCTAAGGGTGAACGTTATTCCTACAAATGTAGTGGAGTTTATTAGTATTTGTGAGTGTTGCTGCTTTGACGATTTTTGGCATTGGTGTTCGTGGGTGTTGATGCTTTTGATCTTTTTCTGGAAAAATTGTTGTTTTTCAAGTTTTTAAATTTTTTTTGAAGCTTATCTCAGCGTTTCTGGATAAAGACGGATAACTTTTTAACCCAACATCATGCTGGAAGGACTATGGTAATAAATGAAGGCTAGGTTGGGTAGTTTCCAAACTTGGTCATACCCAAAAGTTCTGGAGGACCAAGGAGAGTCTTAGCAACAAGTTCAAGTCGTAAAGTGTTCTGAAGAGAAGGGGACAACCTTCTATATATTCATATTGCCAAATGACCTGCAGATTATGTCACGTCTTCTCCAGGGTAGTTAAACAGATGACCATTAAGGGATGGTGTTAAAATAATATTGTAACATTGATATAATAGTCATCTTGATTGGTATTTAGAAACTTTTTTTATGTCTTTCGCCTTTAATTAGTTTTAGGAAGTTTCCTCTCTATCTTTTGTGTTTCTATTTTTTATTCTTTCCATTATAGAAAGATCATCTTGTACTCTCTATTTAAGAAACTTTCGTCTCCCTTATTAATATTGAATATCTCAATCAATTATCATTTCAATTTATTCTATAGGCTGGATGATTAAATCTAATACCATTGGTGTCATAATAGATTTAGTAACTTAACTGACTTTTCTACAATAATTTTATTAATGTCTGAGACTCTGTAGTATCAAGAAAAGAGACAGCTCTGTCCACAACATAGCGAATGAGTGGTACCATTTCTTTCTCAGGCGTCACACCACTGTATCAAGAAAGACAACCCATACAGTTTAGACCCTGCTGTCCAAGCTTTTTCTGTACCCACATTCTTCACGACACTACTTTCTTCTTTATATATCAATGAATTTGTAAGTTGATATTACAAATATTTTCCGCATACAACTTATTACCATTATATACTTATTTTTGTTTAAAATAAAATTATCAGAAATGACTGAAATTTGTATATGGCTTTTTTATGTCGACTTTATTCAAAGTTGATATTACTTCTGAGTTTATTTAATACTGTTTCACTGAAATTTGAATTTATTTGTACCTACGGGTTCTTGTGCTTTGTCTTGATAATAAAACATGTAATTTGCACCAGATGGACATTTTGGATTATCTACTTTGAAATTTGTATTTGCTAACATATGGGGTGAAAACCTCTCTTCTTTCCTTGGCTTGCACTGACAATAAATGCCATATTGTTATCCTGATGCTCAAGCCCACAAATCATGTGGAGTAATAGTGGTTGATAAATATTGAAGTCTTCGAGTCCCCTGTTTAACAAATCAGTTATATGATCATACTTCTATTCCTTCGCTCTGCAAGGGTTTGCGGAGAAGAAGCCTGCCTCTTTATCCCATGTTTTTCACAAAAGGCATAAAACTCTTCAGATGTGAATTCTCCACCTCTGCCCGATCTTAGACACTTCAATCTTTGTCCAGATTCAGTCTCTACCATCTTCTTAAATATTTTAAATTTCTAAAAGGCTTCTGATTTCTCTTTCAAAAAGGTAACCCACATCATCCTTGACTAGATTAATCTTGAATGATAAAATCAAACGAAAGTAATTGTCACCTTCAATTCTCCATTTTGATCTTGTAATATAGATTTGTGTTTAGATTTTATTTTTTTTGGACTTGATCCTACATACCAAAATAGAAATCCTTTTCTTTACCTTACGGTAGTTATTATCACTCACACTTAAACGAATTTTTTCTCCCGAGGCAAAGAAACCCCTGTCTAAAGGACTGTATGTAACAACCCCAATGGCAAACTCCCCGAGAATGTGAAAAAAATAAATTATACAAATACAAATCAGCTTGCCTTTTTTAATGGATATGATACAAAGTTCTTAAAGTTCCTTATCAAAAACTCCAATTTAACTTTTGGTATAAACTCAGTTCACAAATATTTGTTCTCAATGATCAACATAAATGAATTAATAAAAATGGAATTATTGACTATTGAGGTATTGTACTGTCACACTGTGTACCTGCAGGTGGGAATAGTTTGGGCCTCAGAATCCCTACTCCAGAGAGACCATTCAAGCTGCATAGCAGTGATTGGATGCACTGCAGGGGCTTTACGGATTGTTGAAAGCAGAGGCTTCAGACACACCAACATATATTATCTTTCCCTCTTCTACCAGCTTCTTCAATTCACCCATTATATAAAAGCAAAACTCAATTTCTTGTTATCAGACTTCTTTTGTTTTGCAAGACCTCAGTTGAGAACCAGAGGGGTAAAGTTAAAGTTTTGTCCTCCAAAGCCATTCAACCTTGACGATTTAGACGTTACAGTAAGTTGATAAAAGTACATTTTGCAGGCAGATTTCAGGTTTGAAACTTAAGAAATACAGTAGCTTGATAAGAATATCTTGCCACAATATTACAGGTTTCAAATCTTAAGACTTACAGTAGCTTATATGGGTACAGTAGTATCCACCCTGTGCTGATAATAAAGAACAATGTAGTCTATTTCAAGCCTCTTAAGGCTTGCTTCACAGGCAGCCCCTGCGTATGCAAGATCTCCCTTCACACCTAATTCTCCATTAGCCCAAGTCAATCCAAACTTAGTAGCAATCTGGACTTGCTCTCTGATGCCTTTAAGAGTATTTAGGAACTATAAAGGCATGATGCATGAAGTTAGAACAATGAGAAAATACATTAAGTTCATAGAAGTAATAGATTAAGAATTGAAAACAGGATATCTTAAGAACTGAAAACAAGATATACTTATGGAAGAGACCGCGGACAACATCTTTCAATGATGGTTTATATAGTTTATACCAAATCAACTATCTGTAAAGCTTGTAGGCAGTTCTTCCAAAGCCATGTAAGTGTCAGATTAAGATTTGCTGATCTTTCCTATAAGAACTTCATTGGTTTCTGGTCCATAAATGCCTAAAGTATCAAGAAAAGTGACACCTCTGCCCACAACATAGCAAAGGAGATCTGTCATCTCTTGCTCAGGTTTGGGAGGGCCATACAAAAAGGACATAACCATACATCCCAAACCATGTTCAGACACACGAAATCCCTGCTGCCCCAACTTCAGACACACGAAGTCCCTGCTGCCCCAACTTTTTCCTACCCACTTTCTCCATCACACCATTTTCTTTTTGCAAATATCAATGAAGTTGAAATTAGTATGTTACAAATGTTTCGTACTTACAAATATACATTACCATTATATACTGTACAGTGAGATTGTTTAAGCGTATCAAAATTGACTTGGACTTGTTTTAACCTATCGAAATTGACTCGCATGATTAGACTTAAAATTTAATCCCTAGATTGAGGGATGAGGAAGCTATCCAACGTGGCTTCCTCTTAATTCAACTCTGGTATCATTTTTCTTAGCTTGACTTTTTTTAATTGAATAAAGCTGAAATGAGGTACATAAAAAAATAGCAGTCTAAAAGAATGGAACTGCTAACAAGAACAAGTTTAAACATTAGGATAACCTGTTCTTTTTCAAACTTGAAAATGAATGTTAAAAAAAAACCTCAGATATACTAATAACCAACCCAAACATAACAAATTTGACCGACAACAAAATCTTTTGAAATACGATAGGTGGCACATACAAACCATTACCATTCATGCGGCAACGATACTCTCTTATGACAAGTCTTCAATAATTTGGGATCAGAATGGATCTCAGTGGAAAAAATCCAGACATATTTGCAGTACAGAGCTTTTCTCTTCCAAGAAACTCCAAGCTTTGCAACATGTCAGAAGAGATTCGGTTCTCCACATGATTTAATTGATTTTTCAGGAAAACAATATGAAGAGAAAGAGCCTAAACTTGGCTGATTTAATATTCCACAAGACTGTGAATACTTACATGTAATATGATATTCAGTAAAAAGGTATTCGACCCAAATAATACGGACTCTACGTGGAGTTCATGGGTGGTGCAAGTAACAGTTTCTGGATTTGATGTTAAAAATTATTACACAATCAAATTCAGAAATTGTTACTTGTATTTCTAATGGATTGTGAAAATCTGATTATATTAATTCATGGGTGATGTTTGCCGAAAAGTCCAATTTGACCGATTTTTTTTCAATAGTGTCCATCATAAGATAGCAGCGCATTTAAAAAGAGCTTATTATTTCTTAGATCTATGGATAAGCAATAGACTGGCTATGAGAAGCAGCATGCTGAATGATGAAAAAGAGATTTTTTCTGGACGTGCTGCTAGATATGAGAGGCCATGATCTCAGTCTCACAGATATCAGATCAATCATTTTTGTAAGTTCATATTCTGGTATTTTGTATAATATACCTTGTGTATTAGGTTTAATTTGATGCCATTTAATTTGTATTAGTTTTAATTTGTTGCCATTTAATGTTTATTAGTTGTTGTTGGCTTTTTATGTTAAACAGTTAGGATGGGGGGTTTTGATATGGCAGGATCTGTTAGTGGTTGGTTTTGACGCCACTAGTGCAACAATAGAATGAACAATGGCATAGCTCATTCATAATCCAGATAAACTGGAAAAAATCCAAGGGGAATTGGAGGAGGTCGTAGGTCACAGTGGAAGAATCTGATATTGATCATCTACCTTACCTCCCTCCGTGCAGTGGTGAAAGAAATGCTTTAACTATATCCTCCTGATCCTCTTTTGGTCCCTCATAAAGCATCAAGCTCTTGTGAAATAGGGGATTTTAGCAAGGGATCCTATTGTGTGGAAGGAGCCTTCCAAATTTATGGAAGATGTTTTTGGAGGGGGAGGGAGCTAAAATATACTTTAAAGGACAGGACTTTGAGTTTATATCTTTTGGAGCAGAGAGCTAAAATGGACTTTAAGGGAGAAGAATTTGACTTTATGCTTATGGCTTCCTCTGGCTAATAAGATGCTTCATTTAATTTTGGCTTCACTACTCTACTCTTTCGAATGGAGTCTTTCTAATGGAATAAGCACAGAGGAATTAGACATGGACTATATATTTAGAGTGGTATTGAGGAAGCGTCAAAATTTGGAAGCAAAACCCACACTACGCCTACAACATCATATAAATTAGTGCTTCTCATATAAATCAGTGCTTCAATAATAAGGTAATTTGTTCGACAGGTTGGATGGCAAAGTATAATACAGTTTAGAATGGTGTCTTAATAGATTTAGTAACTTAACGAACATTTCCTATAGTAGTTTTATTAAAGTCTAAAGCATTAAGAAGAGTGGTGCCTTTGTCCACAACATAGTGGATGAGGGATACCATTTTGTTCTCAGATGTGACACCACTGTATCAAAGAAGACATACCATGTTCTAAACTCTTCTCTACCAACCTTTTCTATGACGCTACTTTCTTCTCGATATATCAATGAACTTGAAAGTGATATTATAAATATTTTCTACTTAAAAAATATGGTTAATATTGTAGACTATAAAAGTTCCTTCCTTTCTTTTATATAGTTGAGAGACTAAGTGATACAACATAAAGATTTAGTTGTAAGTCAAAAATAGTTTGAGATAATTAAGACTCTTGTAAGTTTAATATATTCTAATGTTATTTTACAATCAAAATCATAGTTGTTAGTTTTGACCTTGACTCCAAATTGTTTAAGTATATAAAATAAAATAAGATAAATAAATAAAAAATCAAGAACGATATCTTTGGAGATAATATATATTTGTTATTTATCTAAATTTTTCCTAAAAACTATTTGTATTTAATTTTAATTCTAATTTTGATTTTAATCCTAATTTTAATCCTTATCCTAAACTCACTCTAATCCTAATTCTAACTCTAACTATAATCATAATTATAATTTTAGAAGACTTGGTTGGCTACATTTGGTGTCAACAAAGGTCCATGCCCAATGACTAATTTGTGGTTGTTCCTAGGAGACATAAGGTGTATCCATGCTAACAGAATGAATGGGAGTTATAAGGGTTTGCCCACGATGGAAGCTAGGAGCCGGATCGAACTTGAAGTAAAGGACCTCACGATGCTTGGATAAATAAGGGGTGTGCATCGTGTAGAGAGACAAGGTGTTTGTTGACCGCCGACGCCAAGTAAGGGAGATATAAGGAGTATTACTTGGCCACAAAGAGATAAGGAGACTTGCATCCAAATGAATATATGGAGGCCCACAACATGCAACAAATATTTAAGATGCACCAATGCCTCAAATCTTGATATGTAATCACCTCGAGGATGGGTCCTCCTAATGTGACCCTACTAGTTCATAGCTCCAATTAAAAGCGTTTAAGATCCTAAAAAAAATACTTACCTTAACCCTTATGTTAAGGTAATTTTAAAAGTGTGATCGAGGGGAACATTGTTTACATTTTTCTAATCATAATTGTAACTCTTATTTGAACCATAATTGGATATAGTTGAAGCACTTCTTTTACCACTGCACGAAGGTCCACATAAGATTCTTCCACTTTTCTATTGTGAGCTATGACCTACTCCAATTCTACTTGGATTTTTTTCATTTTATTAGGATTTTAAATGAATAATATGATGACCCATTCTAGTGTTGTACTAGTGGTGTCACTACTAGCCACCAAAAAATATTGCCATATCAAAACACTAAAACATAAAATAACATAGTACATTGTTATTATTAAATTATAAATTTTATATGTAGGAATTTTTTTTTTTGATAAATCCATATAATAGAAATAGGATATATATAATTTGAGACAATAATACAATAATAGAAAGAAAATATTATATTCATCACAATAATATTCATCATTTTTTATCCATTAGAATATAACTTAGATTCAATGAGGTTTCATTTCCACATTCCATGTATTATCCTTTAATCTGTAGCATTTTTTAATTTTTATTACGGCGTAGTGCTCATTTATAAAAATATTTCCTAACACAAAACCAATATAATTTTTTTTCTCATAATTTGAATATGGCAATGGATGTGATGTAGAAATGTGAATTGAAGACAAAATAATACGACATAAGAAAAAACTTTCATGAGATCCACACCTTAAAGAGAAAAAAAAAATTCTTATAAATTAATGGAGAGTTTATTAATCTAATAGTCAAAGTAATAATTATTTAAAATTACATCTAATGGGTATTGGGCATATTAATTAATAGAAATTTGATGCACTATTCATACAAAATAAATCAAAAGAAAATTTAGATATTTGTTTTATTCTAGTTGAAGTCATTTGGCACAATCTAATGTATTGGTGGTAGGGTATATAGTTGTTTGGAATGTCCACTAGTGAAAACAATATTTTGTCTAGATAATATATTTTCTTCAAAATTGAGACATTTGTACTATCTTGCATAGGGTCCACTATAGCTAGACCTTGAGAAGATACATAGGTCTAGATTGAATGTTGTAGTTACAAGATCATAGTGAATGAGAAACCTTCACAATTGATATCTCCTATATCAATTGATTGTCTTCCAAGTGTTAAGACCTTGAGATATATGAATTATGACAAACATCATGAGTAATTAAAATGATTGGAAAAAGTTAGAATATTATTAGTGTGCATTTAATATGACTAGTTCCATTCAAATGCATCTACTATAGTGAGAATAGTAAAAATGAGTTTGGACATCATGAAGAACTTGAGAGAACAATTTATTATTTGATTTACAATGCTAAGCCTGCCAAAATATGTGTCATTTTTTTCATGTTTCATCAACTCAAAATAGTCATTAAGTACACCTTGATGTCTTCTTTTAAATAGATCATATATATAGTTGATAGGTCCAACCATAGTTAGTCAAAGGTGAACCCACAATGTTTTATTTCAAGAAAAAAGTGTTCTAGGTTAGTAAAGACTCATAAATATTAGATGTTAAGGCATCACCATAATAAGAGATAAAAATAATCACTACTTGTTATGAGAACATCTACATTCTATTTTTTAGTTATAGTGGACACGTGTGAAAGATACATATGAGTTACAACACTTGGTCTTTAAAGATCTAGAGTTGACTACCATTGATGAAGTCAAAACTAGGGGCTTTTAACATGTTCTCATTATGCACAACTGACCTCTTGAAAATAAATGATACCAACAAATCCGCTTATATGAATTTGAAAGTTCAATATTTTAAATATTTTTCGCATACAACTTATTATTGTTATATGCTTATTGTAAGAATTTGCCTAAGGCAAAGAATAAATGTAATGCCAAGATCTAGAAGTTCAAGAGATAACACAAGAGAGACAAAATATGATATGATCAAATGATCAAATAATGAATAATAGATTGATCTCACACACAAAGAGGTATGTGATGACAACTATCACCATGTAAAGTGAAGTTTCTCCTAACCATGTGCTAAAATGAAATGTAAATTCCTAGGTGTCACAATGACAACTAATATGCAAATGCATTATCCTAAGTAAACTTAAGACGTAAAGTGTAATTAGTGAATATTTAATTACACCAACACTTATTTAGACCAGAAAAAGATGACCAATATCGTGGATTATAAAACCTCCTTTAATTCTTCTTTTATATAGTTGAGAGTCTAGTTGACACAACATAAAGATTTAGTTGCAAGTCAAAAATTGTTTGAGATAATTAAGACTCTTGTAAGTTTAATATATTCTAATGCTATATAAAATCAAAATTATAGTTGTTAGGTTTGACCTTGACTCCAAATTGTTTAAATATATAAAATAAAATAAGATAAATCTTAAATAAATAAAAAATCAAGAATGATACTTATGGAGATAATATATATTTGTTATTTATCTAGATTTTTCTTGAAAATCTATCTTTATTTATTTTTAATTCTAATCCTAACTTTAATCCTAATTCTAACCCTTATCCTAACCTCACTCTAATCCCAATTCTAACTCTAACTATAATAATAACCATATATTTAACCTAAAATTTAGTTTTGACCCTAACTATAACTTTGATTGTAACCTTAATCATAGATTTAGTTTGAATTGTGATTCTAGTTGTAACCCTAAGTCTAATCTATTATAAATATAGTTATAATAATAACCTTGACCATAATTGGGTATGTGCAAGATCATGAGGGGCCAAACTATGCCCTTAAGTGGCAATGAAAAATCAACAAATTAGGGTTAGTCAACTTGACGTGAAAATTTGAAATAGCTATCAACCTAATACCAAAAAGTTGTAAGAATAGAATCTGTAGGAAATTGAATCTAGTTTATAAACTACTAGGCCTTTTCTATAAAAAAATTAATATAATTGGTGAAAAGTGTAGATTTCAATACAACAGTACAAAAATTTCAGGAAAAAAATAAGAAGTAGGTGTATGTCTGACCACCTTAATCATGATCAAATGATAATATTTTTTTATAAGATTTTATATATAAGTAGTAGACTCATGCCCGGATGTGACGCATATTTTTTTGTAATTTTATTCTAAAAAAATAATTAATTATGAATTTTCTGCTACAACATTTTCAGAATAAAAAAACTCCCATGTTTGACCACCTTAACTCATTCAAAACTTTATAAAATTCAACCTTTTTTTTCCCTTATAGTAGGCGAAGCATAGAATGTGACGCATTTTTCAGATTTCAAAAATGTTATACCGTCTAAAAGTTATAGTCATTTTTCAATTAGTATATAAATCAGCACTTTATAGGTAACTCAATTAGAAAATAACTAATAATTACTCACCAAATTCAAAATTTGACAACAATTATATCGATAGAAAGCTGATAATCTCCTTAAAATACCTTTTTCATTTCATCAAATTCTGGTGAAAAAAAATTTGTCAGCTACATGGTCGAAGTCTGGAACTCAGAGAAACAGGGGAAAAACACATTTTTGTGACATTTGAAGAGTTGACAAGGTAGGTTTGGTGCACAAAGCAATACCGAGCCTAATCGGGTACCCGATTTTTTAAATTTTAAATTTTCCCTCCCCTTTCTCCCTCTTAATTTATTTCCAACCCCTTTCTCCTTCCAATTTCTCCATACTTCAATATATTATATATCAAAAATTATATATTAGATTATATATTATATATATTAAATATTACATAATATCTATTATATATTAAATATTATATAATATACATTTTACATTAAATATTATATAATATATATTAATATTAAATGTTACATTATACATCATATATTATATATTATTTTATATGTATTATATATTAATATGTATTTTACAATATATCACATGATATCTTCATATTTAAATTGTATGTAATATATATATATATATATATATATATATATATATATATATATATATATATATATATATATATATATATATATATATATATATATATGTATTATATATTATTTACAAAATATTGTTGTATATATAATAAAATCAAGTATATATATATATGATATGTATTATATATTATTTACAAAATATTGTTGTATATATAATAAAATCAAGTATAAGTATATATATATATATATATATATATATATATATATATATATATATATATATATATATATATAGGACATATTAATACATAGGTTAATTACACCAATATACGACATCCAAAAGGTTTCCAAAGGGGTCATAGAGGGTTCCTAAGGGTCCTAAGGCTTGAGAAAGTGTACTAGGACCCCTTAGGTCCCGGTGTAACCCCCGACAACACATTAGAACACTCAATTGTGTCCCAAGGGGTCATACAACCCCTTGTGACACACTTTAGTGTTGAAATGTGTCAAAAGGGGTCATGGGGACTTCATAGGGGTCCTAGTACACCTTATCACACGTTAGGACCCCTAGGAAGTCCCCATGACCTTTTTTGACACATTTCAACACTTAAGTTTGTCCCAAGGTGCCGTATGACCCCTTACGTAACACTTGACTGTTCTCACGTGTCAAAAGGGGTCAGTGGAAATTCCTACGGGTCCTAGTACGCCATATCATGCATTAGGACCCCAAGGAAGTCTCGATGACTCCTTTTGACACATTTCAACACTCAAGTGTGTCCCAAGGGGTCATACGACCCCTTATGACACACTTAAGAGTTTTAATGTGTCAAAAGGGGTCATGGGGACTTCCTAGGGGTCCTAACACGTGATAAGGCATACTAGGACCCCTAGGAAGTCCCCATGACCTCTTTTGAGACATTTCAATACTCAAGTGTGTCCCAAGGGGTCGTATGACCCCTTAGGACACACTTGAGTGTTCTAATGTGTCGAAAGGGGTCATGAGCACTTCCTATGGGTCTTAGTATGCCTTATCACACGTTAGGACCCCTAAAAAGTCCCGATGACTCCTTTTGACACATTTCAACAGTCAAGTTTGTCCCAAGGGGTCGATGAATCCTTAAGACAAACTTGAGAGTTCTATTGTGTCGAAAAGGGTCATGGGGACTTTCTAGGGGTCCTAATGCATGATAAGGCATACTAGGACCCCTTGGAAGTCCCCATGACCTCTTTTGACACATTTCAACACTCAAGTGTGTCCCAAAGAATCGTATGACCCCTTAGGACACACTTGAGTGTTCGTATGTGTCAAAAGAGGTCATGGGGACTTCATAGGGGTCCTAGTACGCCTTATCACGCTTTAGGACCCCTACGAAGCCCCCACGACCCCTTTCAACACATTTCAACACTCAAGTGTATCCCAAGGGGTCATATGACCCCTTAGGACACACTTGAGTGTTTTCACGTGTCAAAAGGGGTCATGTGGACTTCTTAGGGGTCCTAGTACACCTTATCACCCATTAAGACCCCTAGGAAGTACCGATGATCCTTTTTGACACATTTCAACACTCAAGTGTGTCCCAAGGAGTCATATGACCCCTTAAGATACACTTGAAAGTTCTAATGTGTCGAAAGGGGTCATGGGGACTTCCTCGGGGTCCTAGTACTCTTTATCATGTGTTAGGACCTCTAAGAAGTCTTCAAGACCCCTTTTGACATATTTCAACACTCAAGTGTGTCCCAAGGGGTCGTATGACCCCTTATGACACACTTGAGAGTTTTAAAATGTCAAAAGGGGTTATGGGGACTTCCTAGGGGTCCTAACACGTGATAAGACATACTAGGACTCCTACGAAGTCCCATGACCCTTTTTGATACATTTCAACACTCAAGTGTGTTCCAAGGGGTTATATGACCCCTTAGGAAACACTTGAGTGTTCTAATGTGTCGAAAGGGGTCATGTGAACTTTCTAGGGTCCTAGTACGCCTTATCACATGTTAGGACCCCTAGGAAGTTCCAATGACCCTTTTGACACATTTCAACACTCAAGTGTGTCCCAAGGGGTCGTATGACCCCTTAGGACACACTTGAGAGTTCTAATGTGTCGAAAAGGGTCATGGGGTCTTCCTAAAGGTCCTAGTATGCCTTATCATGCATTAGGACCCCTAAGAAGTCTTCATGACCCCTTTTGAAACATTTCAACACTCAAGTGTGTCTGAAGGGGTCGTATGACTCCTTATGACACACTTGAGAGTTCTAATATGTCAAAAGGGGTCATGGGGACTTCCTAAGAGTACTAGTACGCCTTATCACGCGTTAGGACCCCTAGGAAGTCCCCATGACCCCTATTGACACATTGAAATGCTCAAGTGTGTCCTAAGGGGTCATACGACCCATTCAGACATAGTTGTGCATTCAAATATTTCGAAAGGCGTCATGAGAAATTCCTAGGGGTCCTAGTATGCCTTATCATGTGCTAAGACTCCTAGGAAGTCCTCATGACTCCTTTTGACACATTTGAACCCTCAAGTGTGTCTGAAGGGGTCGTAGGACTCTTTTTGAAACATTTGAACCCTCAAGTGTGTCTGAAGGGGTCCTACGACCCCTTCAGACACACTTGAGGGTTCAAATGTGTCAAAAAGAGTCATGGGGACTTCCTAGGGGTCCACCCCTTAAGACACACTTGAGGGTTCTCATGTGTCAAAAGGGGTCATGGGGACTTCCTAGGGGTCCTAGTACGTCTTATCACATGTTAGGACCCCTAGGAAGTCCCGGTGACCCCTTTTGATAAGACCTATTAAGACCCCTAGGAAGTCCTCATGAACCCTTTTGACACATTTGAATGCTTAATTGCGTCTGAAGGGGCCGTAGGACCCCTTAGGACACACTTGAGTGTTCCAATGTGTCAAAAGGGTCACGGGGACTTCCTAAGGGTCCTAACTCGCGATAAGGCTTATTAGGACCCCTAGGAAGTCCTCATGACCACTTTTGACTGAAAAAGATATAAGATAAAGATTAAGTCAAACTTCAGAGAGAGGAAGCGAAAGGGGTGAATGAAAGACTAGAAGTTTGGAAGACATGGAAAGGAAGAAATTTCATCAAAGATCGAAGAATTATGCTTCAAAAGGTCAGTCAATTATGTAAAAGAATGAGAAAGCTTGGAAACGTGACTCGGATTTCAATTTTGAGTCTGAAAATGGATAGAAAATGATGTGATATGAAAGACCAGAAATTAAAAATATGATCAAGAAGAATCAGAAAATGAGCGCAGTTGACCAACTAGTCCGTAGATGATAAAAATGAGAACTCTCTCCATATGCAAGATGCAAAAACTAAACTATGATGAACCTACGAATGCAAGCTACTATGAAAGTGGTTGACTTGCAAGGTCACAATGCGTATAAACATCTAATTATCATCATCGAGCATTATTGGTAGTGTCGTAAGATCATACAATGCACACTAGCATAACTATGTGGATATGAATATGATCTTTATCAGATAGAAATGTGAAAATCCCACCTAGGCATCAAAGACATGGAGGTCAAGATAACTAATGCAGTGAGATTACCTAAGTTTGATATGGTGAGATTATGCTTGTATCAAGACACATGAAAGTCAGGATAACTAGAAGCATGCACTCGCAAAACAGTCAAGGATAATACCTTGTCAATCCATAGTGTCAAGTAAGACCAGCATAAATGCTCGTGACAGTTAGGATCAACAAAATATACCCACAAGCAGATAAAAAAATAAAACATGTTCTCATACCCTCAGTCTTCTAGCTATGCATCATCAAAAACTTCTCAGGGAGAGACCACTCATCAAAGAATTTCTCATAGACAACACACAAAGAAAAATAAAGTCAACATATCTCAAGCGAGTTGATTGTTTAAGTGTGTGTGTGTTGGTCACAGAGTCAAACTCTGGTTATCACATCTGCTAATGAGCAACGTCGCATCATACTAGACTATTAGGTAAGACATCTGATAAGTGTTAAGAAACACTCGACGCAAGGGTAGTGTTGAGAAACACTATTTGGGGTGGTGTTGAAAAACACCTTTTGTGAAATGTCCCAAGAGACAAACGCACTTAAAAGACCAATGCTAACAGGTATGCCCCCTAGACAAAAATAAAGATGAATTCCAAACTAAGGCAACAAGGTTAAGACATGATGGAGAAAGGCTAAGTGTCGAGAGCGCATGGATTTATTGCAATTTTTTTTTTTTTTCTTTTTTTGTATTTTTGCTACCAAGGCGTCTATTTCCAAGTTTTCACCAAGACACTTTTTCTATTTTTTTTTGAATTTTTAAATTTTTTGATTTTTTATATTTTTTCAAGATTTTTTATACTTTTAAAATTTTTTTTCAGCATCATATATGAATTTTTTTGGTATTTTTTCAAGATCAATAAAATATGTACAAAGGATGCCCCCAGACAGAACGGGCATCAAACTCTTTAAGCAAGATCACATCGTGTAGTCTCAGTGTCTAGCAAGGTGGAGGACAAGAGGGATGAGCAAGCCGGTGAATGAGATGGAGGAAAGGAGAATGAAGGCAAATGAAGGGAAGAAATCCTCAAGGTTAAACTCCTCAAGAGTACCCAAGCTAGGGAAAATTTATCATGCAAAGCACATTTGGATAAGCAATGAAAGACCAACATAGGATAAGTCACAAAAGCGCACTGCAAAAGAAGGAAAGATGCAGTCCAAAGGAGTAGACATGTCAAGAGGCTTCATAGCATCATATTTACTCTTTTTTTTTTTAGATCAAGACCAAGGGGGAAAAAGAATAGCGACAGGCTAGAATGAATGAAGGAAAATGAATATGAAGGCTAAACATGAAAGGAATGAAAGCAAGATCATCATAAGATAGCTCACAAGATAGCTAAATGTTCGTGTATAGTTCAACATTGTCAAGATCAAAGATGGAAGATAGAATGGATGAAATAATGTAGAAGAACTACGCATGATGCCTGATTATCAGGTTTTCATCACGGTACTTATCCAAGGTGCCACAAGGGAGTGGTTTTCACCATAGGATGAATTTATTTCTCTTTACTTTTGCTACCAAGGCGCTTGTTTTCAGGTTTTCACCATGGCACATTTTCAATTTTATTTTTTATTTTTTTGTTTTATTTTTAAATTTTTCTATTTTTTAAATTTTTTAAATTTTTTTGGAAGAAGGCAAGCTTTTTAGATAATGCTCCTTGAAAGGATAAACTATGATATGTCAAGGATTCAAAATGATATGCTCAAAGATGCTGATAGGGAAAGGAAAATGGAAGAGAAAAAGGGAGGATAAGACTTTATGTAAAGCGAGTGAGGTTGGAAGATATGAGGAATAGGCAAATGAGAAAAAATGATAGAAGGTAGAAGGATAATGAATGGAAGGATTGTGAAAGGGTAGATGGAAAGGAAGACAAGATCAACATCAACACACACCTTGAAGGGTGGTGAGAGGATGGAAGAAATGTGAATGAAGGAACACGTGAAGGAATATGATGAATGTTTAGCAGAGGTTGCGGTTCAAGCGCATAGAATGGAAGAATGTTTTTGGAAGAAGATGAAGTGGAAGCCTTTGGAAGCTTGAATGTCAACTTCACTTGTTGTTCAATATTAGACTCTCTTAAGAGAGACTTTGGAATCCATATAGCCATAGGCTTTTCATTTTTTTTTGATGATTTAGAGAGAATATCTTCAATGATGGATTTTGGAACCCATACTTGTCTTGTAGTTTTCTTCTTAGATATCTCTTTTGACTTTATGCCTCCATGTCGATTAGAGTAGACATGGTGATCTTCTTTTTTTGATGGAGTCTTGTATTACTTCTTTTTCTTGTATTGAACATTCAAGTTACTTCCAAAAGACTTGAGACTTGTAAAAGGAGGATAATATGACTGGTTTAGATGGGTGGGTGGATGAAAAGGATTCAAGGGTATGCATCTATGTTGATCTTGAGGAAAGACAAGAGATGGAAGGATGTAATGACCCAAAATAGATAATGAATTAGGAGAATTAGGAGGGGAAAGTGAAGGGACATAAGGGACCAAGATGGAAGGAAGACGTGAAGCCCTTAGTATTGGTGGAGGAGGTCCAAAGATGGACGTGGAAGATGCAAAAGGATAATCAATAAGTTCATCAACATCTATATGACAACCAAGGATATCAACATCTTTAGAGTGAGCATTAGGATTTTCAATAGGATCGTGCACATCTTGAATAGGAGAAACTTCTTTGATATGATTGTTTAGAGCTTGCAAAGACTTAGGAAGAGTAGAAAGCGGAAGTGAACATGGAATGGTAGAATAAGAAGATGGAAGACTTTGATCTTGACAAGTTGCTTTGGATAGCATAAGCGTATCATTTTTTTCTTATTTTCAATAGGCTTAACATTGGAAGTAACAACACCATTTTCAATAACCTTAATGGAAGTATCATCTTTGGAAAGCGCAAGTGTAGTAAGGTTATTTTGATTATCAATAAGCTCAATGGTGTAAGTAGTAGCTTGATCTTGCTTAGGAGATGGTGGAATGATTGCGGAAGAGTGTAGAGGATCAAAAGAGCCATGAAACGGATGAGAGACATCATGAAAAGGATTGGATGACATGGAGGGTTCTTGATCTTGATATTTCTTTATGTTATTTTCTTTATCATTTTTAGAGTCCTCTTGACATGGAGCCACTTCTAAGGACAAGGAAATAGGTTGGGATTGTATGGAAGACTTTGGAAGAGATAGTGAAGGATTAGTTGAAGTAGGCATTATAGTGCATAAAGGCTTAAGCTCTTTAGGTTTAGCATTATTGAAAGTATTTTTAGCCAAGTGAAGGTTAGCTTGAGTTTCTTTAAGAGGTAGCCCTTGAGGATAACTATAGGGAACCGCATGAAAAGCCTTAGAATCTTTGTTGGATGAAGGATTTGTGAAAGATTCAGAAGCTTTAGTAGATGTATGGGTATTGGATGAAGTAGGGGATGGAAGGGAACCATTACAAGACAAAGGTTTAGCATTAACATGATCTTGCTTAAGAGTGCAATCTTTATTTTCAGCATGAGAGTTCCTAAAGGAAAGATTCTTATAATATTTACATTTCAAATCAGCACGATGCATTTTATATTCCTCAACAGTAGTAGCTAGATTATAATCAAGGTATTGTTCACAAAACTCATCAAAGTTTCTTTCAAAATATGAATCATACGGATCACCATCATAGTCTACCCAATACAACTCCCCCTTAGAAATCACAAGTGTACCACGAGGATGATGCTTAGGAATAGAAGTTTCATGGGCATCACTACATTGTCCATCATCATAGTCATCATAGTCATCAAAGGTGGGTGTGTCACTCTTCATAGAAGAGGTATCACAAGGACTATCATGTTGCTCATTATGGTATGTCTTGTGAAGAGAAGTAAGACTCTTTGAAGAAGTAGAAGAAGAATGAGATCGTGAAGAAGAGGAAATTGAAGACTTAGTGTAGGAAGAGGACTTAAGATTTAGAAGATGAAGAATATTTGGATGAGATCATGAGTATGATTCTAGCAAAGGAGTCTGATTTAATCAATTTTTCTTTTATTTTTGTCATAAATTCATCACTCATGAGAATTTTGGAGGAACAACATTTTTTGAATATATCAATGAGCTCAAGATCATCTATTCTTAATAAAGGTTCCAAAATCAAATATTTGAGATTCATGGTTCTAGAAGAAGAAGAATCAAGCATGGAAGAAATGAATAGAAGAAGGTAGACTAGAAAATAAGAGGAAAAGAATCAAGAGGAAGAAGAAGAATTTCCTATGGGAATAGAAGACTTCAGAAGAACATGGGAAATGAAGAAGAAAGAAGAAGACTAAGATTCATCTTATGTAATTGATACCATAACGTTCATTGATATTTTGAGCAACATGACAGCACCTAGGATCTGAGATCTGGACTGACCAAGGAAGACCAAGCTTCTAAGGAGAACTCACTACAGCAGGACGGAACTCAGTTTCAATATTTCAATTAGATCTTTCAAAAGATTTCACAATGATAATCAAGCACATAGAACAACTGTTAGGATTAACAAGGCAGAAATAACAATTATGTGAAAATATAACTAATATCAGAAAATAATAAACCACACAGAATAGAACACAATGGCACACAGATTTAACGTGGTTCACCCAATCCCTGGGCTACATCCACCAACAGCGAGTCCAATATTATTATTATCCAGTGATTACAACCTGATTACAATCCGTAATCCCTTACAACCCAATTCTGCCGCAAGTACTAAAATCATACTTCATAAAAATCCCTAACCCTAAGCCATATTATACAATATTTTTTCGCTTTAGGGTTAGAATGAGTTATAAGTAGTTGGCCCAAATAATCGAAAAAAGTAGTCGGCCTCAAAAAAATTTTCCTCGGGGGCTGCGCCCTCGAACCCCTGCTCTTGGGGGCTGCCGCCCCCAAACCCCCGCTCGGGGCCCGGCCCAGCCCCGAACCCCGGCGAGGTTGGGAGGAAAAGTGTACAGTACTTTCCTGGATAGTACTTTCCTGATTAGTCACCACAAGCTAACAATCTCCCACTTGGTGACTGATCAGTATCCACACTATACTAAAAAACCTCCCACTTGGAGACTGATCCTGTAGCAATACCGCTACCCACATGAGGCTCCCACTGGATTGAACCACCTTGGACTCAGTTGTTCCTTTATTTTGTTCAGTCTAGAAGACCAACTGAAGCTGAACATGAGTTCAACTTCTCCCTTGTTACTACCTTGGTAAACATATCTGCTGGATTATCATCAGTATGAATCTTTTCCAGCCTTAACTGTCCATCATCCAAAACTGATCGAATGAAATGGTACCGCAACTGTATGTGTTTTGTCTTTGAGTGCAAAGCATAATTCTTTGCAAGATGAATGGCACTTTGGCTATCTGTATGTAGAAAATTATCTTTTTGTGGATGTCCCAATTCTTCCATGAAGAATTGAAGCCATATCATCTCCTTGGCTGCCTCTGTAGCAGCAACATACTCTGCCTCTGTAGTGGATAAAGCAACCACCTTTTGTAGTCTAGAAATCCAACTCACTGTTGTCCCACCAACAGTAAATATATAACCTGTAGTACTCCGCCTGCTATCTATATCTCCTGCCAAGTCTGAATCAACATAGCCTTGTACAGTAGTAGTAGAACCCCCAAAGTGTAAACACTTACTGGATGTGCCTCTCAAATATCTGAGAATCTATTTGACTGCATTCCAATGCTCAATACCAGGGTTACTCATATAACGGCTAACGACTCCCACTACGTGTGCAATATCTGGCCTAGTACATACCATAGCATACATTAAGCTCCCTACAGCTGAAGCATAAGGTACCTTAGACATTTTAGTCTCTTCTTCTGGTGTCTTGGGACACATATCCTTAGTCAATTTCAAATGACCAGGCAAAGGTGTGCTGACAGCTTTGGCATTTTCCATAGAGAAACGTTGCAACACCTTCTCAATATAATCAGCCTGAGATAGAGACAATTTCCTATTTTTCCTATCTCTACAAATTTTCCTACCAAGGATTTGTTTTGCTGCCCCCAAATCCTTCATAGCAAAAGATTTTGCTAACTGTTGTTTCAACCCCTTAATGTGATCCATGTTAGACCCAGCTACAAGCATATCATCAACATATAAACATAAAATAATGTAGCTGTCATCATCCAACCTCTTAAAATAAACACAATGGTCAGAATGACACCGACTATATCCATGCCTATTCATAAAAGTGTCAAATTTAATATACCATTGCCGAGGTGCTTGCTTCAAGCCATATAAACTTTTCTGCAATCTGCACACCAAATTCTCCTTACCCTTGACCTCAAATCCTTGTGGCTGAACCATATATATTTCTTCATCCAAATCACCATGAAGAAAGGCTGTTTTAACATCAAGCTGCTCTAAATGCAAATCTTCAGTAGCCACAATACTTAAAACAGTACGAATAGAAGTCATTTTAACAACTGGAGAAAATATCTCATCAAAATCAATACCATGTTTCTGTGCAAATCCTTTTACGACTAATCTGGCTTTAAATCTTTTCGTACCTCCATCCTCTTCTTTGATTCTGTAAACCCATTTATTCTGTAAAGCCTTTTTACCTGCAGGTAACTTACATAAATCCCATGTCTGATTTTTCAGCAAAGAGTCCATTTCATCTGTCATTGCAGACTCCCACTGAAGCTTTGTATCCACCTGCACAGCTTCATTATAACATTCAGGTTCACCAGCATCTGTTAACAGAATAGAATACAAAGATGGAGAAAATCTTTCTGGAGGTCTACTTAGCCTTGTTGACCGTCTAACACTCACTGGGGTGTGTGGTATTTGTTGTTGCTGTTGTTGCGGAGCATAAGGAACTACTGGAACATGAACTTGTGGAGTATCATCCAGTACTACATAGTCATTTTCTTTCTTCTCATGCTGCAGCAACAGATCTTTGTACAATACTTTCTCATTGAATATGACATCCCTGCTTCTTACAATTTTATGATTTTCAAAATCTCAAAGCCTATAACCAAATTCATCAATGCCATACCCAACAAATACACATTTCTTTGACTTAGCTTCCAGCTTGGTTCTATTTTCAGAATCTATAAGTGCAAAAGCTTCACAACCAAAGGTTTTGAGAAAAGAATAACTCACCTTCTTACCACTCCATGCTTCCTCTGGAATACCACAGTCCAAAGGAGTAGAGGGGCCTCTATTGATTAAATAAACAGCAGTGTTCACTGCCTCTGCCCACATATTTTTGGGCAGCCTAGCATGCAACCTCATACTCCTTGCACACTCCATTATTGTCCTGTTCATGCGTTCAGCCACTCCATTTTCTTGTGGAGTCCTTGGTACAGTTTTCTACCTACGAATACCATTAGAGGAACAATATTCTTCAAATTCTATGCTACAATACTCACCACCATTATCAGATCTGAGACATTTTAACTTTTTACCAGTCTCAGTCTCAACCAAGCATTTCCATTTCTTAAAAGTTTGAAATACATCAGATTTCTGTCTAAGGAAATAAATCCATACTTTTCTTATTGCATCATCTATAAATGTAACATAATACAGAGAGCCACCAAGGGAAGATACTTGAGCTGGTCCCCATACATCTGTATGCACAAGCTCTAATCTCTCATTTTTCTTTTCCTTCCCACTCTTCACAAAACTAACTCTCTTTTGTTTTCCATAAACACAACTTTCACAGAAATCCATATTGACACATTTCAGACCAGGTAAAACTTTCTTTGAATGAAGTAATTTCATACCTTTTTCACTCATGTGCCCGAGTCTGTTGTGCCACAGTGCTGTGTCAAAATCTACAGCAACAGTTTGATGTTCTTCCTGCTCAACTGCAGCCACTGTTCCTGAACATTCATTATCTTCTGAAACAATTAAAGTAGAAGGAACAGTATGACCTGTACAAAGATATAAGGTGCCTACTTTCACACCTTTTGCTACTACTAAGGAACCTTTTGAAACCTTCCAATTTTTATCATTAAAAGTAACTGTGCAACCCTCATCACCCAGTTGCCCTGCTGAAATTAAATTCCTACTCAGCCTTGGAACATGTCTTACCTCTTGTAGTAGCCAATGATTCCCATTCTGCAACTTAATCTTAATTTTTCCCTTTCCAACAATCTGACAGGGTTCATTATCTCCCAAATAAACTAGCCCAAAATCCCCTTGGACATAATCAACAAAATAACTTCTATGGGGTGTAGCATGAAATGAAGCCCCAGAATCTAAAACCCATGAATCATCAATACTTTCTAAGGACAAGAGCAAAGCATCCTCCTCAGATTTGTTACTTACCACATTTGCCTCCTTGTTTCCATCATTTTTGTCTCCTTGATCTTTCTTCCGAGACCAACAATCTTTCTTCTTATGACCTGGTTTTCCACAGTACCAGCAATCATTTGGCCCTTTAGATTCGGACCTCTTTCCCTTTGATTTTCCTCTTGATTTCCCACGATTTCCAGAGTTGTTTCCTCTATCTCTTGTTCTGCCTCTGCTTTCTGTGTTCAATACACTACCCGATGTGGATGCCCCTGAGCTTTTCCTACGAATTTCCTCACTCAATATAACACCAATAACATCATCATACTTTAGGGTATTAGAACCAGAAACAGAATTACTAACAGCCATTACCAAGCCATTCCAGCTTTCTGGCAAAGAACACAAAATCAAGAGAGCCCTAACCTCTTCATCAAAAGTAATTTTAACTGAGGTTAATTGACTTGTAACTGTATTAAACTCATTCAAATGATCAGTAACTGATCCACCTTCTACCATTTTCATATTAAATAAACGCTTCATAAGAAATACCTTGTTTGAAGCTGAAGGCTTTTCATACAACTTCGCTAGGGTTTCCATCAGATCTTTAGCTGTCTTTGCTTCAGTAATATTGAATGCCACCGATTGTGCCAGGCATAGACGAATACTCTCCAGTGCCTTCCTATCCAAAATATCCCAATCCTCCTGAGACATTGATTGCTCTTTCTTGGCTACTCCCTCTAATGGCCGCCATAGATCCTTCTGATAGAGATAATCCTCCATTTGCATCTTCCATAACTGGAAGTTCTGCCCATTAAACTTATCAACCTTCAGCCTACCCTCTTCTGCCATTTCTCCCACTTAACCGAGAGACTCTCCCACTAACTCGTGAGACCTGCTTCAGAGAATAGATGAAAGAACGAATGAAATAACCTCGCTCTGATACCACTTGTTAGGATTAACAAGGCAGAAATAACAATTATGTGCAAATATAACTAATATCAGAAAATAATAAACCACACAGAATAGAACACAATGGCATACAGATTTAACGTGGTTCACCCAATCCCTGGGCTACATCCACCAACAGCGAGTCCAATATTATTATTATCCAGTGATTACAACCTGATTACAATCCGTAATCCCTTACAACCCAATTCTGCCGCAAGTACTAAAATCATACTTCATAAAAAATCCCTAACCCTAAGCCATATTATACAATATTTTTTCGCTTTAGGGTTAGAATGAGTTATAAGTAGTCGGCCTCAAAAAAAATTTCCTCGGGGGCTGCGCCCCCGAACCCCTGCTCTTGGGGGCTGCCACCCCCAAACCCCCGCTCAGGGCCCGGCCCGACCCCGAACCCCGGCAAGGTCGGGAGGAAAAGTGTGCAGTACTTTCCTGGATAGTACTTTCTTGATTAGTCACCACAAGCTAACAACAACAACCAGGGAGTTCAAGCAAATAGTCTTCAAGCAATGGACAAGGGATAAAGCAACCTTGTGCATAAATAGAGATAGTGACTTAGTATGCTACTCCTTAAAGATTCTACTTGTGTATGTTCTTGAAAATATTTTAGCAGGCACATAAAACACAACAACACCTTAACAAGCTGTCTACAAGGATATACGTGGCTTTCTAAAATGAGTCTTCGATATACGCAAGGTACGTGAGGCCTAAATCCGTAGATGAGAAGAATCCAAAATCACACAGCCGGGGGGAGACGGTAACCCAAATCTCCTCCTTCACTTCTCAAAGGTATAAAGTTCTTTGAAGCGTAGCCAAGAGTGATATCAAACTCAATTTTCAAGAGAAGTATCTTTCGATTCACCACCCGTTATTTATACTCTGTCAGAACATGAGAGTTAAGGTCATCCCTTGAGGTGGTGTGTCCCCAAGCAGGCCTTCTAAAAATAAAATTAAGTAATTCATTATCAAAAGTATTTAGAGCACTAAAGGTGGAACACTTAACTCTTAAAGTAAATGCAAAGTGAATCCAAAAGTGGAACATTTAACCCTTTAAGATAATGTGAAGCGAGTCCAAAAGTGAAACATTTAACCCTTCAAGAGAATGTGAAGCGAGTCCAAAAGTGGAACATTTAACCCTTCACACCAACTCAAAGTGAATCCAAAAGTGAAACATTTAACTCTTCACACCAACTCAAAGTGAGTCCAAAAGTGGAACATTTAACTCCTCACATCGACTCAAAGTGAGTCCACACTTTAGAAAACAAGTGAGTTCCAAAAAGCACAAAAGGGTTGCCTAGTGGAGCAATTAATGCTTCTTTCCTGTAGACCCCTCCCCTTTAATGTGGCGCTGATCTTACAACCACGGGACAGAAATGAGGGGCCGATGGATTAGCAAGTCTAATAACCCAAGATAGCAATCTAGATCAATCAAAAGTAATCTAAAGTTGCTTATCAATACTACTCACAAATGACAAAGGGTTGAATCAATGTAATATTTAACTTTCCAAGCAAACATAGAGTGAGTCCACAAAGTGGTGTATTTAACTCCCTATGTAAACAAGGAATGAATCCATGCCCTCAATCATTCAATGAGATATTTGATATTGGAACCAAGAATTACTTAAATTTTAAACACAAGCATTCACTTACACAAACTTGTATGAAAATAAATCTATGTTCATTCATTTCCCATTAAGAGCATCAATTGAAATGTGTTCTATGAAAATATGTAAACATTCAAGCCAAACACATGAGAGATTCAATTTTAATCCCAAGATCCAAATGTTGTAGAGATGGAACAAAGTACCTCAAGTCCAATGCTTTGTTTTAAGCATTTTCCATGAAAGCAAGAGCACCTTCAAATGAACAAAACAAGAAAACAAGCAAACAAGATATGCAATGTATATCCAACTTATGCAAACCCTAAGGTTAGATCTGAAAATTAATTGTTAGGAGCAATGATAACCAGCAAATAATCTAAATGATAACTCATATCATGCATTGAACAATGAAAAATAAGTGCATACCCATCACAAAATTATATATTTTTTGCATTTGACCTAGTCAACAAGATCTAATTTTTACCACATGAATTCAGACCCTAAACCCAAAATGTAGAAAATAGACCTCTATCAAAAAATAGAGAGGTTTTTAAAAATGTAAAAATTTTAGAAAAATCTCTTCATTTGTTCCCTAGAGACTTATTTTACCAAAACAAACCAATTTTTATAAATTCACCAAATGAGCTATGATATGATTTTTAAATTAAAAACACAGTGAATGTACCCCTTATAGAATTCCAAGACCTTTCCAGAAATGTAAAAATTTCTGAAAAATACATTGATTTGCGCCAAAAATTGATTTTTTATGAAAAATCAAGAAAAAATCATAAAAAATACAAATCACCTTTGAAAATTTTAAATTTTTTTTTGGAGCTTCTTTGATATGTCACCAACCTGTAAAAAAGTTTTTAGACAAAAAAATTAAGTTGTTTGGGAGATATGATCAAGTCTTTCAAATCTAGAATTTTTCATCTCCAAACAAATTTGCATAAGGGTTAGTTCCAAAAATAATCAAAACTAGCATGCAAGAGGTGGGTTGCCCCACGGTGGGTGCCAAAAATGTATGGTGAAAATGTGACCACACTTCTATAAATCCTTACATGCAAAAAAACTCAATAATGAGCCCTCACAAATCGATCTATAGCTCTTTATGCATGGAGTTACAAGATTTGTAAAATTGTTCTCAGCTAGAGCTATAAACTCATGACCTTGCTAGTCAACCATACAATGAGAGATTCACAATGAAAACAAGGGCAAGAATGTCAATATCTCTAATGAAATCAATATGAATGCAATGCAATGCAAAATTAATCTAAGATGAGCATGCAAGTATGCAAATTAGGTTATGAAAATAGAAATGGAAGAGTTACAAACCCTCTAATTAGACTATATGAGATTAATCTAAAACATGAAAGAAAATGATACCATGATTATGCAACTATGATGCAAGCTAAGATGTGATGTAGATGCAAGATGAATGTCAATGATGCTCTAAATCTTCAAAACTTGATGCAAGAATGTCTTCAAAAGCTTCAAGATGACTTAAAAAACCTGTAGCATAACAATAGCATAAAAACTTAAGATATGAAAATGAAGAAGAGAGCTCTTCTTTTATAGGAAGTGAAAAGGAATAGACCATTGTGATTAAGAGGCAAAAGACTTAATCAACGGTGGAGAAAAAAAGAAGCTTGATCCTTGTGCACAAATATCCTCCAATAAGAAAATTAGAAGCATTTACTTTATGTTGAGCATTTACTTTATGTCCATGTGAGACAAAAAGTACTTTTCTTTTATTTTTTATTTTATTTTTCTATATAAATAAGAATTAAATGCTTTATTTGTGCAACATAGGATAAGAAGAAAAGTGAAATTTTTTTATTTAAATAAAAGGGGAGGAAATTCCTTTTAATTAAATAAAGGGTTAGGATAAAGTGATTTTATTATTTAATTAAAAGAGATTTTTAATTAATTAAAAAGGAGCATGTTCTTTTAATTAAATAAAATTTTTATTTTTTTTCTCTTTTAAAATAAATAAGGCTCAAACTTTAGGAAATATTGAATTGATTATGATTTGATCAAGGAAATTGATATAATTGATATTGTTGATTTTTGAAAATATTGATTCAGAGATTTGATAAAGTGCAGAAATGGAGGCCCAAAGTCTAGGCCACCATTTTAGGGTACATACACTCGTGACCCCTGTGGACACATTGGAATGCTCAAGTGTGTCCTAAGGGGTCCTACAGCCCCTTCAGACACACTTGAGGATTCAAATATGTCAAAAGAGGTCATGGGAACTTCCTACGGGTCCTAGTAGGTCTTATCGCGAGTTAGGACCCCTAGGAAGTCCCCATGACCCTTGTGGACACATTGGAACACTCAAATGTGTCCTAAGGGGTCCTACGGCCCCTTCAGACACACTTGATAATTCAAATGTGTCAAAATGGGTTATGGGGACTTCCTAGGGGTCCTAATAGGCCTTATTACGCGTTAGGACCTCTAGAAAGTCCCCGTGACCCCTATGGACACATTGGAATGATCAAGTGTGTCCTAACGAGTCCTACAACCCTTGGGAGACACTTGAGTATTCAAATGTGTCAAAACGGGTTGTGGGGACTTCCTAGGGGTCCTAATAGGCCTTATCGTGCATTAGGACCCCTAGGAAGTCCCCGTGACCCCTTTTGACATATTGAAACACTCAAGTGTGTCATAAGTGGTCATGTGGCCCCTTCAAACACACTTGAGCATTGAAATGTGTCAAAAGGGGTCATAAAGACTTCCTATGGGTCCTAATAGGCCTTATCGTGCGTTAGAACCCCTAGGAAGTCTCTGTGACCCCTTCTGACACATTAGAATACTCAAGTGTGTCATAAGGGGTCCTATGGACCCTTTGGACACACTTGACCATTCAAATGTGTCAAAAGGGGTCATGGGGACTTCCTAGGGGCCCTAGTAGGCCTTATCACGAGTTAGGACCCCTAGGAAGTCCCTATGACCCTTGTGGACACATTGGAATGCTCAAGTGTGTTCTAAGGGGTCCTACGGCCCCTTCAGACACACTTGAGCATTCAAATTTGTCAAAAGGGGTCATGGAGACTTCCTAGGGGTCCTATTAGGCCTTATCACGAGTTAGGACCGTTAGGAAGTCCCCATGACCCCTGTTGACACATTAGAATGCTCAAGTGTGTCTTAAAAGGTTCTACAACCCCTTCAGATACACTTGAGCATTCAAATGTGTCAAAAGGGGTCTTGGGGACTTTCTAGGGGTCCTAATAGGCCTTATCGTGTGTTAGGACCCCTATCAAGTCTCCATGACCCCTATGAACATATTGGAATGCTCAAGTGTGTCCTAATGAGTCCTAGGACACCTTTGGACACACTTGAACATTCAAATGTGTCAAAAGGGGTCATGGGGACTTTCTAGGGGTCCTAATAGGCCTTATCATGCATTAGGACCCCTAGGAAGTCCCCGTGATCCTTTTTGACACATTGGAATGTTGAAGTGTTTCATAAGGGGTCCTACGGCCCCTTCAGACACACTTGAGCATTCAAATATTTAAAAATGTGTCATGGGGACTTTCTAGGGGTCTTAATAGGCCTTATTGTGCATTAGGACCCTTAGGATGTCCCCATGACCCATGTGGACACATTGGAACGCTCAAGTATGTCCTAAGGGGTCCTACGATGCTTTCAGACACACTTGAGCATTCTAATATGGTAAAAAGGGTCATGGGGACTTCCTAGGGGTCCTAGTAGGCCTTATCGTGAGTTAGGACCCCTAGGAAGTCCATATGACCCCTTTTGACACATTGGAACACTCAAGAATGTCCTAAGGGGTCCTACGGCACCTTCGAACACACTTGAGCATTCCAATATGTCAAAATAGGTCACATGGACTTCTTAGGGGTCCTAATGGGCCTTATCGTGCATTAAGACCCCTAGGAAGTCTCGGTGACCCCTTTTGACACATTGGAATGCTCAAGTGTGTCCTAAGGGGTCTTACAATGCCTTTGAACACACTTGAGAATTCAAATGTGTCAAAAGGGGTCATGGGGACTTCCTAACAGTCCTAATAGGCCTTATTGCGAGTTAGGACCCCTAGGAAGTCCCTATGACCCCTGTGGACACATTGGAAAACTTAAATGTGTCCTAAGGGGTGCTACGGCTCCTTCAGACACACTTGAGCATTCAAATGTGTCAAAAGGGGTCATGGGGACTTCCTAGGGGTCCTAATAGGCCTAATTGCGTGTTAGGACCCCTAGGAAGTCCCTGTGACCCCTATGGATACATTGGAATGCTCAAGTGTGTCCTAACAGGTCCTACGACCTCTTTAAACACACTTGAGCATTAAAATGTGTCAAAAGGGGTCATGGGGACTTCCTAGGGGTCCTAATAGGCCTTATCACACATTAGGACCCCTGAGAAGTCCCCGTGAACCCTTTTGACACATTGGAACACTCAAGTGTGTCATAAGGGGTCCTAGGGCCTCTTCGGATACACTTGAGCATTCAAATGTGTCAAAATGGGTGATGGGAACTTCCTAGGGATCCTAATAGGCCTTATCGCACATTAGGACCCTTAGGAAGTCCCCATGACCCCCTTTTGACACATTTGAATGACCCTTCGGACACACTTGAGCATTCAAATGTGTCAAAAGGGGTCATGGGGACTTTTTAAGGATCCTAATAGGCCTTATCACACATTAGGACCCCTAGGAAGTTCCTGTGACCCATGTAGACATATTTGAACACTCAAGTGTATCCTAAGGGGTCCTACGATGCCTTCAAACACACTTGAGCATTTCAATGTGTCAAAAGGGGTCATGGGGACTTCCTAGGGGTCCTAATAGGTCTTATTGCGCGTTAGGACCCCTAGGAAGTCCCCGTGACCCTTTTTGACACATTAGAATTCTCAAGTGTGTCCTAAGGGGTCCTACGATGCCTTCGGACACACTTGAGCATTCCAATGTGTCAAAAGGGGTCATGGGGACTTCCTAGGGGTCCTAGTAGGCCTTATCGTGAGTTGGGACTCCTAGGAAGTCCCCGTGACACTTGTTGACACATTGGAACACTCAAATGTGTCCTAAGCGGTCCTATGACACCTTCAGACACACTTGAGCATTCCAATGTGTCAAAAGGGGTCATGGGGACTTCTTAGAGGTCCTAATAGGCCTTATCGCATGTTAGGACCCCTAGGAAGTCTTTGTGACCCCTTTTGACACATTAGAATGCTCAAGTGTGTCCTAAGGGGTCCTACGACACCTTCAGACACACTTGAGCATTCCAATGTGTCAAAAGGGGTCATGGGGACTTCCTAGGGGTCCTAGTAGGCCTTATCATGAGTTAGGACCCCTAGGAAGTCCTTGTGACCCCTATAGACACATTGGAACACTCAAGTGTGTCCTAAGGGGTCCTACAGCCCATTCAGACACACTTGAGCATTCAAATGTGTCAAAAGGGGTCACGGGGACTTCATAAGTGTCCTAGTACACCTTATCATGCGTTAGGACCCTTAGGAAGTCCCCATGACCCCTTTTGACACATTGGAATGCTTGAGTGCTACCACTCATTTGGACACACTCGAGCATTCCAATGTGTCAAAAGGGGTCATAGGGACTTCAGAGGGGTCCTAACGTGTGATAAGGCATACTAGGACCCCTAGAAAGTCCCCATGAGCTATTTTGACATATTTGAACCCTCAAGTGTGTCTAAAGGGGTCCTATGACCTCTTAGGACACACTGGAGGGTTATAATGTGTCCAAAGGAGTCATGGGGACTTTCTAGGGGTCCTAACACATGATAAGGCATACTAGGACACCTACGAAGTCCCCATGACCCCTTTTGACACATTGGAACCCTCAAGTGTGTTTGAAAGGGTCCTACGACCCCTTCAAACACACTTGAGGGTTCTAATGTGTCATTTTGGGTCACGTGGACTTTCTAGTGTTCCTAGTACACCTTATAACAGGTTAGGACCCCTAGGAAGTCCCTATGACCCTTTTTGACACATTGGAATGCTTGAGTGTGTCTGAAGGGGTCATAGGACCTCTTCGGACACACTCGAGCATTCCAATATTTGAAAAGAGGTCATGGGGACTTCCTAGAGGTCCTAACGCATGATAAGGCATACTAGGACCCCTAGGAAGTCTTGGTAACCCCTTTCAACATACAATTTAAATATTATGATCTATAAAGTTTTTATACATACATACATACATACATACATACATACATACATACATATATATATATATATATATATATATATATATATATATATATATATATATATATATATATATCTATGTATGTATGTATGTATGTATGTATGTATATGTATATGTATATGTATATGTATATGTATATGTATATATATATGTATGTACATATATATACATATACATATAAATATACACATACATACATACATACATACATACATATATATATATATATATATATATATATATATATATATATATATATATATATATATATATATATATATGATATTCTTATATAAAATATATATTAATATATAATTATATCTATAATACATATTAAAATATATATAAAATATTTACATAATACCCCTTAAACGTTTAAGGGGTATTATATAAATATTTTATATAAGAATATCATATATATATATATATATATATATATATATATATATATATATATATATATAATTTGTACATATAAATATAATATAAGTTCGTTAAATATATTTATATACAATATAGATTAATATATAAAAAATAGATTAATATAAAATATTATACTATGAAATATATATGACATACAATTTAAATATTCTAAGATATTATGATATAAAATATTTTAATATAAAAAATATATTATTATATAATTATATATAATATATATTAAAATATTTACATAATACCCCTTAATACCCTTTAAACGTTATATATATATATATATATATATATATATATATATATATATATATATATATATATATATATAAAATTTGTACATATATTTATATAATATAAACGTTAAATATAATTATATACAATACATATTAATACATAAAAATATATATTAATTTATAAAATATTATAATATAAAATATATATGACATACAATTTAAAACCCCTAAGATATTATAATATAAAATATATAAATTAATATATAATTATATATATAATACATATTTAAACATTATATATAAAAGTTCAATTTTTTCATTTACTCCTGCCATTTTTTCAACTTTGAAATATCGGGTACCCGATTTCAAATCATGTACTCAATTTCAAATCATGTACCCGATTAGACTTGTGCTTTGGTGTCAGGTTTGCCCAGGTGTACTGACACCTAGGCCTACTAAAAAGTCAACATGCATTTTCATGCGCTTTTGGACAAGTGAAAAGTGGATTTTTTTACATCGCCACTTTTTGGCCCCTAATGATCTTGCACATACCCAATTGTAGTCTAATCTTAAGTCTAATTCTAACTCTAACACTAACTCGAACCATAGTTCTAATTCTAAATATAACCTTACACTTATAATGTCTAATTTTAAATAATGGTGTGGTAATATTAAAAGTGTGATCAAGGGGACCATTGTTTATGTTTTTCTAATCATAACTATAACCCTTATTTGAACCCTAATTGGATATAGTTGAAGCACTTCTTTCACCATTGCATGGAGGTAAGGAAAATAGTGCATATATGAATCTTTCACTCTTCTATTGTGAGCTATGACCTACTCCAATTCTACTTGGATTTTTTTTCATTTTATCTATATTTTGAATAAATAATATTATGGCCCCATTCTAGTGTTGCATTAGTGGTGTCACTACTAGCCACAAACACATATTGCCATATCAAAACACTAAAACATAAAATAACATAGTACATTGTTATTATAAAATTATAAATTTTATATGTAAGGAAAAAAGTTTGATAAATCTATATAATAGAAATAGGATATATACAATTTGAAACAATAATACAATAATAGAAAGAAAAAAATTATATGTAATATTTTCATTTTAAAAATCTTTTTAAAGTGAAAAACTTAGCACAATAATATTCATTCTTTTTTATCCAATAGAATATAACTTAGATTCCATAAAAAAAGCTCTAGCAATGAGGTTTCATTGCCACATTCCATATATTTATCCTTTAGTCTATAACATTTTAAATTTTTTATTATTAATGTAGTGCTCATGATTTAGCTATCAATGCTAGTTTTATAAAAATATTTCCTAACACATGTATGCACCCTAAAATGGTCGCCTAGACTTTGGGCCCCATTTATTCAATTTATCAATCCTGAATCATTTTGATCAATAATCAATATTTTCAACATTATCAATCTCTTGATCAAATCTTAATTTCGATCATATATTGGATTTTTATCCTTGGGCTAACCATTTATCCTAAGTCTTTATTTAATTAAAAGGAATATTTCCTCCCCTTTCAATTAAATAAAAAAGCCCCCACTTTCCTCTTATCCTAAGTTGCACAAATAAAGCATTATTCATATTTTATAAAAAGAGAAAAAACACTTTTGTCTCACATGAGGCTCAAAAGTCAACACTTCACTCTCATTGGAGGATGTTTGTGCACATGGATTGCTCCTCTTTCAAGCTCCACCGCTGATTAAGACTTTTTGCCTCTTAATCTCCATGGTCCATTTCTCCTCATTTCCTATAAAAGGAGAGCTCTCTCCTTCATTTGCATATATCCTTGTTTTATGCTATTGTTATGCTGCAGGTTTTGGAGCTCTCTTTGAAGACACTCAAGCTTTGAAGCTTTGACATTCTTAGTTGCATTTCATAATAGTTTTGCTTTCATAGTTGCATTCATGGCATTCTTAGTGTAGATTTCCTTTTATGCAATCTCACATAGTCTAAATAGGAAGGATTTGTAATCCATTGCTATTTCCTTTCATAGATTAGTTGCATTGTACTTCCATTTTCATAGCATAGCTTGCACATTTGTATCTTCATCCTAGTTGCATTTGTATTTCATTTCCATTTAGATTCTTGGAGATATTGGCATTGTTGCCCTTGTCTTCACTTGAATCTCTCATTGTATGGTTGACTAGCAAGGTCACTTTCTTATAGCTCTAGCTGAGAGCAAAACTCATAGTCCCTTGCAACTCCATGCATAGAGAGCTATGAGCCGCTTTGTGAGGCCTCATTCTTGAGCAACCTTGCATGCAATGGTTCATAGAAGTGCATATTTTAGTGTGTACATTTCTGGCGCCCACCGTGGGGCAGAGTAGATTAGCTTTGTCCCTTTTAATTCTGCATTTTTCATCATTTTCGGATTAATTTTTGGAAAATTCTGCGTCTCTGGTTTTCTGTCTCAGATTATCGCGCGACACTTCTCAGAAATATCGCGCGATATACTTCCTGTCTTGGCGCGATACTTCGCTCGGAAAAAGTATCGCACGCATATAGCGAAGTCTATCGACTGGCATCGGGCGAAGTATCGCCTGGCATCGTGCGAAGTATCGCTCGACTGGGGAAGTATCGCCCGACTATAGGAAACTGTGTCGCGCGATACTGTTGGAGACTGAGAAACATCGCCTGGTCTGGCAGAGACTTGCGCTTTCAGTTTTTTTTGTCTGAATTCGACTATTTTAGCTTGCTGTTTTATTTTACTTTGTTTAATTAGGTCTAACCTGCTTTTTTTTAGCTTAAATCCATTAGATTATTGCACATTTACATTTGGATTTTGATTTTGCTAACATGGTGGGCCTAACAAGTTGTGTTTGTAGGTGCTCTCCTTTGCCTAAAAATTGCTAAAAATGCATGTCAAAGAGGGCTACTAACAGTTTTTGCAGGGCTGCCCAAGCATAAAAACAAAAAAAAATAAAAATTTTCCATTTCTTGCTTGTTGTTTTCCTTTCATTTGTGGCATTTACTAATTGTATTAGGAATCTTAATACCTTGTGAAAGGGATTTTGAGGTGGTAGGAGAAGTATGCTCTTCACCTTTAGGTGAATCAGAAAATCTTGACCCATCTTAAGGTTTTGGAAGCAAGGGGGTAATTGATTTCTTTGTTTGGTGTGTTTGGGAAAAATTCTTGAGATAGGGGAGTATGCTCTTCACCCTTGTGGTGAATCAAAAACCTTGAACCTCAAGTTTTGATCCATTTTGTTTAGTTTAGGAATCCTTTAGAGGGCCTGCTCTTGAGCAATCAAGAGGAACGACTCAAGTGGGGACAACCTTGTCATCATTTTCCTTGGTGGCAAGTGATTCCAACTCACTATAATCTCAAGGCTATCAAGGACACCAAAAACCTTGATAGACATAACACTTGTCTTCGTTTGATGTGAGTAGCTCATGGGATTGCGACCATGAGGAAAACATTGAACAAGAATGCTTAAGGTACTCTTGAGGCCGCGAGGTCCTAGTCCTTTATGAGGAGCAAGAGGGGTGTTGTGAACGGAAATCCTTATTAAGAACCATTAGATAGAAGCCACCCTTTTTTAGCCGCTTATCTTCTTAGTGCAAGGATTGATCCAAGTGGTTTACCCGGATCACCTTAAGATACTCACCATATGTGTCCCTTTGGTTGTGTCATTTTGACATGTCCATGACAAAGCCAATATCTCTTGTGGGTAACCACTTGGTGTGAGGCAAGGGGGCATCAAGTTGTGGGCTAAGTTGATAAGTATTGAGCCTTGTCTTGTAGGTAGTAATTGCTTGAATTGTCTTCGATTGTGTGATACCAGTGTAAACGTTCTCAACATACAAACAATCGGTAGCATTCATAAGGTGCTTTTTCAATTTTGATATCACAAGTGTTTGTCTTGGCAAGGTTGCTTTTGCCCTTGTTTCAAGTGCTTGAAGACATGTTTGATCCTTTACTGTTTGCAAACCTGTCCAAATGCTGTTGAATTTGTGACTGAAACCAAGAACATCAACCCTCAGACTGAAAATTTTGACCAAACAGACCCAAAAATGCAAATTTCACACAATTCTAGTCAAGAGTTGAATAATTCTGTAACAGTATCGCACCTTGTAAGGCGAAGTATCGTGCGATACTTCGCACATGCTAGAAATATCGCCCCCTTTGAAGAGAAATATCGCGCGATAGTTCGCCCCTGACGGACTATCGCCCTACCTGCCTGGGGTATATCGCCCTATAGTATTAAGAAGTATCGCCTGTCTTAGGGCGAAGTATCGCACGGGTAGAGGTTTATCGCCCCAGTAGCCTGGAGTATATCGCCTGCCTCATTTTTGTCGTGCTTAAATTTTGGTCAGTTTCAGTTGCTGTCAATTAGGCCAGGTCTTAGAACAGGCTTCTCACCCCGACGTTTGAGATCTGTCTTGACTCCAAATCTCTGGTTCTTAGTTCTCCGGGATAGCATCATTTGATTTACAAAGTCACTTTGGAATAATTGTCAAGTTAGAAAAGCCGTTCTTGGTGCCAAGGTTCATCTTTAAAATTGTTAGCTATATTCTGGGAAAATTTCAGTTCTCTTATTGTCCAAATCGCTTTCATTTTTCAATTATCTTTTGGCCTAGTCCAACCTCCTGATTCAAAAGTGCAAGGGTAGTCACCCTTTGATTTGAAGCACCTCTTTGACAGTGTTGGTAAAGCCCCCTTTCTTTTCTTTTTTTCATCTTTCTTTGGACAATAGAGGATTTCGATTATCCTAGTTTGGTGTGGACACTTTGAAAGGTCACCTTATCATTGAGAATATCTCTCTTTCATGTCAGTTACGACAAGGTACCAAGTTAATCAAGGGAAGCGACCCCCTGTTGCCTTTAGCCAGTTACCACCTATCAAGACCCGTCGACAACCTAAGGGAAAAGGACCCCTTTTTGACCAATCTCCTAAGAGTGAATCTGAGGTTTGTTTTAATCCGGGAGCTAACCCTAGTGAAGTGAGCACCTCTTTCATACCACTTTCATCAAGCATGGACATGAGTTACACTTTCACCCGACAACAAAGAGAAGCCATGAATCAAACTCTCAAGGATATCTTTCAACGACACAGAGGAGAGTATGGTGGTTCTTCTCATGCCAGTCCACCCGGGTCACCTCCTAACAACGCGAGGTATTTTGATGCTCAACAACGAGCTGAAAGACAACATAAGTCAGCCCACTCAGATTCAGGGTCACAACACGAAGACCAGAACAACGAATCTAGTGATCACCATATCAACGCAGCTAATGCAATAAGGCATTCAAGACAAACCTCCCCACTTAAGGACACTTCTCGATATGCAAATACAAGATTAAGAAGCATTGAGAGAGAGAAGCAAGCCTACTTAGATGAACAGGCTGCAAAAAAGGAAAAATTCCGACAACTAGAGGAAGAGGAACGTGCATTGTTGGATATACAGAAAAGAGTCGCCCAAGAAGAAGAAGATAGACTCTATGCACAACAACTCCAAAATTGATCTAACAGGAGGGGAGCCAATAGTGGGACCAACTCGCCCCCATCTACCCCTTCCCCTAGCCCTCGAAGAAGATCAAAGACACCCTCACGATCCCCAAGTCCTAGAGGAAGAAGGACTTCAAGATATGACCATCATAGGAGACAATCGTCTCATAGACATTCAAAGCAACCCTCCCAACGAGCACATCATGGCTCACAACATGGAGGCAGTTATGCTAAGTCTGATCATATGGACTTCATGACTATGCAACAAGAACCATCCTTTCAAGCCTATGTGGAACAATACGTGGAACAAAACAAAGACCAATTTTTGGAAAGTCTTATCAACAAAGGCGCTAAAGTTCCATATAACTTTGATGTTCACCAAAAAATAAAGAAACAGAATCCTTCAACTGATGAGTTAATCTTAGAAATGCAAAAGGATATAGACAGAATGAAGGCTCCCAAGAGTACATTTCATTTGGACTCCATATGTCCTAATCCCATTGACAAAAGTGTGGTGATGGTAGAATTTCCTAAGAAAGTTGAATTCCCAACATACGACAAATATGATGGCACGGGTGACCCTCATGACCATGTTCGACAATTCTACATAATGAGCTTTTCCTTTCACCACGAAGACTCCTACTTGCTGAGATTATTCCCAAGGAGTTTAAAAGGTCAAGCCATGGAGTGGTTCACCAACCTTTCCCCTCCAGTAAGGACATTTAGAGAACTTGTCCAAAGATTTGTGCAACATTTTGCTTACAATTTATCTAGGTCGGTCACCATGCTTGATTTGTGTAAACTTAAGCAAAATCAAGGGGAAACTTTTGTCACCTTTTTACAACGATGGAGGCGATTATGTTCGAAATACCCAAGGACAATCCCTGAAGAAGAGAGAATTGATATCATTGTGAACAATCTAATACCAGAACTCAAGTATGAAGTCAAGAAGATTCCATTTAATTCTTTTGATACTATGGTAGAGGTGGCATGTCGCATTGAGGATGTCCTAAAAGAACAAGGAATTTTGGCTAAACCAACAAATAACAACAATAGCCAAAATAACAATACTAATGGTAACAAGGACAAAAAGAACTCTTATTGGAACAAAAACAAGCAAGTCGTCAACGACGGAGTTGTTGATTCATCTCAGGTCAAAAATGAAGGAGTTCTTAATCTCTCTCATGCAGTTCAAGCTATGAAGTTGCAAACATCATCAACGCAACAAGACAAACCTCAGTATCAAAAGAGATCTAAAACGGAGAAAAGACAATTCACTAAATTGGGAGAATCCTATGCAGATGTTTTTAAGACACTAGTTGCTCATAATCTGGCGCACCCACAGGATCCTACAAAACATCGAATACCAGATCCTTTACCTCATTGGTGGGATGCTAAGGCTTTTTGCGTTTTCCATAATGGGATTGGACACGACATAGAAAATTGTTTTAAACTTAAGCATCTTGTCCAAGACCTTATTGAGAAAGGACAATTACAAGTGGATGGGTTAACTACTAATGCAGACCATAAAGCCTTTAAGGAGCCCTTGCCTAAATATGAAAAAGGAGAGAATTCTAGCAGTAAGAATGGCAAGGCGGCTATTAACTATACATACACACATGCTGATAATGTGATTAACATGCTTGAAGTGGCTGACGATAATATCAACATGGTGAGAAAGAAAGATCCTTACGGACATAATGTGGACTCAATTCCTATGACTAATGAAAGACCCGCTGTGGTGATAAGAGGTCCTCACACACAAGGAATGCCCCGATCCCTCAATGTTGTCACTAGGGGTCAGGCTCAAGCACCCATTATCATCAAAGGTCCTGGCACTAGCAAGTCTAAACAGCCCGTGTCCAAAGGTGCTCCTCCAAAATCTGTCGTTGGTCCTGATTCCAATTATAACCTTATTGACCAACTACAACATACACCCGCTCAGATATCCATTTTTAAGCTTTTAGAATTATCTCCTAAGCACAAGCGCGTCCTCGAGGATGCTTTGCGAGCAGCCAATGTCCCTAATAACTTAGATATCGACCAATTCCAAAACATGGTCAACCATTTGGCTAGCCCTCATTTCCTCACCTTCTCAGAAGAAGATGACAAATCCATTAGTCACCCACATAATTTGGCCTTACACATCGAGGTCATGATTCATAAAACCCGTGTTAGGCGTGTACTGATAGATGGGGGTGCAGGGCTCAATATTTGTACTCTGAGTTTGCTGCTAGCTCTAGGGTATTCTGAGAATGTCATTGACACAAAGAAAAGAATCACAATCAAAGCATATGATGAAGCAGAAAGAAGTTCTAAGGGATTGGCTGTTTTGCCTATTCATATTGGTCCTGTAGAAAGAGACATATTATTCCAAATTGTTGATGTTGGACCTCTCGCCTACAACATTTTGCTAGGTAGGTCATGGATTCATGAAATGCAGGCAGTCCCATCGACATATCACCAGTGTGTTAAGTTCCCCCATAACGGTGTCGAAATTTGCATCCCGGGAGATAGTGCTCTATCAGTTAATAACATTTCCGCGGGATCACATGTACCTTTGAATAGAGAAGCTGACAATCCTAGTAGTTCACTTGAACAATGCAAGCAGAAATTCAAGACCATGGACCTTGGGATGGGAGATTATAAGATTGATTCTTTTACAAAAATGCCAATCTCTCCTAGGTCTTATGGGAGACCCTCCCCAAATGTGAAGCCTTCGTCATCAGCAATGACGTTATTTGGGAAATTTATTGAGTCTTCGGTCCCCATTCAAGAAGAGAAAGAGGAAGTTGCTGTAAGGAACTGGATATATCACGAAGAGAAATACAAACATAATGAGAATTTTGCTCCTTCACCTGAAACTTATGGGAAAGGATATACACTGGTCAAAAATATGGGATATCCGGGATTTGGTCCCCTTAGTCATAGGCTGGATGCTAAAGCTGAGCCTCTTGATCATGCTCTCTTTGGACGCAAAAATAAGTCCACGATCGGCTTAGGTTTTGAGAATAAGAAGAAGAAAGGTATCCCTGTCCCAGTTGCAACGGACAGCGACAGTGATGCAGATTATACGCCCAATCTCTCCAACCAACAAGATGTGTCTGATGATTGGGTGCCCTCAACGAATCTCCTTTGGGGAGATTCCATAGATTTGATGCTTAATAGTCCTACTATCCCAGCTGCGACGGATAGTAATTGTGTGACTTCTAGATTGACAAAGGAAAATGTTACTGTCCTAGCTGCGACGGATAGCACCAATACTAGCACTAGAAAGGGGGAAACCCTTCCTAACCTTGAGGCTTCTACATCACGAGGCCTAAATGATGACTCAGAGACAGACTCCCATGAATATGAATGGGATTCGCTTTCAGATGCAACAATTGATCTAGATGTGGATATTATCCATGCCTATAGTACCCAACCCGATGCAACTAACGATCCTAGTGTCAGACTAGAGGATTGCCCTCCTCAAATCGCCTTAGTAGACGACGCTTTGTTTGACAGGATGAGCCCCAATTCAGGTATTTTAGGAGAAGACTTGATGAGCTCCGATTATATGGTCACCAGAGATGACACCTTTCACATTCACAACATCGAACCTACCATTGACTTGCCCCTTGTTCACTTTGACCTGATTGACTGGCCCCAGCGCCACCACGAGCCCACATTCCTCACATTTCGCAACGATTATGAAATTGCTTGCTATCTGAATGCTCTCGAACCCGTGGCTTCTTCCACCAGTGAACCAACAACCAGCATGACGGAGCCTGATATTAAGTACCTCAGTCTCAAAACAAAAGAAAAAAAGACAAATAGGTCTGATGGCGAAAACCACTTCGTGGCGGTGTCAGAACCAAAAATAGTAAAAAGAAATGACGCATCCAAAGGTGAAAACCTCTTTGAGGCACCTAAGGATGGGGTACTTAATAACTTGCCGAGTTATTTCCAGGATAGATCATCAATCTTGATTGAACCAACAAAGCCGGTCAATCTAAACACAGAAGAAAATCCTCAGATAGTCCATCTTGCTCAGTCTTTATCAGAGGAAGAGACCAAGGCATATGTACAGTTTTTACAGAAAAAGAAAATTAATTTTGCATGGACCTACTCAGACATGCCAGGGCTTGACACAAATCTCATAATGCATCACTTATCTATAGCTCCAGGAGTCAAGCCAGTCAAACAGAGACTAAGAAAAATGCATCCACATATAGCTCTACTTGTCAAAGGAGAATTAGAAAAGCTTTTGAAAGCTGGATTTATTAGAGCCATCGATTACGCAGAATGGATCTCAAACATAGTACCGGTCTCCAAACATGATGGGTCCATTCGTGTCTGCACAGATTTTAGAGATCTAAACAAAGCATGCCCAAAGGATGACTTTCCACTTCCAAACATTGACATGATAGTGGACATGACGGCGGGATATGACATATATTCCCTAATGGATGGTTTCTCGGGGTATAATCAAATCAAAATAGCCCCTGAAGACCAAGAGAAAAAAGCCTTTACATGCGCATGGGGAACCTATTGTTGGAACGTCATGCCATTTGGGTTAAAGAATGCAGGAGCAACCTACCAAAGAGCTATGACAACTATCTTTCATGATATGATGCACAAAAATATGGAAGATTATGTGGATGATACCCTGGCAAAATCAAGAAAAAGGGACACACACCTCAATGATCTGGAAGTAATTCTAGATCGTATGGAACAATTTCAACTCAGATTGAATCCAAAGAAGTGCGCGTTTGGCGTCACCTCAGGCAAACTTTTAGGATTCATAATATCAGCAAAAGGTATCGAGGTCGATCCCGAAAAGGTCCAAGCAATCCTAGATATGCCACCTCCTCGAAATATCAACCAAATGAGAAGTCTTCAAGGACGTCTTCAATCAATTAGGAGGTTTATTTCTCAGCTTGCAGATAGAGCGCAACCCTTCAACAAGACATTGCATAAGGGTGCTTCTTGTGTTTGGAACGAGGATTGTCAAAAGAGCCTAGATCAGATCAAACAATACTTGGCTAATCCTCCGATCTTAATGCCTCCAATTCCAGGGAAACCATTGCTTCTATATATCTCAGCTACAGACACTTCCCTGGGGGCATTATTGGCTCAAACAGATGATACTGGGAAAGAACGGGCCATCTACTATATCAGCCGTACTCTAGTCTCTTATGAGATCAATTACAATAATATTGAGAAATCTTGTCTCGCGGTGGTGTTTGCTTCTCAAAAGTTGCGCCACTACATGCTTGCACATACCATACACTTGATTGCCAAAATTGATCCCCTTAAATACTTGCTTGGTAAGGCTGCCCTGACGGGTAGACTTGCTAAATGGATGATGGTCCTCACTGAATTTGACATAGAGTACGTTGAAAGGAAGGCAATAAAAGGGCAAGCTATTGCTGACCAATTAGCTGATTTTCCAATCCAGGATAGTATGCCAGTCCAAGTGGAATTCCCAGATGAACACATCTTATATACCACTACTCGCACTTGGACAATGTTCTTTGATGGCTCCCGCATGCAAAATGGATCAGGTGCTGGAGTATTATTTGTTTCTCCACATGGGTACAACATTCCGAAGTCTTATAAACTATTATTCCCATGTACCAATAATATTGCAGAATATGAAGCTTTAACTAATGGCTTGAAAATGGCTATAGAATGGAATATCACAGAATTACATGTCTTTGGGGATTCTCAGCTAATCATCAACCAAGTCAATGAAGAGTATCAAACCAAGGATGACAAATTGATACCCTATAAAAAGATGGTTGATTCTTTGAAACGCTATTTCACCTTTGTGACGTTTCAACAAATCCCTAGGATAGAGAACAAAGCTGCAGACGCCATGGCCACATTGGCTTCACTTCTTCAGTTGGAGACACATGAATCCAGATTTGAATTCCTGGTGGAAGAGCTACACCATCCCATCTTTGACTCATCTGAAAGCCGTGTCATTTGTGCCATTATCACACACGAGTCTTCCCGATATGGTGCTATCTATTCATATCTTCGTGATGGCATCATCCCTGACACATTCACCCGCTCTGAACGCCGAAACCTCATCCGTAACACCTCTTGCCACACCCTCATCTCTGGTGACTTATATAGAAGGGGTTTAGATGGGACACTCCTTAGGTGCTTGGAAAAGGAGGAATCCAACCAAGCGTTAGCTGACATCCACGAGGGCATTTGTGGTGGGCATTCTAATGGTCTGGCCATGGCCCGAAGGTTGCTTAGGGTGGGATATTATTGGCCCACAATGCAGATGGACGCAGTCACCTTTGCTAAGTCATGTGAAAAATGTCAGAAACACGGCAACCTGATTCATGCTCCGGGTAGGGAGCTGATTCCTTCTATTTCTCATTGGCCATTTCAGCGCTGGGCCTTTGATCTGGTTGGGCAAATTCACCCCAACTCATCAGGTGGACACAAGTTCATTATTACTGCCACTGACTACTTCACAAAATGGGTGGAGGCCGTACCACTTTCTGTTGCTTCAGGAAGGACCATTTCTTTGTTCATCTTGAACCATATCATTTGCCGATTTGGAGTGCCTTCTGAGATCATTACTGACAATGGAGGTCAATTTAAGAATAAAGACCTAAAGCACCTATGCAAAAAGTTTAAAATCAAGCAACATTGGTCCTCCATATATTTCCCACAAGGAAACGGACAGGCAGAAGCTTCTAACAAAACCATTCTTAAGATTCTTCATAGAACGGTACACAAGAATGGTAGGGATTGGCACTTACAAATCAATCCAGCACTATGGGCTTACCGAACAAGTATTCGCACACCTACAGGAGCCACTCCTTTCTCTCTCACCTATGGCGCTGAAGCAATATTACCTTTAGAAGTCGAGATACCATCCCTCAGAGTCTCACTCAAAGGTTTGATTACAGATGAGGATTACCGCGCCATGAGGTTGCAGGAATTAGAACTTTTAGATGAGAAGCGTAAGGCTTCCTTTGATCATATGAGAGCGTATCAGAAACGTATGTCCAAGGCATTCAACAAGAAGGTTCGCCCTAGAGAATTTCAAATAGGTGATCTTGTTTTACGAGAAAACCCTAAGAACCAACAAAACAGAGAGCAAAAGGGCAAGTTTGAACCTAACTGGCTTGGACCATATGTCATCACAGCTGCTTTTGGTACTGGTGCGTATTTACTGTCAGATCCTGATGGAGAACAGCTCCCTGATCCCATCAACATTGTGCACCTTAAGAAGTTCTATCCTTGATGCCCGTTCTGTCTGGGGGCATCTTTTGTATATATCTTATTGGTCTTGAAAAAATACCAAAAAAATTGATATATGATGCTGAAAAGATCCTAAAAAGCATAAAAAGTCCTGAAAAAACACAAAAAAATCAAAAAATTCAAAAATTCAAAAAAATAGAAAAAGTGCCTTGGTGAAAACCTAGCAATAGGCGCCTTGGTAGCAAAAATACAAAAAAAATTAAAAAAAATGAAAAAATGAAAAAATGATTCCAAGTGGTGAAAACCTGGAAACAGGCGCTACTTGAGGCCTTTGCACCCCTATTTGTTAGCATGCGTCCTCGACACTTAACCACTTTCCATCATGCCTTGACCTTATTTGGCTTAGTCTGGAATTGGTCTTTGTCTTTGTCTAGGGGGCATAACTGTTCGCATAGGTCCTTTTGGTGCGTTTGTCTCTTGGGGCATTTCACAACAGGTGTTTTTCAACACCACCCCAAATAGTGTTTTTCAACACTACCCTTGCGTCGAGTGTTTCTTAACACTTATCAGATGTCTTACCCAACAGTCTCGCATGCTGCGATATTTCTCATTTGCAGATATGATACTCAGAGTTTGACTCTATGACCAACACACACGCACTTTAACAATCAACTCGCTGGCGATATGATGACTTTATTTTTCTTTGTGTGCTGTCTATGAGAATTTCTTTGATGAGTGGTCTCTCCCTGAGAAGTTTTCAATGATGCATAGCTAGAAGACTGAGGGAATGAGAACATGTTTTCTTTCTTTATCTGCTTGTAGGTATATTTTGTTGATCCTAACTGTCATGAGCATTTATGCTGGTCCTACTTGACACTATGGATTGACAAGGTATTATCCTTGACTGTTTTGCGAGTGCATGCTTTTAGCTATCCTGACTTTCATGTGTCTTGATACAAGCATAATCTCACTATAACAAATTTAGGTGATCTCACTGCATTAGTCATCTTGACCTATATGTCTTTGATGCCTAGGTGAGATTCCCACATCTCTATCTGATAAAGATCATATTCATATCCACATAGTTATGCTAGTGTGCATTGTATGATCTTATGACGCTACCAATAATGCTCGATGATGATAATTAGATGTCTATAAGCGTTGTGACCTTGCAAGTCAACCACTTTCATAGTAGTTTGCATTTTTAGGTTCATGTTAGTCTAGTGTTGCATTTTGCATACGGAGAGAGCGCTCCTTTTTATCATTTACGGACTAGTCGGTCAACTGTGTTCATCTTCTAATTCTTCTTGATCATATCTTTCATTTCTAGTCTTTCATATCACATCATTTTCTATCCATTTTCGGACTCGAAATCGAAATTCGAGTCGCATTTCAAAATTTTTTTCCTTCTTCTGAGTAGTTGACTGACCTTTTGAGGCATAATTTGATTTTCAGTGGAATTTCTTCCTTCCATGTCTCTCAAATTTTCTAGTCTTTCATCCACTCTATTTCTAGTCTTCTATTTCTATTCTTCTACTTCCTCACTGGGGCATGTTTCATTGCCTAATGGTTAACCTATTTGACCCTTCCATTCGATTATGATTTGACCAACCTTATCAAATTTCTGTCTCTCCTCTACTTGATTTCGATTTCGATTCTGAGGGGGCAGTATTTATGGGATTCTCATCCCTAATTCTCTTGATTTATCTGATTCAGACATTTTTGTGAGCTTTTGCTCAAAACTTGAGATTCTTATCTCTCATTTTTTAGACATTGATTATTGCCTAGCAGCGACGGTGATAGTTTTGTCTAAAGCTTGATTTGCACCTAGCAGCGATGGTGTTGGTCTAAGCTTTTGTTTATGTTTTGTCCGGATGTGATCCCGAATCGACCTCACATCTGAGTTGTTTTGTGATCCCAAATCAATCTCACATTTCAATTCTTCTTTGACTGCATGTGTTCCCAAATCGATCACACATTAGTCAAAGAGGGGCAAATGTATGCACCCTAAAATGGTCGCCTAGACTTTGGGCCCCATTTATTCAATTTATCAATCCTGAATCATTTTGATCAATAATCAATATTTTCAACATTATCAATCTCTTGATCAAATCTTAATTTCGATCATATATTGGATTTTTATCCTTGGGCTAACCATTTATCCTAAGTCTTTATTTAATTAAAAGGAATATTTCCTCCCCTTTCAATTAAATAAAAAAGCCCCCACTTTCCTCTTATCCTAAGTTGCACAAATAAAGCATTATTCATATTTTATAAAAAGAGAAAAAGCACTTTTGTCTCACATGAGGCTCAAAAGTCAACACTTCACTCTCATTGGAGGATGTTTGTGCACATGGATTGCTCCTCTTTCAAGCTCCACCGCTGATTAAGACTTTTTGCCTCTTAATCTCCATGGTCCATTTCTCCTCATTTCCTATAAAAGGAGAGCTCTCTCCTTCATTTGCATATATCCTTGTTTTATGCTATTGTTATGCTGCAGGTTTTGGAGCTCTCTTTGAAGACACTCAAGCTTTGAAGCTTTGACATTCTTAGTTGCATTTCATAATAGTTTTGCTTTCATAGTTGCATTCATGGCATTCTTAGTGTAGATTTCCTTTTATGCAATCTCACATAGTCTAAATAGGAAGGATTTGTAATCCATTGCTATTTCCTTTCATAGATTAGTTGCATTGTACTTCCATTTTCATAGCATAGCTTGCACATTTGTATCTTCATCCTAGTTGCATTTGTATTTCATTTCCATTTAGATTCTTGGAGATATTGGCATTGTTGCCCTTGTCTTCACTTGAATCTCTCATTGTATGGTTGACTAGCAAGGTCACTTTCTTGTAGCTCTAGCTGAGAGCAAAACTCATAGTCCCTTGCAACTCCATGCATAGAGAGCTATGAGCCGCTTTGTGAGGCCTCATTCTTGAGCAACCTTGCATGCAATGGTTCATAGAAGTGCATATTTTAGTGTGTACAACACAAAGCCAATATAAATTTTTTCTCATAATTTGAATATGGCAATGGATGTGATGTAGAAATGTGAATTGAAGGAAAACTAATATGATGTAAGAAAAGACAACTTTCGTAAGATCTACACCTTAAAGGGAAATAAAAAATCTTATAAATTAATGCAGAGTTTATGAATCTAATACTCAAAATAATAATTATTTAAAATTGCATCTAATGAGTATTGGGAATATTAATTAATAGAAATTCGATGCACTGTTCATAAAAATAAATTAAAAGAAAATTTAGATATTTGTTTTATTCTAGTTGATGTCATTTGGCACAATCTACTGTATTGGTGGTAGGATATATAGTTGTTTGGAATGTCCACTAGTTTTATTTAGTCTAGAAAATATTTTTTCTTCAAAATGGAGACATTTGTACTATCTTCCATATGGGCTACTATAGCTAGACCTTGAGAATATACATAGGTCTAGACTGAATGTTGTAGTTACAAGATCACAGTGAATGAGAAACCTTCACAATTGATATCTCCTATATCAATTGATTGTCTTCCAAGTGTTAAGACCTTGAGATATATGAATTATGAATCAATGTCATTTTGATTCGTAGTTGAAAACAACCACATGACTAATCAAAATGATTGGAAAAAGTTAGAATATTATCACTGTGCATTTAACATGATTAGTTCTATTTAAATGCATCTACTATGGTGAGAATAGTCAAAATGAGTTTGGACATCTTGAAGAACTTGAGACAACAATTTACTATCCAATTTACAATGCTAAGCCTACCAAAATATGTGTCACTTTTTTCATGTTCCATCAACTCATAATAGTAATTAAGTACATCTTGATGTCTTCTTTTAAATACATCATATTTATAGTTGATAGGTCCAACCATAGTCAAAGGTGAACCCACAATGCTTTATTTGAAGCAAAAAGTGTTCTAGGTTAGTAAAGCCTCATACATGTTAATTGTTAAGGTGTCACCATAATAAAAGAGAAAACCAATCACCAATTGTTATGAGCATTTCTACCTTCTATTTTTTTTAGTTATAGTAGATACATGTTAAAAGATACACATGAATCTCAAAACTTGGTCTTTAAAGATCTAGAGTTGACTATTTGCATTGATGAAGTTTAAACTAGGGGCTTTTGACATGTTTTCATCATGCGCAATTGACATATTGAAATTAATATGTTACCAAAAATTGTGCTTATGGTCATTATATTGGTAAAGAGGATTGACCTTTCAATATGACTAGCCTGGAGAGATGTTGGTTTGACTATTATGTACAATAGATTTTAGTCTGACCAAAACTATATCTTTATGTCCATTACTAAATATTATATCTTTCAATGTACAAAAAAGTATACCATTCACATGATATTATTTTCTTTGGTTAGGACACTTGTCCTAACATGGTTGTATTTCTGGACCGCACGGTCCTGGGCTAGACCGAAGGTTTTCTTCTCCATTCTTTCCTACCGGTGCCCACACTAAATTGAGACTTTGTATTAAATATTTTTTTGATAAAATCTTAGGATTCAAGTGGAAGATTTATCATCCCAAAGAATCTTGCTTGTAATATAGGTAGCGTCAAGCCCATAGGGAAATCTAGTGATTGATTGTTTTTGAGTTGAGACATATTATAAACATTCTCACATAAAAATACAAGGTTTGTGGATGATTTTTTTTTGTCTTACATTGATATTTTGTATGTATCATTTCTCTCTTAATTGTTGTTATTTTTCTAATGAAATACATGTATAATTAAACATAATTCTTGAATTGTTGCATTTTTTTAATAATATGTGATTTTTTTAGTGATTGTGTGAGGTATTGCATCACTCGAGATTCTAGGATCACCTTCAAAACTAAAATTACCTTCCACACGTGAGCAACAAGATAAATTATTGCTTGACTATGGTGCAAACATGAATTATAATATATGATATCTATATGAAATTGTACAATGAAAGCCTTTCTTATATGTTGGCCATTGTCTTAATCCTATGTCATGTTACAACTAAAGGATAAGATCATGCATTCTAGAGATATTTAGAAGCATTTTTGAATCCCTTAGTAAACATGTGAACATGTGCAGATAGTGAAAGGAAATTTGCAAACACATAATGACAATTTCTACATGATCAAAAGGAAAAATCTATGAAGTAAGTATTCAAAATCCACATACAAGAGAATATACAACATACCCATCAAAAGACAACACAAGATATACCCTAGAAAAACCCTCAAGAGGGAAAAACCAAGCTTGCAAAAGAATCCTTGCTCAATTTATTATTCAACAATAAATATTGAAATATGCCTTCATAGCCTTCGCCCATCCCATGCCACGTTTCACATATACCCTCTTTAGAAGAAGACTCAAAATGCCAAACATCCAACCTTTGACAACTACCCTTGTGTTTTCTTATATATAAACAAGCTCACACAAAACCACCAAGTGATATTGCATAAAACCGTGTGACTATAACCATGAGATTACAAAGGGCCATTGACCTTACATTTAATTTTGGTACTAAGTTTTCAATTTTTAAAATATTAAATTTAATACATTACACCTTGCTTCTACCTTGGCCATTGGCTTTGTTTCTTCATAAGCAGAGGAACATGGTTTTTTACTCTGAGATCTTCTTTATCATTCATCCTCAAGCATACATCTTCAACATTGGAGCTTCTCTCCAATGAGGGGGGGATATACATTGTCTTTTCTTTTCTCTCTTGTGGTGAGGACCTTGATTAAACTGGCCAATTTAGCACTTGGGGGGGGGGGGGGGGGGGGCGCATCTTAAGCCCTTTATTCTCATTACATGTACTCTTTTGTATTTATTTATCTCTTATGGAGAGTATTCTCTCACTACTTTTTCCTCATTTTCTACATTTCTTAGAGTTTTATCAATTTGTACATGGGTAACTAATCAAACCTATATTTGTTGGTGCTCATTCTTGTATTTCATGCACTTGAGAGTTTTACTTCTCCCTAAGTTTCACTTAAGTGGGGTGCTAGAGAATGCATATTTTCATATGTTGAATTACATATTTGTCACTTAGTGAAGATTCATTTGGACCTAATTAAACTTAGTTAAGTTCTAGTTGAGATTTAGTTTTCTTTTTAGCTTTTTCTTTCTACATTTAGGGACTCTTTCTTTCTATAAAAGCAATTCATTGTGCATTATATATTCATTCAATTTTTTTTAATCAAATACATAATTATTAGATTGTGTTGATCATTTTATTCTTTCTTGATCTTTCTTTGTGATAGGTGATGTACTTGCAAAGGATTCTTGGCTTGTGAGGTTGAAATCATCAACTTCTACATTTAATGTTATTTACATGAACTGAAGGGGGGAGTTCCCTCAGAAGGAGCCTCCATGGTGAAATATTGTGGATGAGCATCTTCCCACCAAGTAGCATGTTTTCCTAAAAGAGACTTAGGTGGAAGAGAATGACGTCGTGACTAGTAGAAAAAAACCTTTTCCACTGAAAGAGAAACCCTTCATAATCTAATGTCTAAGACAATATCTAATTGGATATTTTAAAAGTAATTTCTACAAGCAAGGCCTTAAAAGTTTCAAGATCCACAATAATGTGCACATAGGTTGTGTGTGTGAAATTTGTAGTGTCATGATCAAGTACCAAGAAACTACCAATAATGTTGCATATAGCCTCAAAGGAAGCACCAAACCAAATTTGGAGTGGTAAAATTTAGAGATGGATCAAAAGAGACTTTATATTGAAAGAATTAGTGAAGAGTTAAAATCAAGATGCCAAGGTTTGAGCATAAGCACTTTTTGGCCCTAGATCTAGTGTGTCCTATAGATAATAAATTTTTGATTGTGCTCAGAGTAAAAAATAACAACAAAGAAACCCTGGACATATGGATCTAGGATTTTAGATTACAAAAAGAAATTATTTCCATGCATTAGTGACCCATTTGTGTAAGGCTAGAAGTATAGGCCATAAACTAGTGAAGTCACTAGATTAATCCTTGGGAAGGAAAAAATCTTCACTTTCAAAGACTTTGTGCTTTGTGCATCCTCAAAGACTAGAATGAGGAAGTAATTTACTTTTAAATTAGGGGTTTATTCTTCCCCTTAAACATAGATTTAGAGGTACCACACATAGAAGGAAGAGATCCAGGTCACTTAGAAGGTTGTGAGTGTAGAGCACCACCCAAGTTTTGAAAGAGGGCATGGGATGGGAGGCCAATAAAACCCAGTCTTCAAGAGATTAGGACATCCTGTGTCACAAATATCCTTCTTGACAAGTTGGAGAAAACCTTTTATAATAGCTTTAGCGGAGGAGCTAGATTTGTAAATGACAAATAAAGCAGCGCATCACAAAGCTAGTGAGAGATCAGTGGGACTCCTTAGAGCGTTTGACAGATTTTGAGGGCTATACAAAGTATAAGACTTTGGGAGTTACATCTCTTGATAATTATATTGACCATTATCTTACATATTATCTTCAATATCTTGTTATTCCTAATGATTGTTTACCTTATGATACATTATATAATGATAACATACATTACAATGATGATGCAATAACTTCTTCCTTTTTAATGATGATCCATTGTGCATGTCTTACATAATGACATAAATATATAATTTTCCTTCCCATGAGGAGTTCTTGCATGATGATTTTGATGGTTCTACTAATGCATCTCTATAAATTAAATCATATTCATGTCCTTAGATTATATTCATGTCAAACTCCTCTCATTAACCTCACCATAGGTAACAATATCCTCCTTGTTAGCCTCAAATTTTCAATGACCTTGATCACATCCATTCCACCATCAATCCTCATAGATTTTTTGTTGTCAAAATAAGGAATTGAATGAAAATAAGCTCATTATTTTCTCTACATTTATGAGTACTAATCTATAAATTGTATGAGCACCATCACCATTCTAATCACCATCATCATTTTCTCTTCTCTAGCTCACTATTCTAATCACAGATCATGGAGTATTGATTTGAAACGTTAACTCAAAAACATAGACATAGTTAAATATAGAAACCTTCAAGCATAATAGTAAGTCATTAGAAGTAACCAAGAAAATACGTACAAAATTTAAATGCACAAACATGCACATGAATTGCTAAATATTGATAACTTCACATATCATATCAATTGTTTCATTCTCATGTTGTATTGTCAAGTTTAGCAAATGAACATCAATTTAAATCATGCACAACTTTATGTAGATAGATTTATATTGTCAGTACAAAAAGACCTCTGAACACAATTAATATAGTTTTTCAATTTTTCTAAATACATATTTTGATCTAACTTATATAAATTATTTTGAGATAAATATGCTAATTGTAAAAAGAGACGTTGTAAAACATATGTAAAATCTGTATACATAAAAGCCCATAAACTAGCAATCGCACCTTAGTGTGCAATGGGTACGCCGTAGATGTATGGAAGCTCAATACTCTCTCTCTCTCTCTGTATATATATATATATATATATATATATATATATATATATATATATATATATATATATATATATATATATATATATATATATATATATATATATATATATAGAGAGAGAGAGAGAGAGAGAGAGAGAGAGAGAGAGAGACACACACACACACACACACACTTCCCAAAACTCTATATCTAGACAAATCTCCCTCTCTCTATCCATCTATCTCTCACCGTCATCCTCTTTCATACACCTTTAAATCTCTACATCTCCCTATTTCATCCACCATATCCCCCTCTATTTGTATCTCTATTTTGTTATTTCTCCATCCCTCTATATCCCTAATATATCTCCCCTATTTAGATGGTCATATATCTTTATTTTTCTCTTTCACATAAATCTCCATCTCTATCTCTTTCTCCCTCACTCCATCTATCTCCCCTATTTTTGTCTCTCACTCTTTATCTCTCCCCATATTCATATCTATTTGTATATATGTATTTATCTATGTTTGATGTCTCTTTATCTATCTATTTATCCTTGTATGGACCTCCTTCTCTCCCTATATATCTCCTTATCTTTGTATCTCTCTATCAATCCATCTCACCATCTATCTATATCTTCCTCCCCAACCTCCATATCTAGGCAAATCACCCTCTCTCTATCTATCCATCACCCCCTTTCATACACCTTTAAATCTCTACATCTATAGATATTTCATCCACCATATGCCCCTCTATTTGTATCTCTATTTTGTTATTTCTCCATCCCTCTATATCCCTAATATGTCTCCCCTATTTAGATGGTCATATATCTTTATCTTTTTCTTTCACACAAATCTCCATCTCTATCTCTTTCTCCCTCCCTCCATCTATATCCCCTATTTTTTCCTCCTACTCTTTATCTCTCCCCACCTTCATATCTATTTGTATATATATGTACTTATCTATGTTTGATGTCTCTCTATCTATCTATATATCCATGTATCCATCCTTCTCTCCCTATATATCTCCCTATCTTTGTATATCTCAATCAATCCATCTCACCATCTAGATATCTCTTTTCTACCTCCATTATCACCAACTTATTGGGATAATATTTTGGAAGTCTCTTTGGGCAACATGTACTTCCCACTACTCCAATATATGTGAACTTTGGAAACTAGATATACCACGAGCCATATTTCTTGAAAAGCTTCTCCACTTCATCAAACAACCTCTTATGAGTGGCCTCTTGTAAAATTTTTAGAATCTCCATGGAAAATGCATCATTGAATATTTTGAAGTACTTGTTGTTGTGGAGATGCAGTTGTAGATAGTATTCATGTACCAAGTATTACTCTATTTTCACTCCAACTTGACCCAAATATCTCAATCCTAGGTATCTAAACATCATTGCTATTATATAGAACAAATATGAACCCATGAAAAATGTCTTTGAATCTTGTATCATTCTCAATTGAAGATCCAAGTTATTGCTAATGATTTTGGCCCAATCAAACATCACTTCTACACTTGAAATATTATCCATAAAAGAACATCCATAGTTTGAAATCTCCACCTTGAGGGCTCCCCATTTCCTTGCTCAACATGACGATGAGATCACCATAATCCACTTTGAAGTCTGATTTGGATAGTTTTGGCAACCTAATTGACACTTTCTTGGCTCAAGTAGCTAATCACTGTAAATTCTGGTGGAGAAGTCATCTGGTTTGTCATTGTAATGCCTCAAGGATTCATCTTTGGTGATGTAAACAATTACCTTGTGATGTAAAATGGTGAATGTCTCCTTAATCTCACTCCGTGCATGTTATCGATATCTTCTTATCTTGCCCATAAGAAATTGTTCTTGTTTGAGGATCATAATGCTTGGCACACTTATAATCAACTCTGAGCACTGGATCATTGGTGGGAAATCCATTGCTTGAACTATTCCATTTCATGTCATCCTCATTTCCACCTTCGAAGGGATGCCTCTAACCATTCAGTCTCTAACATGTATCATGTTAAATGGTCTGAGGTTTGTGTCTCCAATCTTTCTCCATTTCGAAGGAAAGATCGACTTCGGTATGATCTCCTTGGTATCATGCTTCAATTGGGCTTGCCTATCTTTCTTTAGATTCCTAGTCTTAGGCTCCAACATTTTTCACCTACAAGGCAACAACACATGTTAGAAACTTAGATTTAGTAAGGCAACAACTCTTGTTAGAAACTTAGCTTTAGTATTTAGCTTATAAGATCAAACTTTTGAAACCAAAAGAATAAAGTCTATACACTTTAAACCAATCTCAAGGAACTTTGACTATTATATTATTAAAATTTTTATGTCATATAAATAAATTTAATATATAATGTTATAATTTATATTAGAATAAATGCAACTAAATTATATTATTATACACATAAATTTACAGTATATAAATAAATATAATATATAATGTGATATAATTAACTATTATGGAAGATTCTATGAGGAGGGAAAATTTTCTCCTATTCCAAAGCTAGCTTTATTTAAAAAAGAATAAAATTATTATTTCTATTCTTGAAATACAATTGGCCGATTGGTTTTTCCTTTTTGAATTTAAAATTTTAAATCAAAATTATTTTGATCTTTATTGGAACATAAATTGAAATGAATGTTTCCCCCTCTATCCCTGGTAGACAACTGGCACATGAAAATAGTTATCATGCTTGTCTATGTTGCAACATTTTGCATACATGTGCACTAGGATAGCTACAATCATAACATGTGGAAAAACATATACCATTCTTTATTCTTTGGAGATTAAATATTTTTCAAAGTTGTGAAGTAGCTGTCAAACTCTCTTTAAGTTTGGCGGTGCACATTTCTATCCTCTATCTCCAATTATAGGGTAAAAGAACATTCTATAGCATAAGAAGCTAGCATTGCCAGTAAGTTTTTAGATCTTTCAATTATTTAAAATATAATGTAAAAGGGGGCTATAGTCATCTTTGCAGATCTTAACAGATTTTAGGGAGGAATTGATCAGATGGTAATGGTGCATATGTTTTATCAAATGTATGAGAAAACCCACAGTTTATATTAGCTTTTACAAGTTTGGGTAAAGTTGTAATGTAAATGGCATAAAAATAATGGGTTTTCTTAGGGTAAGGGATATTTGGGTGTTTTGAGCTTTATGGGTTTATAATGGCTGAACGACATTAGGAAGTAATGAGAAGAAGCCAGCGTTGGAGTTGATAAACCCCTCTTTGATTTTAGTTTGTTTATGCATTCTCCATCGATGCATGAGAATGCATAAGTAATTGTAAAGTCACGCATTAGCATTGTTTACTGTCCACCGTTTGTTAATAAGTTAGCAAGTTAAAGGGTAGTTTATATACTGTGTGATATCATGCAAACTGTTGTTAGTAGCAGTCTAGTGTAGTGTTCTACGTAGAGTTTTTTATTTGCCAAAAATTTATAAAATAAACTTCTATTGTAGTTTTTAAATGTGCTGCAATAAAATTTAGTTTTTTTCCCTTAAAATAGAGATATAATGTTATAGAACAGAGCACGGCTAAGATCTCTTCTCATTTCTGATTTATGTGTATTGAAGATTGATTAGTTGTTGTGATGAAGGGCTGTTATTTTAGATCTTTTATAAAATAACTATTGTTTATTTTAAATAGGTAAACAAATTTATTTTGGATAAATAAAAATGATTTAAATGAATTTTTAAATTTTTAATATATATTTATAAAAGAACTATTATTTATTTTAGATAAGAAAAAAAAATTAAATATATTTTATTATTATATTTTTTATTTTTTATTATATAAAAAATAAAACAAGTATTATTAGTACTTGTCTCTAAGGCACAGTACTATTGTAATGAATTTTAGATTCTACTGGTTAACTAGTTATTAAAAAAAATCATATGAATCAATGATAATTAAGTTGTTTTTAATTTTTCAAATTTATTTTATTATTCAAAAATCCAATGCATGTTATTTAAGTTTTTAAATTCTAAAAAATAAAAGAATAGAAGAATATGTTATACTGTATTGTTTATTTTAATTGAATTTTTATAAATTAATTATAATTTTGTATTATTAAAATAATAGTTAATATCAAATTATATATATATTTTTTTATTTTTTTTTATTTTAATAAATTAAATCAATTGTATTACCTCTTTATTATTTAAAATATAATAATAATATTATATTTATGAATTTATATATATATTGAAATTTTAATTAGTTAGTGAGCTCAATACGAAGTAATATATGATATTCTATTTTGGATGGCTATCATCTAAAGTATATATTTTTAATTAATTAAAATATATTTATAATTCTACAAATTTATTGAAATTTGAATTAGATAGACAATTAATATTAAAATTACAATTATGACAAAACTATAAAGGTCAAAAAATTATTTTAAATTAAAGTTTGAATTAATTATTTTTCTAATTGAATTTTAACATAACCATAAACTAAATATTTAACCTAACCTAATAATATATTAAATAAATTTAAATAATTATTTAGTTTAAATTTTTTAAAATTATATGCTAGTACAATTAAAACTAGTTTATTTTAGATAAGGAAAAATATTATTTTTAAAATAAAATTTTAAGATGTTAGTAATATGGGAGATAAGATTATGTTCTTACATTTATATTCACACTACTTTCTATAACATATTATAAAATCTAACAAAATAATTTTATATATTATTAAATAATTTAATAATTTAATATAGTTATATTTGAACATATTACATTTATAATTATTATTGCAAAAGATTTAAAAAAAAACTAATTTGAAAAATTAAAATAAAATAATTTAAAATTAATAATTATTAAAAATAAATAAATATGATTTAAAAATATGATGATCATTTTAATTTCAATTTTTTTTTTAAAAAGTAATTGTATAAACTTTTAAAAGAGTTCATTTAGAACATGGAGGTATTCCCATCCTTTATCACATCATACAAACTGATCAAAATACAATTTTCCCAACATCATAATGGTATCTTTGAAAGCTATTCTCAATTTACCAGAACATGTACAATATATAAAATGAAAAGATCAACTAGGTTAAATATCTAAGAACACTCAATTAGCATAGTTGTGTTACATACACTTTTTAAATTTATTAATAAAATTATTTGGCTTAGGTCTTTTACCTATAAAAAAACATACTTGTTTTAATTTATTTAATACTGTACAAAATTGTTTTATTAGTTTTTATAATATATTTTTATATTAAAGCAGCTAAAAAAATTAGGATTTATACAACTATAACATTTAAGTATAAGTCTGATTTATTTAATTTCTTATACTTTAAGTTATATTTGTATAAATACTTTCAAGATGTTTGAGATAGGTTCCAGTTTCATAGGAGTTAAGATGCAAGTTCTAGATTTTGGGGGTTTTTGAAAAATTTCAGAATTAGCCAAATTTCAGGATTCAATAAGCTTTCAGTAGGGTTACCTCTCACAATCCATCATGGCTTTCTAAGGTCAAACTGAACCTGGCAAAAAGATTCTCAAAGGATTTTAACTCATTTTTATCACAAATCACTTGGTTTTGACCCTATCTCTATGACAGACTTAGCTTAGCTCTTGCCCAAATCCCAGACAGACATGACTTCCCAACATGGCAAAATCACTCAAACCTCATTTGTCAGACCTAGGGACTTGAAAATAGCCACCAACAAAGATATAAATGTTAGACATTGGTCCTTTTGTGTTGGATATACATGTTAGATTGATAATCTAACATGTATATCCAACACAAAAGGACTAACATTTATATCCAACACAAAAGGACCAACACTTCAACACAATACTTTTAGGGCCCGTTTGGTACAAGGAATATGGGCCCATATTCCAAAATATCATTTTCGGCATATTCTATTCTATGTTTGTGGCCATCTTAAGAAACAGGAATTGGAATTACAAAATTCCAATTTTGCCCAAAAAATGGGCATTCCATCTTCCATTTGAAAAGGTGGAATTAGAAATTCTCATTCTAATTCCACTTTTCAAATGCCAATTTAATCTGCTGTTGGGTCTGCTTGCTCAAAAATAATTATCTTTGGCGTCTGATATTTCATTTTTTTCGCCGAAGGAGTCACTCATTCTCACCGTCATTTTCGTTCTCACCGTTCTCCCTGCCATCTTCGTTCTCACCATTCTCTGCAACAAATCATTCTCATCATGGTCTACTCTGCGGCCCCAAGTTGGGTCTCTTGGTAAGTCCTTCTAACCGCATCTAAGGGCCTCCATTTGTCATGAGCAACCTATCTGCATTTTCCTAATGTGGGTTTCCTTTTATGGGTTTCAGGGTTTGGAGAGTTGAAAAGCTCACATAGGAAACATAGAGGCCATTTATTTCAGCGCTTGCTTCTCTCGAAAAAGGAGGTCAAAATTCATTTCCTTCTCTTTACCGTGTAGGGTTTTAGTTTTATAGTGTGAGGTTGCAGTTTGTCAATGGATTCTCTTTACCATGTAGGGTTTTAGTTTTACACAGTGTGAGGTTGCATTCTGTGAATGGATTCTCTTTACCATGTAGGGTTTTAGTTTTACATAGTGTGAGGTTGCAGTTTGTCAATGGATTCTCTTTACCGTGTAGGGTTTTAGTTTTACACAGTGCGAGGTTTCAGTTTGCAGTTTGTAGTGTAATGATAGAACATCACAGACATGCTTAACACATCATCAAAAATAAGAAGTGCAAATCTTGCTACAAGAGACCATAACTAAACCACAATACAGTTTTCTCAAAGCATTGCTTCTCAAAGCACATCCGCAATACATTGTATAGGCTACATGCCACAATTTTTCTTATAGTAGTGTCTAAAGCCCATTGACATCCAGCATAACCTAAGAAATTCAATAGAACATAATGGAAACTTACTGGTTTAAAATTGTATGAGGAAAATGAGCACTCCTATGCCCTTGAAATCTAACCGGTTGCCCTAGGAACTTGAAAATAAAATCAACACCAACACTCATGTCCGCAACGATAAAAAATGATCAGGGACAAGTGTTTTAATCACAATTTTATAGGTTTGGAATCTAGAAGATGCTATAGGTCAAGAAAATTGACTTGTGAAGGGTAAACAATGGTAGAGAATTCATTTTGTTTACACAAGGGAACCATTACTGTGAACTAGCAGATCAGTGGAAATGTGGAAAGGGAAAGGAGGGATGTAGCTGCTTGAAAAGGAGTGAGTAAAAGAAGTCCCTGGAATCCTAGCTACTGATTGACTAATGATGAGAGTTCAATGCTAGCACAACTAAATTTTCTTACTGACATGCATACCCAACAATGTCATATGCTGTGAATTAGCACAGACATCAACATGTCCACTCCCACAAAAATTGGAAGGTGTCTCTACAATCAATTGGCTTGAGGCATTTAACAACGCCACACATGACACTATCACTTACTATAGGCTCTAAATCCAAAATTAATGAAGTACTGAATATTGCCACCTAGCATCAACCATTATCTCAACAAAATGCATCATTACCTCAAAAAATGTAGAGGTAGATGATTTTGAGGAGAAAGTTTGTGGAGGACAAGAGACTTCTGCTATCATAGACGTAGGGAATCTAAAACAATAGATGTTACCTTGTATCTATCATAGTATTAATGTAGAAAATACAAGAAAATTATAAACTACTATTTTTAATGATTAATGTCTATGTTATCACTGTTTAGTATCTTGGAAATCATCATCAATGCTAATAAATTAAAATATCTTTCAAGTTATTCTTTCTTATAAAATTGCCAAAATCTCTTAAATTATCACCCATGAAATTCTTGAAAAGTAATAATGGTTAAGCTATTATCAAATGGTTAATTACACAGTCCTATCAGCCATGCACCACATATTATGATTTTAAAATATAACTATGTAGTGTATGGTTAACAGAAAATATTTATACCTATTGGACATTTGATCACACTTCCAATTGTTGTATTAATTACAGTCCAACTTTGTGTGTTGTTTTGACTCATCCAATAACTTGACTGAGTTGATGATTCAGACCCCTATTTTTCCAGCATGCATCCCCCATGAGTTTATAAATGAATGAAAATAAAAAAATGAGACTAATAACATAGTTTTATCTAATTCAATAGCTTAAGCAAATCTTTTAAACCTGGTAAAATTAACTTGATCAACATCCTCATAAAACAAAAAACTAAAATTTCATCTTAGATGTAATGTTCAATGCAATGCAAGACCTTAATACATGATTTCTCAATTCTCATTTCAATTATGATCAACAAAAAAAATGCCTAAACTCATGTAGAGTAGTTTGCAGAAAATGATTGGAAAATTCAGTACACCTAAGCCTAACTGTCTAAGACACTTGCAATATATTTCTCCTTAAGCTCCTCCATAAAATTGCATCCACACAAATGTCAGCAAATGATTGTTCACCTATGTATGAGTCAGGTATAATAGGCTCCCAAGAAGTTGTCGTATGTGTCATCGATTTGAGTATACACTTTTGAGTATACACTTTTGAACAATCAGTAGAATAAGGCTTGCCTTGATGTATCTTGGAACTTTTTCTACACAATAGCTAAGGAGATCAAAATCCCCTCCTATTGCAAAATCTTGAATACTCATAAAGTAGGTCGGCAAGCTCAAGTGTGGCATCTCAAGTTTGATTTATCATTAATGTTGAATAAAAGATGTTTCATCTCCAATTAAAATAGGATTGTCAACACTAGGGTGCAAGTTTGATGGGACAAGCACGATGAGATTCATACCAGTAAGGCCACAAAATAGAAAGATTAACTATTTTCTTAAATACATTATCAGTCTTCTCATATCATGTCTATATGACTTGGTTCAACCCATAGAGGGGTCAAATGATAAAAATACAACTTATTTGCATGCAAGACCTGCATCACAAAATATAAATATAAATATTCCACGAGTAGTGAATGGGGATGTCGCTGCTATGAAGTAGTCATTTTTACAAATAATAGATAACCCCAAAGTAGCAGCCTTGTACTATGGAGAACGAATGTCTACATACAAATTTAATAGTAGAGGTTGCATTTTCTTGAACTGTACAAATTTAATTTAGATAGTTACAAGTGTAACATAGATTTGGAATTTAGTTACAGCCTTTTTCTTAGTTCATATTTGTCCGTTACATCTGTTGTCACAAATGAGGACATCTCACAGTGACTGTCCCTTGTGTAATTGCCACTTGAATGTATTGGTATTGAACCATGCAAATGCTTTTCTTCTTGAACAAATGAGGACATTATCAAGAAGAAAAGCATTTGCATGGTTCAATACGAATACATTCAAGTGGCAATTACACAAGGCATAGTCACTGTGAGATGTCCTTCTATCTTCAATATTGCTTTGAACACGTGCACTTTGACCATCACGGTCTCTTTCAAGCTTGTATACCTTCTTTAAGTCCTTGTTTAATAGTGACAGTGACAGTTCTCTTTTTATAGTCACAGTTTGATTGTGATTGTAAAAAGAGAACTGTATCCTTTTTACTTTGAATGTATTGGTATTGAACCATGCAAATATGGGCTCATTGCCACTTGAATGTATTGATATTGAAGTATTGGTATTGGTACTGAACCATGTTAACTTGTAGTCTCATAAACATGTTAAAGTATGAACTGAATAAAGTTATTTTTTTCTCAATTAATTTATGGTCACTTACATTGTTCTGTGGTACTTTCTCTTGATGGTAATTACTTTCATCATCAACCAAATCAGCAGATACCATATTCCCTTTCTTGTCTACATATGCTGTATACTCAACCTACAACTCTATTCACTGATTATGCATTATAGTTAGGTGTTTTCTTATGTTGTTTGGTGATTGTTTTGTTGGTATGTTTAGGTAATTGATGGATCTCACTGATGATATTGAACTTGGGGGACAATTTATGAGGATGAGAAGACTCCTGTCTGTTGTTGTAGTTCTTCTTGCCACCCTTGTCACAACCATAGCAGTGTTTGTAAAAGAAGGTAGTCGAAATATGCGTAAGCGGAAAAGAGATGTAATTCCTTTTTATAAGCATATTATCAACTCCAATGAGATAGATTGCTTTGACCAAATATGCATGAGTAGACGATCCTTCTTTAAACTAGCTAATATTTTAAGGCAAAAGGAAAGCATTAGAGATACAGAAATCCTCGCATTAGAAGAACAATTAGTCATGTTCCTCGATACTCTTGGCCACAATCTAAGGAATTGTAAGATTGCCCATAACTTTGGGCACTCTGGAGAGACGATAAGCCGATACTTCCACAAGGTCTTGAAGGCTATCTTAGCGCTCCATTCAGATTATTTTATACCCCTTAGTCCAAAAACTCCTCGGGAAATCAGTGGGAAGACCTGTTTTGATCCATACTTCAAGGTACATCTCCCAATGGATCAAATTTTTTTGATTGAGTTGTAATCCTATTATCGTGTGTTCATTAGATTATGATTTTTATGACTATAGGACTGTGTGGGAGCAATTGATGGATCCCATATACCAGTCACTGTGGATGTCAACGTGCAACCTAAATATCACGATAGAAAAGGCAACTTGTCGCAGAATCTTATGGGAGTGTGTTCATTTGATTATAAGTTTCAATACATCCTTGCTAGTTGGGAAGGGTCTGCTGCAGATAGCCATGTTCTAGCTTCAGCTCTATTTAGAGCAGACAAACTAGTAGTTCCCCCAGGTTTGTAAAATATGATTATATTACTGAAGCCTATGAAAAATAAGACAATGTTATAACAATGACAATTTGTTTTATTTAGGTAAATATTATTTGGTCGATGCTAGATACCCAAACGTACCTAGATTTCTCGCGCCTTATCGGTGCACGTGGTACCACCTAAAGGAGTTTTCAAGAGAAAACCCAATAAACACCCCAAAAGAGTTGTTTAATCATTGACACTCCTCGCTCAAGAATGTAATAGAGCGTACATTTGGGATTTTGAAGCAGCGTTTTCCTATCTTGAAGCATGCGATGTCTTATCAAATCAAGACACAGACAAAGATTGTTTTGGCATGTTGTGTACTTCACAACTTCATTATGATAGAGGACAACCTTCCATCCGAGGTAGAATTTGAAGAGGAAGATGGTCGTGATCGGATAGATGTACCAGTGCTTGAGACATATGGGTTGAGCCAGTGTGAAAGAGATGATTGGGGGAAATTTTGAGATGAAATAGCAAGAAGGATGTGGGAAGACTATAGATCTCGCTCTTAGTTGGTTGAATAACTACTATGGCAGTGTTTAAACTTTAATGTCAGATTTCATAAATTTCACAAACTGATATTATATATTAAAGCTGTTACGGCATATGTAGTGTTGTCATGTTATATTCAATGTTGTTATATTTAATGTTGTCATGTTATATTTAATATTGTCACGTTATGTTTAATGTTATATTTAATGTTTACATCTATGTATATGCTTGTTTGCATTTGTTTGCATTGCAATTGACAAGTCATCCCTACCTTAGATTTAGATCTGATCATCAACATTGTGTTATGACATATTGTAGAGTTGTCGTGTTATATTCAATGTTATATTTAATGTTCTCATGTTATATTTAATATTTTCATGTTATGTTTAATGTTGTTATATTTAATGTTTAGTGCTGACATATTTATATTTAATGTTATATTTTACATTGTGTTATGACATATTTAGTGCTGTCAAAAGAAGTGGGCAACTAATGTTGTGCGTGCCTCGGGTATGTCTACGGATGTACTGATGAACATGGATGTTGAGGTTGAAGTGATACATCCATCTTCTTCTTCCAAGAAGGTATTCTAGACAAAAGAAATGGAACGAAAGTTGCTAGACTTGCTACAGGAGCAAGTGCAGCTTGGTAAAAAAGCTGACGATGGTTTCAAGAAAAAGGCTTGGACCGCCATTGAAAGGAGGTTCAATAACGAGTTGAATATGAAGCTATCAAAGGATAACTTCAAGAACAAGCTGAAAACTTGGAAGCAAGGCTATAGGGTAATGAAAGAGTTGAGGAATACAAGCGGCTTGGCATGGAATGAGAGTACCCAAACTATGGATGCCGATGATAGTGTTTGGGATGAGTTGTTGAAGGTAACATGGTCTTAAAATCTACTTTTAAGTTGAATATATCTTTTTAAGTAATGAAAGACAACTAATGAATTCAATTGTTATGCCATCATGTAGAGAAAGGAATTTAAAAATGCCAAAATGTATAAGAGGCAGTCGTTTCAATACTACAATGAATTATCCTGTATTGTTGGGGATGACATAGTTGAGGGCACTGCAGCTGCAACAACTCAAGAGACCGAGGAAGATTTCAATGATGAGGAAGATTTCACTTATCATGGTATTGATACTGCATCTTTTGAGACTGCTGCTAATTTGGCTAGTGATAGTATGGATACACAGCCATCAAGCCAATCTACTGCAAGCGGCAGAGACAACCTTTCAGCATTGTCAAGGAGGACAAAGAGGAAGAGGGGAAGCATTGTAGGTTCCTTGGATTCAATTTGTGAAGTGATCAAAGATATGTCTGCAGGCATTACAACAGGCTTTACAGAGCCTCTGAAAGTGGATAGAATATCATCTGGAATGAAAACTGATGCAACGGATATGTATAAAACACTTAAAGCAATCCCTGACCTTAGCGAGGGTACTATGCTTGATGCATATGATACTCTTTTGCATGATACTGCAGTAGTCATAGGGTTCTTGACAATGACTGAAGGGGAGAGAGTCAGATATATTAGATGAAAGTTTGGAGGACTTTAGTTGATCCATGTTTCAAATCAAAACTAATGTACCATATTAAAACAATCAAGCTTATGGATTTAATCTGCTATTTTTAAAATCTAATCTTGTGATGGATTTAATTAGAATTATGGATTTAATCTGTTGTTTTTAATTAGCATTCTAAGGTTGAGTTTTGGCCTTGATAGATGTATCTGATTATGTACTCTGTTATGTATCTGATTTGCAGATTTATCCATGACTGCTTATCTCATCTATAAATTTGTTCATTAACACTTCTGTAACTATACATTTGTCATGGGTCATCCCACAATAGTGGGTTACACTTTTTGGCTTGAATTGACACTGACCTTCCAATTTTTAGAAAAACTTCGACATTCCGATGCATATTGCCGTTCAACCGTTCGAAATCGGAAAATGATGTAAACTAGAGTCCTTTCAGATTTTCTGTGTAGAATCTAAATATATTTTTTATTTTTTTTTTAAAATTAATTTAAATCAAAATTTCTTTCTCCCACAAAAACTAGTATGTTGCTGAAAATGGCATTTTCAAAGAGTTACCATGACTGCGTAATGCATAACTTTTTTTCTATAAAAGATATCAATGCGATTCTTTCGAATATAGTTTGGTAACATCCATACTGAGGGCATCCAATTGGTTTCAAGAAATTATCACATTTTTTGCATATTTTATGTATGCTCAAAGTCGACCAAGCTAGTTTTTTGACCTACTTTCACTGCGTAACGCATAACTTCTTTTGTATATATCGGATTTCAATTTATTTTTTTTGGTAGAAAGAAGACTCTAAGATGAAGGGCACTGATATTTTTCAAAATTTTTATTATATTTTCTACTATTTTCTATTGAACGTCAAAGTCATATGTTTGAATTGGCCAAAAAACCAACATTCGTTTCATGTCAAACAACATACACCTAATGAATTCAAAACTGGTCAAGAGTATAGTCGTTAGAAAGCTGACTCAGAGCACTTTTGCATGGACTCAAGGTCATTTTCTAAATGTTTCATTTGACCCTAGCACTTCAACCCCGAAACTCAGAAATGTGCTATTTTCTGTTGGCTTTTGACAAAAAGTCCTAGAAAGGAAGTTTCGAATGAAACTAGTTTCATCTGAAACTTCTTACTTTCATTCGAAACTACTTTCATTCGAAACTAAAAAATGCTAACCCCGGGTTGACATCTGCGTCAACATCCGGGTCAATAGAGTTTCGAATGAAAGTTAAATTTAACTTTCATTCGAAACTCATGTCGGCCAATTTGGTGTTTTTTCGTGATAGCGATGATCGCATATAAATATAAGAGCCATTTTCTCAATATTTTAATTAAGAGCTACAAAATAATTCATATTTTACATATAAAAAAGACATTTGAAGGTGTATTTTCCTACATTTTGTGATATTTTAGTGGAATAATCATGCAAAAGTGATGGGGAATCAGAAAAGAAGGCAAAATAAGAGTGCTCGACATTACTCACTAGAAACTAAAGAGAGATTACGAAGAGAAGCTCGTGAAAGGTATCATCGTGTGAGACAAGGTGTGACCCTATCTCTCTCTCTCTCTCTCTGTGACTATATATCATAATTGATGATTAGGACATATGTTAATGAGGTTCATGTAAGCACATGATATTGCAATTTCTAATTAGACCTAGAATATAGTCAATAAAGAGCATGTCTTATTAATAGCTACATATATTAGGACTTGAATAATATGTACATGTATACACTTGTATTAGTCAACTTAATCAGGCCTATTAGAGGTCTATTAGATCTATTAGGGCCTAATTAAGTTAGATTGGCATATTAGTACCGACATAGATGCAACTAGACCTATAACCCAAGTAGCTTAGATGCAATTAGATCAATTGGACCTGGTACCTAATTAGACCTATTACTTGACAAAAGGGCATATTAGACATGTATTAAGACCTAGTCAAACCTATTAGGACATGTATCAAGACCTAAAGACCTATTAAGACCTATTAGACCTATTAGGACCTATTAGAAACCTATTATGTACCTATTCTAGGACATATTAGATGTACTTATAGTATTATACATCTATTAAGACCTATTAGACCTATTACTTGACCTATTAGAGGTCTATTAGACCTATTAGACATGTGTGTATTAATACCTATCAAACCTATTAGAACATCCATGAATACCTGTTTATCTACCTATTAAGCCCTATTAGACCTATATTAGGACCTACTAGGAACCTATTATACATGTTCTAGGACATATTAGATGTACTTGCAGTATCATATACATGTATTGAGACCTATTAGACCCATTAGACCTATTAGGACCTATTAGAGGTCTATTAGACCTATTAGACATGTGTATTAAGACCTATTAGACATGTATTAAGATCTATCACACCTATTAGGGCATGTATCAAGACCTAAAGACCTATTATGACCTATTAGACCTATTACCTAACCTATTAGGAAAGTTAGTTTCATTATTCTAGGACATATTAGATGTACTTGTACATTATTATACATGTATTAAGGCCTATTAGACCTATTAGGACCTATTAGAGGCCTATTAGACCTATTAGGACCTATTAGAGGCCTATTAGACCTATTAGGACCTATTAGAGGCCTATTATCTACCTATTAGATATGTATCAAGACCTATTAGACAGGTATTAGGACAAAAAGACCTATTAGACATGTACTAAGACCTATGAGACCTATTAGGACATGTGTGAAGACCTATTAAGACTTATTAGACCTATTAGGATGCATTAGTAACCTATTATACCCATTATAGGATGTATATTAGATGTACTTACAGTATTGTACATGTATTAAGACCTATTAGACCTATTAGGACCTATTAGATGTCTATTAGACCTTTTAGACATGTATTAAGACCTATTAGACATATATTAGGACAAAAAGACCTATTAGACATGTATTAAGACCTATTAGACATATATTAGGACAAAGAGACCTATTAGACATGTATTAAGACCTATGAGACCTATTAGGACATGTATGAGACCTATTAGGACATGTATGAAGACCTATTAAGACATGTATGAGACCTATTAGGACATGTATGAGACCTATTAGGACATGTATGAAGACCTAATAGACATGTATTAAGACCTAGTCAAACCTATTAGGACATGTATCAAAACCTAGTCAGACAAGTATTAAGACCTACTAGATGTCTATTAGACCTTTTAGACATGTATTAAGACCTATTAGACAGATATTAGGACAAAAAGACCTATTAGGACATGTACTTTTATAGTATTATACATGTATTAAGGCCTATTAGACCTATTAGGACCTATTAGAGGTCTATTAGACCTATCAGGACCTATTAGGAACTAAACTTACACATGTCTACTTTAATATCTTTAATAGATCTACACATGTCTACTTTAATATCTAGTAAGTATTAAACTTACTAACTGTATCTCCATTTGCAGGAGAAGGGTCATCACAAGCTCAACAAGACCAACCTGTAGAAGCTGGAGAAGGGGCGTCTCAAGCTCAACAAGACCAACCTGTAGACGCTGGGGAGGGGACATCTCAAGCTCAACAAGATCATCTTATAGATGCTATAGAAGGGTCATCACAAGCTCAACAAGAACATCCTTTACAATCTCAAACAAGTACACATAGATCTCTATCTCTCTCTATCTCTCTCTTTATTTAAGTTACGTACCATTGTATTGATTTAGTCTAGATTTGAATGATTATAATACACTATGAGCTTATACATAAATAATCACTTGTTCTCCTTAAGATGAGCTATCCTAAGATATTTTTAAATATTTTTTTTGTAGTTGAATTACAAGAAACACATGACAATGTCAGCGTAGCCCAACAGTTGAAAAGAAAAATTAATCATAAAAGCATTGATCATTTACTTGAAATGGATGTGAACAAATTGAGAGAGTATGCCAAACAACCCACAAATACTACGAAGAGGACATTGAATAAAAAGTCTAAGGATATAATTGCACAGTTTGAAAATCTTGATACACTTGAGAAAACTCAACTATTATCAATCACACTTCTTAAAGATGAGTTAAAGGAGCCATTTAAACTATTGGGTGTAGATGCGAGTTCAAAAAAGAGAAAATTGGATGACCTAGGAAAAAATGTTGTTGAAAGTGTCAAGGAGGGTTTGCAATCCATTGGGAAAACATCTAGAGTTATAGATAGGTCCATTTCTAGAAGAGTGATATTGACATCAATTTTAAATAAAAACATGTATCATAAAATATAGATTTCCTCACTTTCATCTCATCTCGGGTATAGTAGGAAGACAATGTTGCATTACTTGAAAAGGAGAAACATTTTGGATGATACTACATTGGAAGGTAATTGAGCACTAATGTGTCGAGCTCCTCGCTCTAACAAGATTAACGAAACAGTTAGGAACTTAGTTATAACATTTTGGACTGATCATACTCGTCCTTCATCAAATAGGAGAGATGTCATGAAAAAGAGGACAGGGCCTAAGGAATATTTGCAGCACACAAAACATTGGATGGACACCACACAACATGAATTGTATCTATCATTTTGCAATTCAAATCCTAACGTCAAGATTCAACAAACGATGTTCAAAAGATTGAAACCATATTTTGTAAAGATAAATAAAACTTTTGAGACTTGTTGTTGTCAATATCATGTTGAATTCGATCTCTTCTTTCAAGGGTTTAGAAAGATGATAGAAGAAAGTGGTGGCTCTCAGAATGATTTTCCTAAACGACCAAGCCAATTCATAACATCGATCTTATGTGAAAAGACAATTGATAGTGAGATACATGAAATAAAATGCATAAGAGGCACATGTGAAACATGTGGGGATTTAGCTAAATTTCCTTTTAGGGATGAAGATACTGACATGACAAGGATGGTAAATTGTAAGAGATACAAGTATGTAAAGTTTGAAACAAAAGTCGGGAAAGAATCAACAAGGTTGGAATATGTAGAAGAAGAGATACATGCTGCAACATTTATGGAAAATTTTCGTAAATTGATTCAACCATATATACGACACATTTTCTTTGCTAAGTGGCAAGCTGAGCAGTTCCAACTACTAAGAGACACTTTTCCACTTGGAACAATTTTATCTGTTGTTGATTTTGCAGAGAATAACTCTTTTGTTTCTCAAAAAGCACTTCAATCGGAATACTACTATACAGAGTAGGTCACTATCATGGTGCATGTATGTTATCAACATGCACAATTAGATTTGGATGGCATTGAAAGTACAACTCAAGAATGAGTCATAAAGAAAGAATATCACTTTTACATCAGTGATGATAAAGAGCATGACACTCATTTTGCCGAGCACTATTTTAAAACATATTTTGGATATTTAGAAAATAAAGGCATAAAAATAAAAAAGCATTATGTTTGGTCAGATGGATGTGCAACACAATTCAAGTCAGCAAGACCATTTTATGCACTATGTAGATATCATCGATTCCAAAAGATACCACATATTTGGAGTTTCTTTGAGAGTGGACACGGGAAGGGAGAGCATGATGGTGTAGGAGCTTGTATCAAACGTTCTTTAAGAAAGTATCAATTGGACTATCAGGGATATCGTATAAATAATGCTCATGATGTGGTTGAGTGGTGCAAGAGACACTTTATAGCTCCAAATCAAGATAGCACATCTTCACTACGGGATCGAGTCATACCAGTTAGATTGTTCTGGGAGATATCAGGTATATTTATGAAATGCATTAATTTCTAAATTAAAGTTTCAATTTATGCGTACATATATATGTTATACTAACAACTCTTAAAAATTTACATGTGTTTGTGTATTATTCAGGTGTTGATAGAAGATCATTCCATGGATGCAAGAGGGTAGAGAAAACAAGATCCCTGCATTCGGTTATGAGTACAGATAGTAATGTGTGGTCATTGTATTGTAGAGATTACTCATGCTTTTGTTATGACTGTGTTTCTGAAAACTATGGTGAATGTATTAACCAAAAAAGTGGATATGTCAGTGAATGGAATTTGGTTCCACTAGATGTTACCACTACAAATGATGAAGTTGAGGATGAAAGCTATGATGATGTTCCATTGATTTCCACCGACTACAACCATATTTCAGGTTTGATCAAAATTGGTACGTGTTCTTATATACATATGCACTTTTCAATTCTTAGGGTACCCATATGTATCTCTAATAAATTTATATAACTTACAGTGGTGTAATGTTCTTTTACAAGACATGTTTTTGCAGTAATAGCAGAGTTTGATAATGTTGAAGGTGTGAATTACTATCTATTACGTTGTACAAAGGAGAGGATGAAGCTAACAAAGAATGAAACAAGCGATGGAATTGTGTTTCCTATAGGTTAGCGTGCTATATTTATGGGTTTTGATGAATAAATTTATCTTGCATTTGATGGCCTTATTCAAATTTTTGTTCAAATTATGATACAATGTATGCATGTACACATATATATACACATGTTTATTTAATGCATGTTGTTGTTCAATTGTCTGTGCAGGGTCAGTTGTTGTGCAAGGAACATACTTGAAGCAAATCAAAGTAATTAATCAGGGGGTTCATTTTATTGATTATCAATTAAACAACAAGGTTTATCAATATAGTCATCTTGTAATTGCCACACAACTATCTCTTCATCCAGTGACAGGACGTGGCATTCGTAAGTGGAGACTTGATACCGAAGAGCATGAGAAATTAGTGAATATTATCAAAGAGAGAGATGAACCACTTGATGTACAGTAAATTGTGCATGTGCATGTATGAAAAATGATTTTGAGAAATTTTTTTTAGGGCATGTGCCCTTAGTGAATGGAGCAAATTTATTAGTAGATATATATATATAAATTAACTTGTCTTTTTAAAATGTATATGTGTGCATGTGCCAAGAATTAAATCTATCTCATTTTGGATTTATAAAATTATGATACTTTATATGCATGTTAGATAGCTTAATTCAATATGTGAAATTGCTATGTTAGGATTAAATTGTTTACAAATTTAATAAATACTCTTGATTGTGATATATTGCCTATTTTACTTCCCATATTAAAAATAATAAGTTTGTAATGTACATGCAACTTAATTATCTTAAATTTCATGTGCATATTAAAATTTGTATGAATTACATTCAAATTTAACATTCAACTAAAATTTGTATGAATTACATGTACATATGTCAAATATAAACATCAAATAGTACACATGTACATATTTGTCAAACATAAACATGTAATATATGAGATCGATCAAGAAGTAAGTAATGTAAACATGAAAAAAATATACATGCATGCATCCAACTATGTCAAATGTATAGTCAATCTAGAGATCTATCAATTTAGTATACTACACATGTACATACATACATCAAGGATAAACATGTACATATATGTCAAACATGAACATCAAATATATGAAATCAATCAAGAAGTAAGCAATGTATACATGAAAAAAATATACATGGATGCATGTCCAACTATGTCAAATGTAACATCAGAGATCCCTACATGTGTAAGATGTCTAAAAGAGCCTAAGAATCATCATGACGAATCCTAATAGTACAATCGGGCCCTGAGTAGCTATCATGCTGCGAGGGATGTGCAGAACCCTGTATAGACAAAGTGAGATCATACAAATTAATATTCACATCTTTCAAATGTTGATAAAATAATACTCATCTATTTTAAAAACGTAAAGATGTACGTACACAAATTGAATAAATTAAAAACTCACCTGCCCACTACTGATGTCATCATCAAGTGAGTCCCGACATCGTACACGATTGCTCCCTATAGGAGTAATAAGAGGCATCTCCCCCTAGATAAAAAAAATGACAAAAATTATATATACATTTATATATAAATTTTGAATCTCCAACAATCAAAGTTTAACTAAATGACATTAAAACAAATTATACATGTGTAGACGGTGGAACTGGAACATGCTCTGACTCCCTCTCCTCGATCCTATCAACCAGGGTATCAATATGCTGCTGCGCTTGATCGAAGCTAAACTGAACATCTGCCACATGAGTAGATGACATTTGTCTCTCTAAAGAGGAATGCAATGGAGAAACCAGATGTGATGGCATAGAAGCTGACTGATCATCACGTGTTAGCAAATCTAGGTAACCGATCGCACTCATGCCAAACTCAATGTCCTCGAGACCAACATCAGATAACCGCTGCCCTGCACTCACTGAAGGGTCTGTATAGTGTGCCTCTCTCTCAGCAGCAATAGACTGGTCCGTAGGAGGATCACCATGGGCACCGCTACTATCATGATGTGTGTGATGAGGATCCTATCGCTAAGTGTATCTAACAGTACCCACATGATCTCTGACATTTGCTATAGGGATACCATGCTTAGCAGCTATAAATGCATATGCATCAATAAGATCCTCGGCCAAACTAGTCATGGTAACACGTGCCATCTCTCCTGTAAGTCCCTCAAGGCTAGAAAGTGAAGGGATCCCTGCTGTAGAGTACAAGTCATCTGAGCTCCTACTGGAAGATGCTCCACATGATGATCTGGAGCGCCGTCGCTGCATCAAATACTGGCCAACCTGATCTATAGATATGGATGTCGCAGCCGATGCAATGTGCCCCACACTATCAATCACACCCCGTAGCTGGGTGCTACGAACAACATCGTTTGCTATGGAACCCAACGATGGAGCAATAGCCTATGACCTCTCACCTAGAATAACCCTATGTGTTGGTCTCGGACGATCAGGTCGGCGAAAAGCATCTCTATCTGCAAGTCTCCCACGCCCCTGCCCCTGATGTGGTGCCAAATCTGTGTAATTAACATGTTTCCCTAATTGCACCTCTGCATAGATCTGTTGTGCGAAGTATAAGGGGATTTGGTCGTTATTTGGGTAACGACCATGGGCAGCTAGAAACCTAGGGTATATCAGTGTAGATATAGCTGGATCCTAACACTTCGTAACCTGATATCCCTTCACATATTGTTTCTCTACGTACGATGGCCAAACTTGGGTTTTAAGAATCTCTTTGGGCACCGGTTTGGCCACCTCCTTGAGAGAAAGACTAGAGCTAACCTCTCATCTCTTTCTCTCAAGAACAGACTATACAACATCTGGGGAATATACACTAGTCCTCTGTATGTCATTCTGGATAGCAATTAGGCTATCCAGGATGGATTGACAGGTGTTCCTATAAATAGTGGAGCTGGAGGGAATATCAATAGACTCTTGTAATTTTTGAATTTCCTTATTTGTGCAGTCAAATAGGTTCTCAGATTGTTCCCGATCCTGAGGCGGGATAGGTGCATCTGCCATGTGTAATGTCTAGTAATCTAGATGTATAAATGAACTATCAAGATATGTGCACTTGAAAGAAATTATATTTATAGTGTCAAATAACTACATGTACACATGCACTAAATCATATTTTTTGAACTTCATTAAATAAAATTAAAGTACACTTCTACATTATTCAATAAAAATAAAGTGTAAATAACTAGACATTAAATTTGAACACAAATTATAACTGCTTAACTACATTATTCAATCAAAATAAAGTTTTTAAAACTACATTTAAACTCATTAGAGACTTATTATCTAACATGTAGGTCTATGTACCTATGTATAAACATGTACCTATTTATACCCATTTAACATGTACTTATGTATACATGTACATGTGTATGCATGTATGTACATACTTGTACACATGCATTGAATGCATGCACCTATGTATACATGTAAATTTACATGTATATACATGCATATATACATGTACATAAATGTATATACATGTAAATACGTGCATGTACACATGTACATACATATATGTACATGTGCATGTGCGTGTGTACACATGCATATATGCATGTGTAGACACGTGTGTACATGCACATGCACACGTATGTACATGTGTACATGCATATGTATGCATATGTGTACACACATGTATATACATGTGTATACACACACGTGTGCATATATACATGGGCACGTGTGGTCATAATGGATACAGGTATATATACCTGTATACATTATGACCACACGTGCCCATGTATATATGCACGTGCGTGTGTGTATACACATGTATATACATGTGTGTACACATATGCATACATATGTATGTACACGTGTACATACGTGTGCATGTGCATGTACACACATGCATATATGCATGTGTACACACGTACGTGCACATGTATATATGTATGTACATGTGTACATGCATGGGTACGTGCATGTACACACATGCATACATAGGTACATGCATGTATATGTGTATATGTACATGTACATGTATATACATGCATATATGTACATGTGCATATACACATATACATGCATGTATATACATGTAAATACATGCATATACACATATACATGCATGTATATACATGTAAATACATGCATATACACATATACATGCATATATAAATGTACATACATGTATCTACATGCATATATATGCATGTATATACATGCAAATACATGCATGTATATGTATACATGTACATACATGTAAATACATGCATATACACATATACATGTGTATATACATATACGTGTGTATATACATATAAATACATGCATATACACATATATGTGTGTATATACATATAAATACATGCATATATATATATACATGTACATACATTCATATACACATATACATGCATATATACATGTAAATACATGTATATACAATATACATGTATTTACATGTAAATACATGTACATACATGCATATACACATGTATACATGCATGTATATACATGTAAATACATGTATATATGTATGTAAATACATGTATATACATGCATATATATATATATATATATATATATGTATATGCATGTACATACATGCATATACACATAGATGCATGTATATACATGTAAATACATGCATACATACACATATACATGCATCTTTACATGTAAATACATGCATATACACATATAAATGCATATATACACATAAATACATATATATACACATATAAATGCATGTATATACACATAAATACATGTATTTACACATAAATATATGCATATACACATATATTTACACATAAATACATGCATATACACATAAATACATGCATATACACATATATACATGCATATACACATATATACACATATACACATGTATATACACATATATATGTTAAAAAATACTAAATACATTAAAAAAATACATAAATATACAAATGTAATACGTATATATACATAAAAAATCAAAAAATACCCACTTGGAAAATGACGGTTGATGAATTGGATGCCCCACAGCCGAACCCCACAGCCGAACCCCACAGCCGAAATGTCACTTTCCAAATGATGGAAAGTGGGGTTAAAAACCCCACCAAAACCTAATGCAACAAGGTTTCGAATGAAACCTAGGTTTCATTCGAAACCTTGTTGCATGGAATATTTTATTCCTAGAAAATAGGTTTCGAATGAAACCTAGTTTCATTCGAAACTATGGCATTTTTGGGTTTCATTCGAAACTTTTAAGTTTCATTTGAAAGTAGCACTTCAGTTTCATTCGAAAGTATGAAGGCATTTTTTGCCTCCGCCGCGTTTCGAGAAGAATTTCTTCCTCCGAAAAAGTGTAACCCACTATTGTGGGTTGACCCTCATCTTAGGTCTCATGTTTATTCAAGCATGTCCATTAGTTTGCCCAATATGCATTTGCCTGGTTGTGAGTGATGACGTAGTGAATATGCATTTGCTACAGCAACACCTCTACACAAAAAAGTAATCATGTCCAAGAAGTAAATGTTCCTAAAAGTATTGAATTTAAATCAGTATTTTATATTCACATTTGTCAAAAATTGTTAACAAAATGTAGAATATCAATGTTAGGTACCTTTATTTACAACATACAACATGTGGTTTGTAAGCCAGTGTGCTATGCATGCCCTTGACACAGAATATGGGACTTGATAAATAACTGGGTGTAATGAATTAATTGAATTTGTTTGATACCTGCTCAATGAAGAAAGTCATGTCTTCAAGGGACAATCATTGTATTGGAATTTTGTGACTCCTTTTTGCATCATGTATATGACTCTTTTGAAGGGTCAATTGTTGAATAAGACATGGCATGAATATCCCATTGATGCATGTCGATCCTCTCATCTTAGTTTTTCAACATGATTTTGTGCCATAGTCATTTTCTTGACCATTTGATGTCTTATAAGTTGGATCATAATTTGAGTTGTGCAAAGTACTGGTGTTGCTGGAACATAAAGTGACCCACATGTTGTTGACTATAGTGATAACAAGGTTTTTTGTGTAGAGGTGTTGTTGTAGCAGCACCTTAAAATTATCTTTCAAGGAATCTGCAATACATTTCCCTAGCACCAAGTATGATTTTGGATTCACCTTCCTTACGATACATTGTTGGCAGTAAAACCCTCACCAACTATCAGCAACCAAGATAGTATTAGGAACCGTATTATGCCACTACCCAAGTACATTATTTATACTGAATCAACTTTACTGCTCTAGTCGGAAAAAAAACTAGATAGAAACAACTTTTTTGAGTTCCAAAAAGAATGTCAGTCCCCAAAACTAATTTCAATGCTTCAATGTTGAGTCGTCGGACAAAGGGAAGAGTTCTAGAACTCCCATCGGGTTTCGATAAGCTGCCCAGCTGATACCTCATATAAGGAAGTTGACTACACCATTGGATCATTCTTAGAAAAATACATGAAAGTCAGAAAGAATTGACGCTTGATATCAATTCCTTGTGAAGACTATCTAGTCTCTGCAAGGTATTGTTGCCACCATGCCACACAATCTACAAGGCGACACTATGCATTTCAAATTTTGATAGAACCATTGGATTCCTCTTGAAAAAGTACTTGATTTTGAATGTATAGAAATCAATTTACACTTCAAGATGAATAGACAAAACTCAATGTTGAAGCCGTGGAGCTCAAAATTTTAGCCACCCTATTGAGGTATGTAAAAAATCCATTTCTTGATCACATTAGCCAAGTTTGTAAATCCTAGGGTTCATAGTTGCATTGAAAAATATTGAGTGGTGGAATTTATGATTAGGGTTTAGAATACAATTTTTATTTTTAGCTCTTTGGGCTTGATCTGACGAGAAATTCATTACATTTTGGTATGTTACTTTGTTTTCTCTCCTATAGTGTTCGATCTAGATAAAACCTTTTGTTTATTTTAAATTGTGATGTAAAATAATGGCCTTATATGACTTTGAATTTGTGATCTTTAAGCATACTATCGGATCAGTTTAATTTTGTTATGAATTTTCTTGTTGCCCTTGAACTGCTCAAAACATTTGATTTTACTTTTCTTTTTGGCTGTGTAGAGAATTGTTTAAATGTATTTAAGTTACTTGTAATGTTAGTCCCTGAAACTTACTTGGTCAGATCCTTATGTGCTTGTCAAGGCTTGTTTTCTAAGTACTAGCCGAGATTGAATGAACGACCTTGATTAACTTTCAATGTACCTAATTTCAATTTTAAGTATAATTTATCTCACATTTAGTATGTGGAGCCTGCTTTGTTGAATCTGAATCATTGAGCTCGTATGATGGTAGTTGAAGCTTTCTTCATCGAATCTGTATCATTTAAATGGATTATGGAACTCTCACTAGATACACCCCCTCATCTAGATGGCGAGAGTCTGCTCAATGAAGAAAGTCATGCCTGCAAGGGACAACCATTGTATTGGAATTTTGTGACTCCTTTTTGCATCATGTATATGACTCTTTTGAAGGGTCAATTGTTGAATAAGACATGGCATGATTATCCCATTGATGTATGTCGATCCTCTCATCTTAGTTTTTCAACATGGTTTTGTGCCATAGTCATTTTCTTGACCATTTGATGTCTTATAAGTTGGATCATAATTTGAGTTGTGCAAAGTACTGGTGTTGCTAGAACATAAAGTGACCCACATGTTGTTGACTATAGTGATAACAAGATTTTTTGTGTAGAGATGTTGTTGTAGCAAATGCATATTGGGCAAACTAATGGACATGATTATATTGACATGATTACTTTCTTGATTGATTGGTTTGACCCATAAATTACAGACTTGGGAGTTTGAGGGATTGTTCATTGTTAAGGCTTATGGTTGAACATAATTTTTGCTATTTTTGAGTGCAAGGCTGATTCACTAGTTTAAGAATGAACAATCTTAAACTAGTGAATCACCCTTGCACTCAGGCTGATTCACTGTGAGATGTCCTCATTTGTGACAAGGACAGTCACAAATGAGGACAATCACTATGAAGACAACATGATAATGTACAGTCAGTGTAACATGGATCAGTACCAATACCAATACTTCAATACCAAATGAGGAGGAGTGGCAATGAGCCCATATTTGCATGGTTTAATACCAATACATTCAAGTGGCAATTACAAAAGGGGCAGTCACTGTGAGATGTCCTCATTTGGTATTGAAGTATTGGTATTGGTACTGATCCATGTTACACTGACTGTACATTATCATGTTGTCTTAAACAATCCCTCAAACTCCCAAGTCTATAATTTTTGGGTCAAACCAATCAATCAAGAAAGTAATCTTTTGTCCAGAATACCTTCTTGCAAGAAGAAGTTGGATGGATCACTTCAACCTCAACATCCATGTTTCACACTTCTTTTGACAGCTCTAAATATGTCATAACGCAATGTTGATAACATGACAATATTGAATATAACATGAGAACATTAAATATAACACGACAACACTACAATATATCATAACTAATTATGGTTGAATCAACCTTGCCACTTTTTGTTTTTCTCAATGAATTTTGTTTAATTTTCGGATTGTTGTGGTTCATGAACTCTCAAGTATGAGTCTAATAGACTTTGCAAATGTAGAAAGTTGCATTATTTGTATTGTTCTGATATAATTATATGTATTATTTGTATTGCATTATATGTTAGAATATTTATGTAATAAATGTAGTAAAGATGGTGCAGTGCATTATTGATATAGGCTCGATGGCTCTTGTGAATGTGCCAAACTGTCAATGTGGTGGTGGACGGTGCGTTATGAAGACTTCACAAACACCAAACAACCTTGGATGATAATTTTGGTGCTGCCCAAATAGAAAAAATGTTGCTAATGTGTATATATTTAATGTTTGTAATGTAAATATTATTCATTATATTATAAGAACTAATGTGGATTGGGCATCACAGGGAAATAATGGCTGCAGATATTTTAGTTGGGTCGATGACAACTCATCTGCACCTGTCCGCCCATCTCCACTTATCCGCAATGAAGGATTTGAGTGTAAAACGTGTCAGACTAGGGCAAATGCAGAAATTATATTTTTACGATGCCTTCTCTATATTGTAATTGCATATGTTTTGACCATATGCAAAGATGAGCTCAAGAATTAGACAGTTTAGTATTTCCATATTGTAACTAGTATTTTAATATGGATTGGCGTAACTTCTCTTTGTGCCAAGTGCACATATATATGGTTTCCATATTTTTTTACAATAATTCTTCATGTTTATGGCTCAGGTGAGCCCCAATCTGCTATCAGTCACATGATTTATTAGTGTTTTCTTGGTTATTGCTTTGTAGAATTCTAACCCAGGTTTGTAGAGAAATTTTGAGGTTAACAGAGATATATCATGTACAAACTCATTTAATTGGTCGTGTTTTGATCTTGACAAGCGTGGATCAGTCAGGTAAGAATCAACGGAGATCATAGAAGGTAATAATAATTAATAAGATTTTTTTTAAAACTCATACAAAAGTTAGGAGCTAAATGTACTTCATTGGTGTACTAACAAAAGCACAAAGTAGTCGTATGCTCTATGTATGCAGTGTCCACAGACAAAGTTGTAATTTCATATCTGCTAATGAGGAATGCCTCATCCAAATTGTAATCTTATGTTTTGGGGCTAGACCAGAGGTTTTCTCCACCTGACTCTTTCCTACCGGTGCTCCTATTGAGCCGGGTTGGCAACATTTTGAAAAAAAATAATAATAAAATGAATGGCTTGTTTATAATGATGACTTGTGTCTTTTGGAGTTTGTTATTTTATAAATTTGTATAGGATTTTTTTTAAAAAAGTTATACAAAATGTTAAATTTCTTAAAAACTTATAAACATATTTTTATTTTAAAAGATTATAAAATTAACCTTGATAGAAAAATAAAATAAATATTCAAAAACGCCATGTGAAAAACATAATTACATTTGAAAAAATTAAAAAAAAGTTATACAAAATGTTGAATTTTTTTATAAACAAAATTTTATTTCAAAATATTATAAAATTAATTTTGATAGAAAAAAAAAAAAAAAATTAAAAAACACCTACAAAATTTGAAAAACATAATTACATTTGAAAAAATCACAAAAAATTTATACAAAATGTTAAAATTTTAAAAAACTTATAAACATTATTTTATTTCAAAATATTATAAAATTAACGTTGATAGAAAAATAAAATAAATATTCAAAAACACCTAGAAAATGTAAAAAAAAAATTAAATTAAACAATAAAACAATTAAATAAATTAAAACAAATTCTTATTAGTCCCTGCCTGTAAAGGCAGAGACTTATGTTTTCGGATGAGCGAATTGCAATTAGTTTTATTTCGAAGATCATGCCAACAAATCAAATATAAGGTTTACCTTATACTTTGTTCAGTCTCATAATTAAAATTTAATTTATATATTTTTTTCTTTTTTCTGATTTGTTTGTTCTTATTTTGCTGGTGTTTTTTTTCTATTTAATATTAAATTTTTTGGGAAAAAAACCTTCCGCCAATCAGCAATGAAAAAGGGAAAATTAAAAACTTATCCTAATGTTTCGTGTTTATTATTATTAAATTAAAATTGATTTGAAACTTTGACTTATAGATTATAAGCCGTGTTAATTCGTTTGAAACTAGAGGCATTTGCCCTTTACCATCTTGGTTTTTTCTGTCCTCCATTAGTAACTATTTTCATTTGCCATTATTATCTACCTATTAATTGCACATGCTGTTATTGTCTTTTTTTTTTCAATGCACAATTTATATATAGAATTTAAATTAATGAACTATAATATTTGTCTATACATATAATTGTAAAATGTAAATTTGACATTTTTTATTTTATATAATTATAAAGATAGAAAGTTAATTTGAAAAATATGGATAGTGTAAATTTTTATTATTATAAGAATAAAAATAAAATTTTTTTATAATGATTTTTTCTAAAATTCAGTCTAATTTTATGATTTTAAAATTTATAAATATAATTCATTCTAATAAGAAGATAGTAAATTTGATAAATAGTATTAAAAACATATATAAATATCTCATTTAATTAACAAATTTTGAAATATAAAATGTATAGATAAATAGATATATAAAACAGTGATAGTAAATTTCATATGTTTATCAACACCCTTTCCCATAATCACCTAAAGTTGTGCTTGCATATGCTTGTGTAAGTATTGGTATAAAAGATTGATTTCCATAATTCAATTTAGAACACGATATTCAATAATCTCTCATTCTTATTATCTCTCATTCTTAGATGATTTAGAAGGTCAATGAATACTAATGTATTTGGATTTGGTGCTAAAAAATGAGTGAAAAGTCTAATTTCTAGCCTAATTATCTATTGTAAGTCATTAAACTAACATCCTTATTTGACTTTATATAATAGCAAGATTCTATTTAGGAAATTTTTTTTTTAGAGATAAATGGTTAAAAATAATGAGTGCAATAATATAGCAATGTCTATGAAGAATAAATTTGGAAACATATTTGTAAAAGGTTTCTTAAGTGTAAATTTATATGATTTTTTAAATAAGTCTTACCATAATTATATGCATATTAAAAATGAAAAGTCTAGTAGATAGAGCTAATATTATTAAAGAATGAAAGCTTTTTATACAAAATCTCTTCTTTTTGCTAATTACTCTTCTTTCTTATTTAACATAATAATTTGTAATATCCAAAATCCCTATTTTGACTCCATCATTGGATAGAGAATGGAATCCCTTTTATGATCTCTTCCTGCATTTCACTTGTCATTAATTTATTATCTATTTTTTTGATCACGTCTTAACATTGTGTCCTCTATTATCTAGTCTTCCCTTTCTCTCTCTTTTAAAAAAAAACTATCATAGTATTTATTAAATTTCTAATCTCTCAACTATGCAACTATTTTTGTATTATTTTTTAAAAAAATAAATTATGTGCACCTTTACTTTCTTTTAAATTATTTTTCCTCTCAAATTGTTCCCAAAAGTACTACTCAAATTTTCTAAGACACCAAAATCAGCATATTAATTGTTGGGAGTTATGAAGTACTTCTTTGAATTGTTTTAAATATACTCAAACTCTGATAGTTTAGTTCGCCTATTTTTTATTCTTGCATGGGGCTATGCTACTTTTCTAATGGAGGCTTGACCACTCCTTATGACTCTTGAGAGATTTTATGAGATGGGTTGGTAGAAGAATTTTTTTGAGATGGACCAAATCATTTTGGCCTCCCTCTTAAATAATTAAATGCTTCAAGAGTTTTCTTAGAGTTTGGTATCTTAGGTTGACAAGATTCTTCATCTTCAATAAAATTTTAAGTCTATATTCTTTATTAATATCCTTAGAGAATAAAATAGTTTTGGATTTTTTAATACATCTCTTAAGTTAATCACACTTGAAAGGTCATAGATTGTAAATCCTAGTCTTTTGCTCAATCTTCATAGTTTCTAGAATCTTGCTAGTTTATTTTTCCTCAAGTTTTCCTATTTATTTTGTTTCATGGTTTATTATGCATAACATGGATCAAACATAGGGTCAAGGCCAAACCTAACAATTATAATATTCATCAACCTAAAAAATTATAATACACTAGGCTTGCAATTTTTTTCAATATCAAACATTTATGTGGCCTTTGGCAAGTTCTAGAAAATACTTCTAATATAATTGTTAAATATTTATTGATGGCACTAACACTAACATTGATGAAACTAGTTCTTGTCTTCATGTGTTGGCTTTCAAAATAAAAATCATTCAAAAAAATTGCCTACCTTGATTTACTTTTGATTTTACCCCTTCTTTTTAATAGGTAATGGGTCATAGCCGAGATTTTGATTGATTAATAATAAGTTTACAATCCTAGTTCAGATGAGCATACCTGAAGGAAAGAACCGGGAAGAAAACCTTTGATTCTAGCTCGTGTCATCTTTAAAATTATACAAAATTAGACCAATTTTGCTACAACCAAATCCTAAATATAGAGTGTTCAAATCTAATGCTAAAAGCCCCATACAATAGTGACATCCTTATTACAATGTAAATGCATATGTCACATTGATTTAGAATAGTTTGTCAATCTCTTCTTTACATCAATTGGGTTTTTTATCCATAATCCCCTTTATAAGCTAACCCCCATCAACTGATCCTTGTCCAAAGAAGTGACTTGTGTTTTTTCATCTCAGGGGGAACACTTTACCAACATGGAAACTAGATGCTCATACAAAGAAATGTTGGAAGAAAATGGGATGAACAAGTTGTTGGCTAACTATGAAGAGGTCTCATTTTAGAAAGTTACATTTAATCTCCTTGAAACTCATTAATTCCATAATTTATAGGTAGCAACAAAATAGCTAAGATTGTAGCATATAAAATCAAGGATCTCCCTCTTAGTTACATGGGCACAACATAAGTAGAAGGTGTTATTCCTTTAGCCTATTTGTCTTTAGATTTTGGCTCATATCCCTTAATACTCATAGTACCCTTTGGCTTGTATATGTTATAACAAGTAGTCTACTACATTTCAAAGGAGCAAGAAGGAACATCATGCTATGTTTCTTGGCTATCTATACAAATGGAACTCATTATTCACCAACTATTATTGATGCCTCAAGTGTGCCACCTCCAACCTCCATATTGGACATCAACATTTCTTCTGGACATCAACATTTCCTCTATTCTAATTTTTACATCAAGCATTAGGCAGGGACTTTAGTTGCATCACAGCTCTTGTTCAATGCATATTCCAATTCCAGTTTGTTGCACCCAAACACGGAAAATACATCTTCTCAGTCATCTTCCGGGTGCACCAAACGCTCCAACACATATTCTGGATATCATTTTGAGGATATGTATCTTCCAGAATTGCAGCATATTCCAGAATTGACTATATCCAGCATTCCGTATGCCATGCACCAAATGGGCCCACATCTTTATGTCTTATATTGTTATACATCTTTTCATAACTAGCATTTTAAGTACCACATGTATAGTATATACTATATACACCCCCCTCGTCCCCCGCCAAATTGAGGCCCCTTTGTCCCCCCATTCCCTGTCCCCGAGGGCGGTGTAACTATGGTGTATACTGAATTGTCTCTTCATAACTATTTAGAAGTCAAAACAATAGCTATAAGCTTGTAAGTCACATACAAATGAAACCTAAAAACATATGATTTATACAATCAAGTGTAATGATTTATCATATCATTTCTTTAATCAGATACTATAAAGACATCCATGTAATCATATAAATATCTAAAAGCTCCCTTCATTTTTCTAGAGTTATTTGCTTTGAATCAAATATTCTACAATATTAGCTTTTGCTGTAAAGAATATTTAAACAAAATGACGACTTATCAAATGATTCCTTAATATTGAATCCTTGCCATAAAGATAGTGTTTGACAGCAAATTGATGACTAACTTATGTACTTTAAACCAAATTATTCTTCAACATTGACTTTGTGCTGTACAAATAGTGTTTGAGTGCAAAATGACGACTTAATGACTAAGTCATTTGCAAATTAAAAATGCTGCTGTAGAAATGATAAATATATGGAGTGTGGGCTTTCTTAGAGATTATTGGCCACAAACCTTATTCTGATGGATAAGCAACTGCTGTTCTGGTTTTCTGTGCTTGTTAGCATTGTTGTGGTCGCCTTTTCTGTATTGCTATGGAGAAGAAAGACGAAGAGCCTTCCACTTCCACCTGGGCCACCTGCTTGGCCTATTATAGGAAACCTCTTTTTGCTAGGCCAAAAACCCAACGAGGCATTGTTTGCCCTTTCTAGGCAATATGGTCCCTTGATGACACTCTTTCTTGGCATGAAAACAACAGTAGTGGTGTCCTCTGCTGCCATGGCGAAGGAAGTGCTCAAAACCCATGATAACATCCTTGCTGGACGAACAGTCAAACATTCAATGAGGGTACTCTCTTACCACAAGTCCTCAGTAATATGGGCTCAAAATGAATCTCACTGGCGAAAATTAAGACGTATTGCCACTTCAGAGCTTTTGTCTCCCAAGAAACTTCAAGCTTCGCAACATGTCAGAAGAGAGTCAGTTTTCCAAATGATTCGATTGATTTTCGAGGAAAACAGAGTGAAGGGAAAGAGTGTGAACTTGGGTGATTTAATGATACACACGAGTCTGAATATGCTAGGTAATCTCATGTTCAGTACAAAGGTTTTCGACCCAAATAATCCCAACGCTGTGGAGCTCACCAACGCTATTACTTCATGGGTGGAGCTTGTCGAAAAACCCAGTTTGGCTGATTTTTTTCCATGGCTTGGGTTTCTGGATCTTCATGGTGTTGACCGTAAAATAGGAGCCCATTTAAAACGAGCTTATTATTTTTTAGATCTGTGCATAAGCAATCGACTGGCGAGGAGAAGCAGAGAGCCCAAGGATGAAATTGATACAGAGAAGGATTTTCTGGACTTGCTGCTAGATATGCGAGGCCATGATCTCAGTCGGACAGATATCAGAGCAGTACTTTTTGTAAGTTCAATTTTGTGGTATTTTGTATAAAGTTTAAATTGGTGTCATTTCTGGCTCGATTTGAACACCAAGTTTAGTTTTGATGTCAATTTGGGGCGGACTAAAATCTGAGCGTTTTGGATGTGGCAGGACCTGTTAATGGCCGGTAGTGACACCTCTGCCGCGACAATAGAATGGGCCATGGCAGAACTGATTCGTAATCCAGATAAAATGAAAAAAACCCAAGTGGAGTTGGAGGAGGCCATGGGTCAGAACAGAGGAGTGGAAGAATCTGATATTGACCATCTACCTTATCTCCAGGCAGTGGTGAAAGAAGTTCTTCGACTGTATCCAGCGGGTCCTCTTATGATCCCTCACAGAGCGGCCACCTCTTGTGAAATAGAGGGATTTTTGATCCCCAAAGACACGCAGGTGTTGGTTAATGTATGGGCAATGGGAAGGGATCCCGCTGTCTGGAAGGAACCCTCCAAATTTATGCCAGAGAGGTTTTTGGAGGGGGAGAAGGCTAATAAGGACTTTAAGGGACAAGATTTTGAGTTTATACCATTTGGTGCAGGGAGAAGAATATGCCTGGGGCTTCCTTTGGCTGACAAGATGCTTCATTTGATTTTGGCTTCGCTGATTCACTTCTTCGACTGGAGTCTTCCTGATGGAATGAGCGCGGAGGAACTGGAGATGGACTATTTACTTGGAGTAGTATTGAAAAAGCGTCAAAAGTTGCAGGCAATCCCAACACCACGCCTGCCACATAACATATATTAGTAGTTTCAAGGATAAGGTAATTTGTTCACCAAGTTAGCCAGTTGCCGAGGTCTGATATTGCCTTAAAATTGATTGCAGGAAATTTACAATTAAAGCAATTATTGTATGGATATTTTACATTAATATTTATCCTCTAATTATAATGTTTAATGCTAAACAAACCGCTATAAAGTTCTATTCAAATTTTGGTTGTGCTTTTTCAACATTAATGATTGTGTTTTTCTTTATAAATAAATTTAATTGGAGGGATAGTTACACTCCAATCATTATAACATTTATAATAATAAATTTTTTATCTTATAAATACTATGGTTTATAACAGATAGTTTTAGTAGTTAAAGGGTTGTAGTTCAATTAGTTGAGTACAATCAGTGAGGATGATGATATGAGATATAAAAGCCATTTATTAAAGTTCAACTCAGAATTTGACGGACTAGATCCCCTCACATATGACTGTTTAGCCAAAAGAATTTAATAATTTAGATATATACTTTTTCAAATCATTGTAATCCACTATATAAAAACAGATATATTTTCATATTTCTACTTAGTAAATATTATTAAACATTATTACAAGATTTCCATCGAACCTAATGAAACAAGCCAAGATTCTTACTCCAACCAAACAACATATATACATACAGTCCAATTTCAAGTGAGTGACTGATAATAGTAACTATTGAAAGCTCAGAAACATTTCTTTTCTCTACACTGAATCAAGTGTTGCCTCACGCCATCACAACAGACAAAAGTTATATAAATGCCCGGTCACGATCTAAACAACTATGTTTTTGAAACTGTGGCTGCCGTGTATAATCAGGTCTGCCAAGCATCAATGAAACTCAAACTGTTCAACTTAACAATGACGATAACCATGACATATCTTCCACTTGTATTTGTTAATGTAGAAAATGGGACAACAATATAGATGATGACAGTACATGTGCCTACTTTCAGCTAGATAGGTGATTCATGGATGATTGTAATAAAAAAAATGTTGGTCTCTAGTTTGAGAATGAGGCAAATGACCCTGTCGTTTATGATAACTAGAAGCCACGTACCGAGTCTAGTCAAATGTTGAACATCCTTTTAATAAACTACAGTATTAGGTTTTTGTCAGCATGTCCGTTTTTTTTTAATGTGGAATGTATAACCATTATATAGATGACTATCATACAAGATATAAATATTGTCAATGAAACAATATTATAATGAGAAATACATGTTGAAAAGAAAACTTTAATGGTTATTTATCTTGCTTTCATAGTTAAACCAAATAAAAATACAGGTGTAGAATTAAAATATAAATATTTATATATATCATTTTTAATAATTTTTCTTTTAGCTGAAAGACTCTTATTAAAAGTGTATTATTGCCAGTATTATTATATTAATAAAAACAGGGATAACCGTAAAATAAATTTATTAAATGTAAAAGGATGAGAAATGAAAGTTCAACCAAAATTTCTATTTTAAATTTTAGTGTGATTTTAAAATTCATTGACTTACTAGATTAAAAAATGTAATATAAAAACAATGAGATACAATATGTAACAAAAGATTTTTGAATTCAACACAAATGAAAAATACAAATTCATTATATTGATTTCATTTTCTAGAGGAATGCTATTATTTTCAGTTTTCTTTTACAATTTGTAATTTGCTATTACTCGTTTATGACATATGTAATAGGACTATAATTTTTACGTGTTTTATACTTCTACACCTTCTTTATTTTAAAGTAAGAAAAAGAAAGAATAAAGACTATAGTTGTTGAACATTTTATTAATGGTGTATTCTTTTAATACATAGAAGGATGCACTATTTAGTAGTGGACATACAACTTCAACTAAATTTAAATTAAAATATCTTGCATGTAATAGCTAAACATACGACTATGCCCAGTCATGTCAAGTGCATTATCACTTCTCTTTATAATGAACATTCATCTTATTTTCAAAATAAATTTGTTGCTCATGATGAAAACCTACCAATAGCCCCAATTTAAACCTCATTAATTGTAGCTGGTTCTAGATCTTGTATGCCTTGTTCAATATTATAGAGTAGGTTTCATAACTCGTACATTTTTGCATTTGTGTCTACAATGTATTTAATTAAGAAAAATAGTAAGTAAAAATGCTTGTAGCAAGTAGTGATAGTTTTAATCTTTTATTGTGATTGAGCTGTGTGCTAATGCTTTACGACTCTTTGCTAACCTTAAACTTTTTCTGCCTTAAAAAAAGTTTTACATGTTTTCTCTCAACCATCAAGGGTGTAAACTACCAAATATAGATATGATTTATTGAAAAGAAGACTTTAGACTACAATGTGCGAACTTCACAAGTTTTAGCACAAACTCAATACATGACCAAACCTGGAAAAAAGTGGCACATGTCTTGGTTGGCTTTGAATTTCAAATTAGACAATATGTTATTGACTCTTAAGACTTTCCACATACGAAAACCCATTTAGATTATTTTCATTGAAATAGACTCACTTGAATGAAAATACTCAAATCAGACACACAATCTAATTATATTATAACCTTGTGTTGACCACTTTAGTTAGTCATGGTAACTGAGTTCAACTTCAATCAAACTGATGTGGTTTTTACAATTGATAGATCTCAATTTCTAACACTTAAAAGACCATCAATTGATATTAGATACATTAATTGCGAAGGTCTCCCAATTGCTATGATTTTGTAGGTGTAAGTTTTGGTAGATCTACATATCTACTTGAGGTTAAGCTATACTAACTTCAAATCAATAGACAATACAATCAATATCGCACTCTATTAGTAATGTTATAAACTATATAAAATAACTTCCTTAAAAGAATAAAAAAAATGTACATTTCTTTATTTGATCCTTAAATCCTAAACCATATTAATGTATAAGAATTTTTTTTGAACTTTTTGAAAGTTGTCTTTTTTCATATCAGGGATTTGTAACACTAAATAATATTAGTTTTTTTTCTCGTCTTCATTTTTCTACAATATATTCATTAGAGTTATGTAATCTTATTAGTCTATAATGCTATATTCTTTATTTCTAGTATAAATTATAGGTACTATTTTCCATCATTAAGATTTCAGATCATATTACATGATCTATCATTTTAATTAAAAACAACTAAAATGCAGACAAATATTTATTATCAAAATAAAATATTCCATAATCATGACTTCCCACCCTATTATATAAAATTTTATTCTGACTTTGCTAATTTATAAAATATGGACAACTATATGACCACTAAGTTATTGAATACAGAACAAAGAATAAATACATGGATATGGTAGTTTGAGAGATTAGTTGACTATTCTGATGGATGAGCAGCCGGTGTTCTGGTTTTCTGTTCTGGTTAGTAGTGTTGTGGTCTCCTCTTCTGTATTGCTATGGAGAAGAAGGACGAAGAGCCTTTCTCTTCCACCTGGACCACCTCCTTGGCCTATCATAGGAAACCTCTTTCTGCTAGGCGAAAAACCCAATGAGTCACTGTTTACCCTTTCTGGGCAATATGGCCCCTTGATGACACTCTTTCTCGGTATGAAAACAACAGTGGTGGCGTCCTCTGCAGCCATGGCGAAGGAGGTGCTCAAAACCCATGACAACATCCTTGCTGGCCGGACCGTCCAACATTCGATGAAGATACTCTCTTACCACAAGTCCTCAATAATATTTGCTCAAAATGAATCTCACTGGCGAACATTAAGACGTTTTTGCACTACAGAGCTTTTGTCTCCCAAGAAACTCCAATCTTCGGAACATGTCAGAACAGATTTAGTTTCTCAAATGATTCGATCGGTTTTTGAGGAAAACAGTTCGAAGGTTAAGAGTGTGAACTTTGTCCAATTAATATTCCACACGGTTCTGAATGTGATGGGTGATATGATGTTCAGTACAAAGGTTTACGACCCATATAATCCCGACTCAGTGGAATTCATTGATGCGCTTCTTTCATGGGCTAAGCTTGCTGAAAAACCCAGTTTGGCTGATTTTTTCCCATGGCTTGGACTTGTGGATCTTCGTGGCGTCGACCGTAAAATAGGAGCCCATTTAAAACGAGCTTATTATTTCTTAGATCTGTGCATAAGCAATCGACTGAAGTGTAGAAGCAGAGAGCCGAAGGATGAAAGAGAGAGAGATAAAGATTTTCTGGACGTGCTGCTTGATATGAATGGCCATGATCTCAGTCTCACAGATATCAGAGCAATACTATTTGTAAGTTTAATTTTCTGGTAGTTTGTATGAAGTTTAAATTGGTGTCCATTTCTGGCTGGATTTGAACAGAAAAGTTAAATTTTGAGGTCATTTCTGTCTGTCTTGGTTGTTGCAGGAACTGTTAGCAGCTGGTAGTGACACTACTTCTGTAACCCTAGAATGGGCCATGGTGGAACTTATTCGTAATCCAGATAAAATGCAAAAACTCCAAGTGGAATTGGAGGAGGGCGTGGGTTGGGACAGAAGAGTGGAAGAATGTGACATAGAGCATCTGCCTTATCTCCATGCGGTAGTGAAAGAAGTGCTTCGCTTATATCCAACGGGTCCTCTTTTGATCCCTCACAGAGCGACCACCTCTTGTGAAATAGAGGGGTTTTTGATCCCGAAAGACACACAGGTGTTGGTTAATGTGTGGGCAATGGGCAGGGATCCTACAGTCTGGATTGAGCCCTCTAAATTTGTGCCACAGAGATTTTTGGAGGGTGAGAAGGCTAAGATGGAGTTTAAGGGACAAGATTTTGAGTTCATACCATTTGGAGCTGGGAGAAGAATATGCCTGGGACTTTCTTTGGCTGATAAGATGCTTCATTTGATTTTGGCTTCGCTGATTCACTCCTTTGAGTGGAGTCTTCCTGATGGGATGAGCGCGGAGGAAGTGGACATGGACTACTTACTTGGAGTGGTATTGAAGAAGCGTCAAAAGTTGCAAGCAATCCCCACACCCCGCCTACCACATAACATATATTAGTAGTTTGAAGGAGGTGATTTTTTCATCCATTTAACTGGTTGCCAAGGTGTAATGCTGTCTTAGAATTGATTGCAGAAATTTTACCATTAAAGTCATTATTATATATGCATATTTATACATACATATTTGCCCTGTAATCATAATGTTCAAAGCTAAATAAATATGTAAAAGCCTCTATACAGTTCTATCAATTTTTTGTTGTACTGAAAAAAGAACTACAGCTCAGTTGATAGTTCAAAAGTAATGGTTAGTTTTTTAAATCTTTTACAGGAGGGATAGTTATACACTAGTGATTATGGCATCCATTATGGCGCTGGTCTCTTAATAAAAACAAAACCCTTGACTCTTGAAAAATCCATCGTCGTGAACAGATTAATTTAGCTGTTTCTAGCGGAGATGATCTAGTTGCTGTTGAGGTTAACTTTGTGCATTTAGAACATCTAAATCGTAAGTCGGATTTCACTGATTTTTTCGGTGTAATTTAATAGGTGAGTTAAAAACTTAAAGTTAAGGTTTTGGCTTTTGGGTATTCACGGATCTCTATATAGAGATCATCAAGCGCAAAGTGGTAAAAAAGTGACACTTCAAAAGTGCCGGCCAATACCCGCTATGTTCTTGCACCAATAGTCGTTCATTAAAAAATGCAAGTACTTGTGACCAAATGTCCCAGTGGTTTTATGAAATGTCCCAATAGTAGTGCACAAATAGGCCAATCACCAACCAAAAAAGCTAAAAAATTATTAACTATTAGTACACATGGTTTTCATTTTTAGACTCTTTTAATAGTAATAATTAAAAATAATTAACAGATAAACATGATAAAAAATCATGATTATTAGACCCCTAAGGAATCACTTCCCCTTATAATAACATTTATATAGGGTTTCAATCACACCCAATAATTCAAGATGGTTTACTCCAATAAATGACATATATAATGTCTGGTCACAATCTAGTAATCTACACAGCTTCTGTGTTTTTGAAACTGTGGCGGCAGTGTAAGATCCAAACGTCAATGAAGCTCGATATGTTCAATTTACAATGATGACAGCAATGACGTTTCTTCACACCTGAAAACTACATTCAATTTCTTAGTTGAAAAGCTGTAGTAAAATTAAAAGTAGATAATACCATTTAAGTGTTAATAAATTACAGCAACAGCTGTCTGCAGAAATTTATGTAAATGTTGTTCACCGTTGGACAGCTGCACTTCATCGTCCACATACTTTTGCAGCTGGCAAATGCTTTTATGACTGCAACTTGCTTGTATTTTCTAATACAAAACGAAGAAGTCCCCTCTAATTCAAACTCAAACTCTTAACATAAGACATAACACAACAAAATCAATTTATTTATTGAAATTTTGAAAGAAAATTTACATCACACAACCTTCAATGACCACTCTCCCTCTTTGCACACTTTAATCTGTCAAGATGTTCTTTTAAAACTCCCTTATATTCTTTAGGGAACTCTCTATTTTCCCTGTGCTATCTTCCACTTTCCATTCTGTGGTTTATTCTTCTTTAATATCAGGCCGGTTCTCCACTTCTGAGCACCATCTCTCCTTTTTTCTATGCCATTTCATATTCTTGACTATCTAATTTCATTTGTAATTTATTCTCGTCTGTTGCGCAAACTTAGAAATCTGCTAATTCTTCTTATCTTGCCCTGTTCGCAGCAAGGCCAATGTCCTTTCTATTGTCTCACATGGCCTCCACTCTTTCCTCTTGCACCCTCTCCCTCACTCTGGTTCCTAATTCAGCCTTTGCCTTGACTATAATTGAATGCTCTTCTTTTCCTTATTAATGTAACCATTTTTTTGGTTTGCCAGCTCGATGACTCTTCATTTCTCCAATTACCATTTCAGGCAATGGAAGTTGACATCTGTCTATATTGTTCAAAAGTTTCTATAGCCTTCTGTTATTCACCTCTTATTCTCACACAGCCTTTTTACCCACTTTTGTAACACCTCTTCTTCAACGTATTTCTATATTTAATCATTAATCTGAAATATGATTTTTCATTTCCCACCTGTCAAATTAGCAAGTCATCGATGTCAATACCCTGTTTTAATGCTCTGCACAATTTTTCATTAGACAGCATAAATGGATGTTAAAGGAATATTTATGTACTATTATTTCCCTGTTCTTTAAATCAGCATGTATTTTTGAACCATATGGCTAAAATCTTTGTTGCACATAATCCATCTTTTTTGACCAATAGAATATTCAATATATAACATAACTTTTGCACAATTTAAGTTGAACTTCACTTGCTGTTAGAGTTATTACATGTTCAAATTCTAGAAGAGTAACGTATTTATGTCTCATCATTAGAGAGATCACAAGTTAAAATTCTAGGGAGATAAAATATATGATAGTTTTATATTATTCTGAAAATTTATTATAATAAATTTCAAAAGTATTTCTTTCTTATTAATCTTATATTATTAATCTTATATTATTATAAGCTATCTGAAGACTCATATACAGATTATTCATATAATAGACTTTAAAAATATTTCTTTTTATAATTTTTTTTTTTTTTTTCTCTTTCTTTATCACACAACTATAAAAATTCAAATAAGCTCCAAGATCACTTTATAAACATTTTTAGAACAGAATTAATTTTATTATTGGCTTTTCTTCCCATGCTCTGTGACTTTAGTTGGCACCACTTCATGCCTGTCATGAAGCTCCACAGCCATATTTTTGCCAATGCTCTGATAAATAGATTTGAAACGCATTTAAAATGAGTTTTGGGCACTGTTAGAGCAGGAATTAGGGCGGTGGTAAATGTGAACATAAATAAGTATATTTAAATTTATTTCAAAGAGAGCAGGTATTAGGGCGGTGATAGATGCGGACATAAATAATTATATTTAATTAAATTTATTTCAAAGATTGCAATCTGATCGACCTGATAACCCATTCATTTTATAGCAATCCAATCAACTGGCAGGTGTTTGAATGCATTCATCCAACAGTGCATACTGACTGAAGAAGACAATATTCTGGCTGATGGCGTGTTCCACATAAACAACAACAACTACAAAAATATAAAAATAATAAAAAAAATTCCACTCACCATCACGTGATTCCCATTCACTCAGAGCAATTGTCCATTTTCACGTCTCATTTATTGTTTTCAATTCATTTTTGTCCATCACAGTCATTGTCTGATTCAATTTTTTCTACCATATTGATTTTGTGCGATATCTTTGCACTGTGATTTTATTGACTTTGTGGCTGGTGGATATTTTTATAAGGAGATTACTAAATGACCTGTAATGCAGTAGATATATTTTTAAAAAATGCTGCAGGCAAGAGGATAAATACAGGGAAAGTGGCAATGAAACCTCATTGCTGGAACTTCGTCCTCCGTTCTCATGGACAGACTTCTGTACTGCTATTCTGTGCTTGTTAGCATTATTTTGGTCTTAGTCTCTGTATTACTATGGAGACAAAAGAAGAGGAGGGTTCTTCTTCCACCTGGGCCACCTGCTTGGCCTATTGTGGGAAACCTCTTTCTGCTAGGCAAAAAACCCAATGAATCACTGTTAGCCCTTTCTAGCCAATATGGTCCATTAATGACACTCTTTCTTGGCATGAAAACAACAGTGGTGGCATCCTCTGCTGCCATGGCGAAGGAGGTGCTTAAAACCCATGACAACATCTTTGCTGGGCGGGTGCCCATTCATGCAGCGACTATACTGTCATATCACAGGTCTTCAATAATTTGGGATCAAAATGGACCCCAATGGCGAAAACTCAGACGTATTTGCACTACAGAGCTTTTGTCTTCCAACAAACTCCAAGCTTCGCAACATGCCAGAACAGAATTGGGTTTCCAAATGATTCGATTGATTTTCCTGGAAAACTGTCTGAACGGAAAAAGAGTGAACTTTGCCGATTTAATATTCCACACGGCTTTGAATATGATAAGTAATATGATGTTCAGTACAAAGGTTTTCGACCCAAATAATCCCGACTGCGTGGAGTTCACTAATGCTCTTATTTCATGGGTGAAGCTTGCTGAAAGACCCAATTTGGCTGATTTTTTCCCATGGCTAGGGTTTCTGGATCTTCATGGTGTTGGTCGAAAAATAGGAGCCAATTTAAAACGAGCTCATTATTTCTTAGATCTATGGATAAGCAATCGATTGGCGAGGAAAAGCAGAGAGCCCAAGGATGAAGGAGAGACAGAGAAGGATTTTTTGGATGTGCTGCTGGATATGAGAGCCCATGATCTCAGTCTCACAGATATCAGAGCAATACTTTTTGTAAGTTCAATTTTCTGGTATATAAAGTTTAAATTGGTGTCATGTCTGGCTTGATTTGAACACCAACTTCAGTTTTGATGTCATTTTGAGCTGGACTTAAATCTGACTGTTTTGATTGTCACAGGAACTTTTGATGGCCGGCAGTGACACTACTTCTGCAACGCTAGAATGGGCAATGGCAGAACTCATTCATAATCCAGATAAAATGAAGAAAACCCAAGTGGAATTGGAGGAGGTGATAGGTCACAGTAGAAGAGTGGAAGAATGTGATATTGATCATCTACCTTATCTCCATGCAGTGGTGAAAGAAGTGCTTAGACTGTATCCAGCTGGTCCTCTTTTGATCCCTCACAGAGCAACAAGCTCTTGTGAAATAGAGGGATTTGTGATCCCCAAGGACACACAGGTGTGGGTTAATGTGTGGGCAATGGGAAGGGATGCTGCTGTGTGGAATGAGCCTTCCAAATTTATGCCAGAGAGATTTTTGGACGGTGAGAAGGCTAAGATGGACTTTAAGGGACTAGATTTTGAGTTTATACCATTTGGTGCAGGCAGAAGAATATGCTTGGGGCTTCCTTTGGCTGATAAGATGCTTCATTTTATTTTGGCTTCGTTGATTCACTCCTTCGACTGGAGTCTTCCTGATGGAATGAGTGCAGAGGAATTAGACATGGACTATTTATTTGGAGTAGTTTTGAAGAAGCGTCAAAATTTGCAAGCAATCTCAACACCACGCCTGCCACATAACATATATTAGTACTTCAACAAGAAGGCAACTTGTTTTTCACGTTAATTGGTTGCCAAAGTCTGATAGCATCTTAGAATTGATTGATTGCAAGATATTTAGCATAAAGCCATAATCATATGGTTTTGGATATATATTGTAGGGATGTTTTTAATGTCATGGATTCTGTAGCTAAATAATATAATTTGTTTTCTCTTTTATATTTTTTTTGACAATGAATTTATTAGAGTTATGTAATCTCCATAGTTTATAATGTCAGTTTTTTTAATTTATTTTTTATTTAAATTATATGTACTAGTTTTCATCATAACATTTCAGATTATACTACATGAAACAATTATAATGCAGAAAAAATTTCATCATCAAAATAAAATATTCTATAGCCTTGAGGTTGTTTTGTAGTTTATAAAATTTTATTTGACATAGCCTTGACTTCATTCTCTAGTTTATAAAATTTTATTTGACTTTTGCTAATTTATAAAACATGGACAACTAGCTTGGAATTGGCATTTGTTATTTCCGATTTCATCGAATCCTCAGTTTGGGAGTGCAATATGAAAATAGAATAGGAATATGTAAATGCTCATTTTGTCAAAAATGAGCATTTACATCTTCTATCTGAAAATGTGGAATTGAAATTTGAAATAGGGATTTGAATGGGGAAAGCAAATTTTTCAACTTTTAATGTCTACATTTAATTTTTTAATTTTTTATTTGTGCGAGGAGGGATTTAATTTTTTTTTATTTGTCTGGGTGGTTTGTAACTTTGTTATTTATTCGAATCTTTTAAAAAAAAAATTCAAATTTTTTATAAAAAAAATTTTCAAAGTTTTTGACGAATTTTTTTGCCAAGTTTTATAAATTTTTTTTTTTTTCTCAAATTTATTTTCCAAATTTTTTGTCAATTTTTTTTTCGAATTTTGGTTGCAGTGATTGTAACTAGGTTGCTCGCCACCAACTTTGGCTATCTAAAATGGTCTGCGATTCCATTTTAAGTTCAATTCCATTAATAAAAATAAATTATTAAATTTAAAAATATTAAAACAATTCAATTTTTTTTAAAAAAAAAATCATACTCAAATTCCAATTCCAATTTCAAAAAGTGGAACCAAATGGTCCAAACATAATCCAGAAATGAAAAATCGGATTATCAAATCCATGATTTGAGCATTTCCAGCATTTGATCAAATCCATCATTTCCTAATTCCTGCTACCAAACGAGCCCTTAATGTTGCAGAACAAAGAATAAATGGAGGGATGTGGTGGTTTGAAAGATTAGTTTAATATTATGATGGATGAGCAACTGGTGTTGTGGTTTTCTATTCTGGTTAGTAAATATAACCTTACACTAATGTCTAACCCTTATAATTCAAACCCAATCATTCAAACAAGATGCTTTAGTCTAACAAACGATGCTAAATATAACCTTACACTTATAATGTCTAACTTTAACTAATGTTATGGTAATTTAAAAAGTGCGATCAAGGGGAACATTGTTTACATTTTTCTAATCATAATTGTAACCCTGATTTGAACACAAAGCAAGTATACATTTTTTCTCATAATTTGAATATGGCAATGGATGTGATGTAGAAATGCTTATTGAAGACAAACTAATATGATGTAAGAAAAGAAAAATTTCGTAAGATACACCTTAAAAGGAAATAAAAAATCCTATAAATTAAAGCAGAGTTTATGAATCTAATAGTCAAAATAATAATTATTTGAAATTGCATCTAATGAGTATTGGGCACATTAATTAATAGAAATTCCATGCACTATTCATATAAAAAAATCAAAAGAAAATTTAGATATATATTTTTTATTCTAGTTGAAGTCATTTAGCACAATCTATTGTATTGGGTGGTAGGGTATAGAGTTGTTTGGAATATCCACTAGTTTGAAAATGGTATTTTGTCTAGAAAATATTTTTTCTTCAAAATGGAGACATTTGTACTATCTTGCATAGGGCCCACTATAGCTAGACCTTGAGAAGATACATAGGTCTAGATTGAATGCTGTAGTTACAAGATCATGGTGAATGAAAACCTTCACAATTGATATCTCCTATATCAATTGATTGTCTTCCAAGTGTTAAGACCTTGAGATATATGAATTATGAATCAATGTCATTTTGATTCGTAGTTGAAAAGAACCACATGACTAATCAAAATGATTGGAAAAAGTTAGAATATTATCAATGTACATTTAATATGATTAGTTCCATTCAAATGCATCTACTATTGTGAGAATAGTAAAAATGAGTTCGAACATCTTGAAGAATTGGAGACAACAATTTACTATCCAATTTACAATGCTAAGCTTACCAAAATATGTGTCACTTTTTTCATGTTCCATCAACTCATAATAGTCATTAAGTACACCTTGATGTCTTCTTTTAAATGGATCATATCTATAATTGATAGGCCCAACCGTAGTTAGTCAATGATGAACCCACCATGCTTTTTTTGAAGCAAAAAATGTTCTAGGTTAGTAAAGACTCATAAATGTTAGTTGTTAAGGCGTCACCATAATAAAAGTGAAAAACAATCACCACTTGTTATGAGCACATCTACCTTCTATTTTTTTAGTTATAGTAGATACATGTGTAAAAGATACATATGAATTGAAAAACTTAGTTTTTAAAGATCTAGAGTTGACTACCATTGATGAAGTTTAAACCAGGGGCTTTTGACGTGTTTTAATCATCCACAACTAATCTCTTGAAAATAATATGATACCAACAAATGTGCTTATAGTCATTATACTGGTAAAGCAGATTAACCTTTGAATATGACTAGGGAGATATGTTGGTTTGACTATTATGTACAATATATCTCAATTTGACCAAAACTATAACTTTATGTCCATTACTAAATATTATATCTTTTTATGTACATAAAATTATACCATTCACAAAATATCAAAGAATTATGATTTTTTTCTTCATTTTAAGTCAAATAAAGTATAGAAGTATAGAGAAAAAATAAATTCTATGGATATTCCCGGGATCTGCATTATGAGGTCTCATAACATACATCAATATCCTTACTTAAAGATTTTAGACAGAGTAATAATGCTATTATCTCTCATTCGTTCAAATGGATTACATACTTATAGGATTTTGGGTTCCTACATTATAGAAACAACTCACTAATTAATTGAGTCGTTTTAACAACTCAAACAAATAACTCCTGTACAACAATATAATTCTACATATGATTAAAAAACCTAACAAATAATTTAATATTACTTAAAAACATAATTACTATGCCATCTGAAAGGTCTTAATCCCTCCTCTTCTAATCTTACATGTTCCCACAAACATTTTCTGGATGATGCTATTTTCATGGGAATGTCTTCCATCAAGGAGGCTAAAGTGCTCAATTCCGCTCTTGACTGTTATGGTTCTGCTTCAAGGAAACATATTAACTGGGCTAAAAGCTCTCTTTTCTTCATTAATACTCCAGAGATTAGACAAAGGAGAATTGTTGTCATTCTTGGTTGCTAGATTTCCTCCCTCCCCTCCCTTTATCTGGGTCTTCCTCTTGGCTCCAAACCTCCTGAGTCCTTTTGGAACTCTCTTGTGGACAAATTCAATAAGAAATTTGCAGGGTGGAAGAGTGCTCTTTTAAGCCTGGCTGGCAAGCTTTAGTTGCTTAAATCTTTTCTTCAGAGCATCCCTATTTATGCTTTGATTCTTTTTAGAATTCATGTCAAGCATACAGAGGCTATTGAAAGAATCTAGAGAAGATTTCTATGGTCTGGTGTGGAAGACAAACAAAGACTCTCTTTACTTGCCTAGGATAAAGTCTGCAACCATTCATATTGGGAGGCCTAGGTCTAAGAAGGATAAGGGTGATGAATAATGTGCTCTTATCTAAGCAAATTTGGAGAGTGTATCATGATAGAGGAGAATGGAACACTATTTGGGATCAAAAATATCTATTCAATAGTCCTTCTCTCCTAACCTTTAAGGAGAACCTTGACGCCCCTTCAGGATCGACTATTTGGAATAATGTTCTTCAAACTAAACATTCTTTCATTGAAGGTCTTGCTTGGAGAGTTGGGAATGGGCAAAGGATCAGTTTCTGGGAGGACTCATGGATTTGTAATTCTCCCCCTTTTCAGGTTCCCTCTCTAGCTCCTTTCATTCAAATTTGCAAAGATGCTTTTGGCATCCTGGTGGCTGACTATTGGTTTAATGGTAAGTGGGTGAATCTCAAGGATATTTGTAATATCCCAAAATTGGCACCTATTTAATTTCATCAATTTTGGTGCATTATCTCGATTTTACATCACCAAAGTCCTAGTTCCCTAGGTAATTTTCTCTCTCCTACTTGACTTAATTTGACTTGATGTCAATTGCAAAGACCATAAATTGCAATAATCAAATATTAATATTAATTCCTAAAGTCCTTGACTTTAATTAGCTAAATTACCTCTATGATAATTTAATTTAGTTCTAAAGTCCTAAGCACTTTGAATTAAATTAAAATCTACCCCTTTGGCTAATTACCCTTAAAAAGGAATTAATAAATATTTAGTTAATTGAATGGACACCTCTTTATTTGAATTTAATAATTCAAATTACTCGAAAGGTCACTCCCCACATGTGGCAAATTTCATTCTTTTAATTAAATAATTCATACCTTTTTGTCTCAAAGGGGAATGAAGAGTCAGGAGTTTCAAATCAAGAAACTCTTCATTCCTCTTCGGGCTTCTCTATTTAATGAGTCTCTTTTTCTCATTCAAGGGAGAGCAATTTTTGAGAGCATCTACACTATAGGCATTTTTTAGTCTCATTTGATTCATTGTTTTCAAAGCTTTTTATTGCATTTATTAGATTAATATCTCATTATTAGTATAATCTTTGCATCACATTTTAGACTAAATTTGCTTATTTGTTCTTAGTTTAATATCATATTTGTTTCAAGTTCTTAGATTAAGTTGCATCTCATCTTTATTTTCAAGCTCTTAGATTAATTGCATCCTCATTCTTAAATTAAATTGCACTTCATTTTAGATTAATTTCATCTTGCTCATCTTTATTGCTTCTTGGAAATCCTCCATTGTTGAATTGGTCTCTCGACTGTTGGCTCTCATTCTGAGAGTATTCAAACACCCCATTCACATAGGAGGCAATAGGTCACCTCACCATGGAATTTGGATTGAGTTCTTCATACTCTCTCCCGAATTCTATCAAGTGAATAATGACCATGTTGTGTTGTGCCTGATTTAGAGGTCACATTCAGTCACATACATTTTGGTGCCCACCGTGGGGCAGAAAAGATCAATTTCTGGCCTCATTCTTGATTGGTTTTTCAGTTTTAGTGTTGGTTCCAAGCCTTGTACGACCATGTATAGCATGGAAACCTTGTAATATAGTAATGGATGGATAGAATGATGAATCCTCTTTCTCATGATTTTGGTTTGGTTCATTTTTATAAAGAAATGAATAAGTTATGATCATTTTGGTGAAAGTGGGTATTTGCAGATTTGAGATTCTCTGAATACAGTCAGATTGAAACGTCTGATATGGACAAATTGTGAAGAATCAGGATCTCTAATAATATTCATTGGAAATACACATGAATTATCTTTCATTTCCTTTTAGTTTGAGTCATTTTTATGCAGATTTGTGAAAGTTATGGGCATTTGAGTGAAAACTAGTTTTTAACAATCTGTATTGGAGTTGTAGGCAATGATTTATTCTTAGAAAATGATTTATGAATGGGAAAAATAAATGGCTTACATATTTGGAAACTAGATTCATTAATAGTTACTGTGAATTTTGTTTGGTTTCATTTGGATTCTTTTTGAGAAAGATATGTGATTCCCTAGGTAGGGTTTGGTGTTTTAAATCTGATTTATGACAGAAAAATTGTAATTTGAAAAGGTTATTAGTTGAGGAACCAAATGGAATCATAAGAACTTGTAATTTTGAGAAATGGTAGTTCTTAATGTTGGCTAAAAACTTCATTCTTTCCAAAAAATTTAATATTGTGATTTTATGGGTCAAATAAATCAATCTTTAAAGACTGTCTTGAAGACAACAATGTTACATATCTTACGGTTTGCCATTGATTTGTCTTGATTCTGTACTTTCAGATGTGTGTTAAATGCTGGATTGCAGATCTTTGGACCTAAGGTGAGTTCTTAAAATCTCTATAACACTTGGTTTGGACATAAAATTAAACTCTCATGTGTTTGGCTTGAGTGTTTACATGCTTTCATGGAACACATTTTAATTGATGCTCTTAATGGGAAATGAATGAACATAGATTTTCTTTCATACAAGTTTATGTAAGTGAATGCTTGTGTTTAAACCTTAAGTAATTATTGGTTCCAATATCAAATATCTTGTTGAGTGATTGAGGGCACGGATTCATTCCTTGTTTACATGAAGAGTTAAATGCACCATTTTGTGGACTCACTTCATGTTTACTTGGAAAGTTAAATATTCCATGATTCAAACCCTTTTGCACTTATGAGTAGTATTGATTAGCAGTCTTAGATTACTTGTGATTGATCTAGATTGCTATCTTGGGTTATTGGACTCACTCATCTGCCGACCCCTCGTTCCACCCCATGGTTGCAAGGTCAGCGCCACATTAAAGGGGAGGGGTCTACATAGAAAGAAGCATTAATTGTTCCACCAAGCAACCCTTTTGTACTTTTTAGAACTCATTAGTTTTCTAAGGTGTGGAATCACTTTGAGTTTGTGTGAAGAGTTAAATGTTCCACTTTTGGACTCACTTTGAGTTTGTGTGAGGAGTTAAATTTTCCACTTTTGGACTCACTTTGAGTTTGTGTGAGGAGTTAAATGTTCCACCTTGTGGACTCACTTCACATTCACTTGAAGAGTTAAATGTTTCACTTTTGGACTCACTTCACATTCACTTGAAGAGTTAAATATTCCACTTTTGGACTCACTTCACATTTACTTGAAGAGTTAAGTGTTCCACCTTTAGTGCTTTAAATACTTTTGATAGTGAATTACTTACTTTTTCATTTCTAGAAGGCCTGCTTGGGGATTTCATCACCTCAAGGGATGACCTTAACTCCCGTGTTCCGACGGAGTATAAATATCAGGAGGTGAATCCAAAGACACCTCTCTTGGGAATGAGTTAGATTTCACTCTTGGCTAAGCCTCAAAGAACTTTATACCTTTGAGAAGTGGAAGAGATTTGGGTTACCGTCTCCCCCTGGCTGTGTGATTTTGGATTCTTCTCATCTACGGATTTTGGCTTCACGTACCTTGCATATATCGAGGACTCCTTTTAGAAGAGCTATGTATATCCTTGTAGACAACTTGCTAGGATGTTGTTGTATTTTAAGTGCCTGCTAAAACATTCTCAAGAACATACACAAGTAGAGTCCTTAGGGAGTAGAAATACTAAGTCACTATTCCTGTTCATGCGCAAGGTTGCTTTGTCCCTTGCCCATTGCTTGAAGATTGTTTGCTTGAACTCTTTGATTGCTATCTTACGTGCTTGATCAATGACATAAATCTGATTTGCCCTTTTGTTCGTGATCTATTTTTCTATTTTCCTGTCGTTCACCATCAGAAACTAGTTGTCTTGAGTTAGGAATTGATCGATCTTTGCTTTGACTTGCATTGTCTCTCATCTATTCATCCGATCTCTTTATGCCTTTTGTACCTCACGTTGTGATAGTCTTATCTCAGCTGTTCTAGCCACTTCTCTTTTTGACAATTCATACCAGGTTCATCTTGCATCTTGGCTGTTCTAGCCATTTATCTCCTTTTCGTTATCTTAGAGACAGAGTCTAGCTTTATCCTAAATCTTTTCTCGTTATATCTTTGTCTATGACTGTCATGACTCGAAGTGGCAAGACTTATCCCATTCAGAACGCTGATCAAGATCAAAGTAAACCTTGTAATCGAGACATAGGTCATTTTGAATTTGTTACGAAATCTAAAATTTGTGAGAGATCCTCACATTCCTCCTCGTTCCAAGAGTATTACAATCCATTGTTTCAGATACAGTCTGACTTATTATTTCAAGAATATTATAACCCATTGTTTCAAGACCAGCAAGACTCTAAAGGGTCACTTTCTAGAATTGATCCTATCAATCATTTTGAACCTATCAACTCTTTCAATCCTATTTTCAAGATGGGAGATCCATTCCACTTCCCAGGGGGAGGTAAATTCAGTGATAGTCATGACCAATTTCCAAATGACCAAGGTCATGGTCAGTCTCAAAATGACAAGAGTTATGATCAATCCTACAATATTCAATATTGGTTCAACATTCGAGACCTTCACAATTTGAAACAACGATAAGGGGAGCCTCTCCTAACATTTCTCCAGAGATGGAGACAACTATGCATGAAGTATCCGCATGAATTACCTAAGTCTGAAAAGCTCGATATCTTCTTGGACAATCTTGTCCCAAATTTTGGATACCAAGTACGATTACGAGGTCCCCTCACTTTTGACAATATGATTAGGTGGGCTGTGAGGATAGAAGCGTTTATGGTCAAGAAGGGAGAATTGACTTTGAACAAAGACAACAAGAAAGGACCTTCTCCCTCAAACAAGGATAAGGATAAGATTGTCAACAAAAACATAGATGTTATGAATGACAGGGTTGTTGACAATGTGATGCCAAAACCCTCAAAGTCTATCTTTAATCTTAGCTCTAGCATGAAAATAGTCAGTGCCACTGAGAAGGCTACAACAGAAGCTCAATCGCCTTCCAGATTTGTTAGAAACAAACCTTGGATCTCTCACTGTGACATGATCATTTCTCTAGGGAGCGAGGATACTCCTAAACCCAAAACTCCCTTTGTCTTGCGAGGCCCTGCGCCTCCCTCTTATAACTACGCACAATCTCCAGATTGTGCGAATGCTATCCCTCGATCTTGTGCAAAGATCATTCTCCAAGGTCTCGAGCCTTCGAATTTCAGACCAAAACTATCTATGGATAAAGCCCTCACCAAGGCAAACATCCCCAAAGATCTCAATCTCGACCAGTTTCAATCTATGGTGGGTCATTTGACCTCGCCTCATTATTTATCATTCTCTGAGGAAGACGATCACTTGCTGAGCCACCCGCATAATGCTCTCCTACACACTAAAGTTATGATAGGCCCCAAGAGTATCCCCCGCATCCTCATTAACAATAGTGCTAGCCTAAATACTTGCTCTGCTAAGATGCTTACCCAAGTGATAGATAGTTTTGTTCCCACCAATAGAGAATCCACTGAGTTCTATGATGCCAAGCTAAAAGAAATAGAAAAGACCATGAAGATCAAAGATATTGGCACGGGGAATATCAGATTGAGTCTGTCTTGTCATTGACAACTCTCCCTCCATCTCCACATTCCTATGAGGAACCTTCTAAAGATGGATTTGGTATTAGCTATCATAGCTATGAGCTTGACCAACCTAGCAGCAGCTTGCACTCACATGCAGATTTAGATGATGAAGAAACACAGATTCAACCTATGACATATGAAAGACCTTTGAATGATCAAAATTTTGATTCAGATTACCAGAAAGAGTCTTATCTACTGATGCAGGAGCATCCTGGGTGTAAGAGCAATCTTGCATCACCCAAAAACATTTCTATTTTTTTTGAATTCAATAAGGGCTATCTTGTGCAGAGCTGCTATTTATGGAAAGTTACTATTTTTGGTAATTTTCGTATGTGCTCAGAATGATCTGATTTCTTTCTTGGAGGTTCATTTTGGTCATATAAGTCTACCAGTAAAGTTTCATTGCCAGATCAAGTGTATATTGGAAGATATTGAAGATTTTCGGTATTGGCAGCAGGGGACAGAAACTTTGAACTCAGTTTTGAAGGCTTTAGAGGCCCCGGATGAGGTCGAATTTCGGGCTGAATGAAGCTTGCTTAATTCGAGTGTTGTAGAGCTCCTCGCGCCCTTTCCGAAATGGGGTTACAATAGTCGATCGGGTCAATTGGTGATGACTTATGGTCTTCGGAAGTTGGGTCACCTGAAATGGCGGAAAATGATTTTTCTTCAAAATTTCTGTTTGGGTTTCAAAATTTATTTTGAGCCGACTATAATGTAATGAAATGTAAAATAAAAATAATTCTAAGTTTGGTCGGCCTTATTGGCTAAAATTCTGGAACCTTCCCAGGCGGTGGAAAATTGCCTATATAAGGAAGGCTGTATTATTGTCTTAGGCAGTTCAGAATAGTTCTGGGTAGTAGATCTGGGTATTGATTCGAGGCTTTGTCCTACAGAATATTGTAAGGGAATGCCCATGTGGCTTTGCATATTGTAATTCTGAAAGTTTGTAATTCCACATTTGTGGAGATAATAAGAAGCCAATTTTCTGTTCTTGCATATTATTGTTGTTGTTTCTCTATTTCTCTTATGTGGTTGTGGTATTAAAGGGAGCACCCTTCATCAAGTGGTATCAGAGCAGGAGTTCTTGAGTGTGTAAACAGATCGCCGACTGTGAGGCAGTTTGCACCAGGACCGTGGCTAGGGTTTCAGCGCGCATCGCGAAAATGCCTCCACGAAGGGAACGTGGTGGAAGAGCTGGTGTTGTAACACCTGAGGTTAGAGAGATGCAGAGACAAGTGCGAGCATTGCAAGAAGAGATTCGTAGAGGAATGAATCTTAATGTCAGAGATGAAAGCGAGGATGAAGCCGAAGAAGAATATCAAGAAGGAGAAGTTGAAATTGTGAACCAGGAGGAAGAAAGACTTTTTCGGGCGATTTCCAAGATTGGGAAAAGACCTAAGATTGAGGTTCCTACATTTTCTAGAAATCTTAACCCAGAAGAATTGATCGACTGGATCAACGAATGTGAGGAATATTTTGAGTGTGAAGATGTTGAGGATCCTGATAGGGTCAAATTTGCGAAAGCCAGACTGAAAGGTCATGCGAAGATATGGTGGCAAGAGATTCAGCTGGAGCGAAATAGAAGGGGAAAGGAGAAAATCACGAGATGGGATCGGATGGTGGATAAATTGAAGCGACAGTTCATTCCTGTTGATTATGAGCTTGACCTACTAAAGAAAATGCAGAGTTTAAAGCAAGCGGGAAGATCTGTTCAGGAGTATACAGAGGAGTTCTATCGACTTCTCATCAGAACAGGCCATGCAGAAGCTGATAAGGAGAAAGTTGCCCGATACCTTAATGGGTTAAGGCCAAGCATTCAAGAGGAGCTGAATCTGGTTCGAATGAACAGTATTGAAGAGGCATACCAGTTTGCCCTAAAAGTAGAGGAAAAGCTAAACAAGAAGTTTGAGAGCAGACAAAACGGAAGAGGTCGCGGTGGACGATTTGGTGGACGGTCATATGGTGGCCGAAATGAAGATCCGAAAAAGAAGGATGAGGCCAGTAGCAGTAAGAATCAGCGAGGAAATAATTCCAATCGCTTCCAGGATCAGAATAATAGAGATCAAAGAGGAAGAGGAAGAGGACAAGGATCTGGAAGAGGTGGCTTCCGTGGAACATGTTTTCACTGTGGAGAAGAAGGTCATAGGGCATTTGAATGTCCTCAGCGCCAAGGCAGAACAGACAGGAGAAATGAAGGCCAGGCCAGAATTGCACATGTAGATGAAGATGCCAGATCATCAAATTCTGAAGATGCTGAAAGAGGAGAAACGTTGATTAACAGAAGAGTCCTGTTGAGTGGTGAGAATGAACCTGAGCAAAGGAGGAGCTTGTTTCGCACCAGGTGCAAGTGTGAAGGTAAATGTTGTGATGTGATTATCGATAATGGAAGCACTGACAATTTGGTGTTAGAAGAGATGGTGACAAAGTTGAAGCTCAAGAGACAGAAACACCCACATCCATATCGGATTGCCTGGGTACAGGATGACCACAAGGTCATGGTCAATGAACAATGCCTGGTGAAGTTCAAGATTGGCGGATACCAAGATGAGGTATTGTGTGATATCATATCTATGGATGCATGTCATATGTTGTTGGGTAGACCATGGCAGTTTGATAGATGTGCTGTACATGATGGCCGTGCGAATACCTATTTCCTGACAAAGGATGGAGTGCGACATAAGCTAAAACCATTGAAGGAGGCTGAAGAAAAGGTATGTGGTAATGCAAGGATAACTTTTGTTGATGGAAGAAATTTCCTAGATGGTATGAGGCATGAGCATGTATGTTTTGCTTTAATTCCAAAAGCTGGTAAAGAGGAAGTAGAAGATGTTCCTGTAGAAGTTGCAGATTTGTTGAATGAGTTTCAGGATATTGTATCCGATAACGTGCCTGATGGATTACCACCAGTCAGGAAGATCAGTCATCAGATGGACTTGATCCCAGGAGCGAGTTTGCCGAATAAGGCAGCACATAGAATGACACCTGCAGAAAGTGAGGAGTTGAACAGACAAGTACATGAACTGTTACAGAAAGGATTGATCCGTGAGAGTCTAAGTCCCTGTGCTGTACCAGCAGTATTAGCACCAAAGAAGAATGGAGAATGGAGGATGTGTACAGATTCTAGGGCAATAAACAAGATCACAATCAAGTACAGGTTTCCATTGCCACGAATGGATGATATTATGGACTGTTTGAGTGGAGCTGTGTATTTCTCAAAGATAGATCTGAAGAGTGGATATCATCAGATTCGGATCAGAGAAGGAGATGAATGGAAGACTGCCTTCAAGACAAAAGAAGGACTATATGAGTGGTTAGTCATGCCTTTTGGGCTAACCAATGCACCGAGCACTTTCATGCGGCTCATGAACGAGGTTCTGAAAGAATTTTTGGGTAAGTTTGTCATTGTTTACCTAGATGATATTTTGATTTTTAGCAAGACATTGGAGGAACATATGATGCATATTCGTATGGTGTTTGAGAAGTTGAGAGATGAGAAATTGTTGATTAATTTGAAGAAGTGCAGTTTTGTGAAGAAAGAGTTAGTGTATTTGGGATTTGTAGTTTCAGAAAAAGGTCTAAAAATGGACCCAGAGAAGGTACAGGCTATCCTTGAATGGCCTACTCCAAGGAGTGCTACTGAGGTAAGATCTTTTCATGGTCTAGCTAGCTTTTACAAAAAGTTTATCAGAAATTTTAGCAGTATTTGTGGACCCTTGACTGAAACAATGAGAGGGGATAGAAAAGAGTTTAAGTGGACTAATGGGGCAGAAAAGAGTTTTCAATTATTGAAACAAAAAGTTACAGAACAACCTGTTTTAGCACTTCCAGATTTTAATAAGGTGTTTCAAGTAGATTGTGATGGTAGTGGTACTGCAATAGGAGCTGTTATGAGCCAAGAAGGTAAACCTGTTGCTTATTTCAGTGAGAAGTTAAATGATGCGAATCGGAAATATTCTGTTTATGATCAGAAATTTTATGCTATAGTTCAGGCATTAAAGAAGTGGAGACATTATCTGCTTCCTAAGGAGTTTGTTTTGTACACTGATCATCAAGCTTTGCAATATTTGAATAGTCAAGGAAAGTTGAATCAGAGGCATTTGAAATGGGTTGAGTTTTTGCAGAGTTATACATTTGTTTTGAAACATAGGAGTGGAAAGTCTAATAGGGTTGCAGATGCTCTTAGCAGAAGGCAACTATTGCTGACAAAAATGTAGATTGAAGTGGTTGGGTTCAAGGAACTCAAGAATTTATATCCAGAGGATCCTGATTTTGGTGAAGCTTGGAAAGCTTGTACAGAACCTGTTACTCTAGACAGGACGAAATGGTTGGATTTCATCATCCAGGATGATATGCTATTCAGAGGGAGTCAGTTGTGCATTCCACGAAGTTCTATGAGGGAGAATCTCATCAAGGAGAAGCATAGCGGAGGATTGGTTGGACATTTTGGTCGTGATAAAACCCTTGGTTTGGTTAGTGAGAATTATTATTGGCCACAGTTGCAGCAAGATGTGAAGAAGTTTGTACAGAGTTGCCGAGTATGTCAGATGGCGAAGGGAGTGAAACAGAATACAGGGTTGTATCAGCCATTAACTGTACCAGAGAAGCCTTGGGAGGATATCAACATGGACTTTGTTCTTGGTTTGCCGAGGACACAGCGGGGGCACGATTCAATTTTTGTGGTAGTTGACAGATTTTCAAAGATGGCACATTTTATTCCCTGCAAAAAGACTAATGATGCTGTTCATGTAGCAGAATTGTTTTTCAGAGAAGTAGTGAGACTTCATGGTTTGCCAAAGGCCATAGTTTCAGATCGGGACACTAAGTTTGTTGGATATTTCTGGCGTACATTGTGGAAGAAGTTGAAGATAGATTTGAAGTTTAGTTCATCACATCATCCACAGACTGATGGACAGACAGAGGTGGTGAATAGGAGTTTGAAAAATTTGCTGAGATGTTTGGTTGGAGATAAGCCAACAGGATGGGATTTGATTTTACCACAGGCGGAATTTGCATACAATAATTCTGTCAACAGGAGCACTGGTAAATCACCATTCCAGATTGTATATGGAAGTAGTCCAAGAAATGCATCTGAATTGAGGAAGATAGATAAAGGAGAAATAAGTAGTGCTGAAGCTGAGGATTTTGCAGAACACTTGAAGAACATTCATGAGGAGGTGAGGAAGCATATTACCAAGATGAATGCACAGTATAAGGCTAAGGCAGATGAGAAAAGGAGGTATAAAGAATTTCAGGTTGGTGATGAAGTCATGGTTCATTTGCGGAAGGAGCGATTTCCAGTTGGTACATATAACAAGCTGAAAATGAAGAAGTTTGGACCATGTAAGATACTGAAGAAACATGATTCAGGAAACGCATATGAGGTAGAATTGCCTACTGAGCTAAATATTTCACCAGTGTTTAACATTTCAGATTTGACAGAGTATCATGAAGGAGGTGTTGAAGATGAGATCACAGCAGCACAGTGGAGTATTCCAGCAACTAGTTCAGACACTAAGGAGATTGAAGATATACTGGACAGTCGTGTTGGCAGAAGCACAAGGAACAGGACATATGAAGAATATCTGGTCAAGTGGAAAGGATGACCTATTGAAGATTCATCATGGCTAACAAGGGTGGAGGTTAACCGTCTTGGTTTTCCTCTGCACACCTAAGTCGTGACAGGGTCACTTCTCAAATTACCCTGGGTGTCTGATGCAGGAGCATCCTGGGTGTAAGAGCAATCTTGCATCACCCAAAAATATTTCTATTTTTTTTGAATTCAATAAGGGCTATCTTGTGCAGAGCTGCTATTTATGGAAAGTTACTATTTTTGGTAATTTTCGTATGTGCTCAGAATGATCTGATTTCTTTCTTGGAAGTTCATTTTGGTCATATAAGTCTGCCAGTAAAGTTTCATTGCCAGATCAAGTGTATATTGGAAGATATTGAAGATTTTCGGTATTGGCAGCAGGGGACAGAAACTTTGAACTCAGTTTTGAAGGCTTTAGAGGCCCCGGATGAGGTCGAATTTCGAGCTGAATGAAGCTTGCTTAATTCAAGTGTTGTAGAGCTCCTCGCACCCTTTTCGAAATGGGGTTACAATAGTCGATCGGGTCAACTGGTGATGACTTATGGTCTTCGGAAGTTGGGTCACCTGAAATGGCAGAAAATGATTTTTCTTCAAAATTTCTGTTCGGGTTTCAAAATTTATTTTGAGCCGACTATGATGTAATGAAATGTAAAATAAAAATAATTCTAAGTTTGGTCGGCCTTATTGGCTAAAATTCTGGAACCTTCCCAGGTGGTGGAAAATTGCCTATATAAGGAAGGCTGTATTATTGTCTTAGGCAGTTCAGAATAGTTCTGGGTAGTAGATCTGGGTATTGATTCGAGGCTTTGTCCTACAGAATATTGTAAGGGAATGCCCATGTGGCTTTGCATATTGTAATTCTGAAAGTTTGTAATTCCACATTTGTGGAGATAATAAGAAGCCAATTTTCTGTTCTTGCATATTATTGTTGTTGTTTCTCTATTTCTCTTATGTGGTTGTGGTATTAAAGGGAGCACCCTTCATCATCTACCTTCTCAAGTGCTTCAAGAACATGATTTTGGTCCTCACCAGGAGGATTTTATACACTCTACTGAATAGATTTCTACTACTACAGCTACTACTAAATATGTCATTGCCTCTAATGGCACACATACTGATTGGGAGCAACTGTTGGATGCTTCCCTTATCTTGGGTATGCCTCAAGGTATGCCTATTCTAGATTGTTCCACCACTTCTGCTATTGAACAAACTCCTACTGCTGCCAACTCCAATGGCACACATACTGATTGGGAGAAACTGTTGGATGCTTCCCTCCTCTTGGGTATGCCTCAAGGTATGCCTATTCCAGATTACTTTGCTGCTTCTACTACTGAACAAGATCCTACTATTAAAGAAACACTTCCTATGTTAGATGACAACAATGAAGAAAGTCTGCCTCTGACTATGTCTCTAGCTGAATGGGACTCTATATCAGATGCTACAATGGAAATACCAGTTGATGCTATGCACCTATATGCTAGTCTTAACAACTCAGAAAGAGGAGAAAGTCATGATCCTCCAAATCAAGCTATTGATGATGATCCTTTCCACCCTCCTATGGAGATCATTCCTATGGCTCCTAGGCCATCTACTCCAAGCTATACTCCTACTGCTCCAGCAAATCATGGGTATGTAAGACCCCATCTTGTTACAATCTCATGGAATCCTGGTATATCCAAAATAGAATTGGTTCCTACTCGTGCACTCTTACCACCTGAAAGGGGACCTAACTCTTGGAATAGACCATCTTGGTTAGGCTCACATAATATTCCTCCAAACTTGTCTGACTCTTCTAAGATGACTCACAATCGACAACGCTCTATGGAAGATTACTTTCTTGATCTACCTGATGCATTCACGAATGATGAGGATGATACTAATATATTTGCACTTGAGCCCATCCCATCGATTTCTCTTCCCCCTTCATCTCCCAGAAAAGTGGCTTGCCCACTTCCATTTCCATCTCTCCACCTAAACCAGTCATATAAGCCTCTTTCATCCATCATTCCCAAGTCTTTTGGAATTAACTTGGATGTGAAACATAAAAATAAAAATAATAAGAATCCACTTATATCTCAAGGTCACCATGTCCCATCTAATCGACATGTGACTATGAAGAAAGGAAAGAAACATAGGTGTTCAAAAGACCGCAAAGGTCCTCAAAAAGAAGAAGACAATCAAAAGCTAGAAAATAAAATAAAAAATGGATCTCAAAATCCATTCTACATGCATTGTCATCAAAAGCACCTCAAAGTAAATAAGAGCAAATTCAAAAGCTATGTGGATTCCAAAGAAAGGAAAAATCAAAGTTGTCATTCGAGCTTCCAAAATTCTCATACTTCCTTCCATTCCATCACCCTTGCCTCTCATACTTTACCCTCTTCACTCCATCTTGCCTTTTCCCAAAGTGCATATCAGCATCTCCTCATTGCTAATGACATGACTAAGATAAATCTAGAATGTACTCTCCCTAAGCGTTTAGAGCATGGGAAATCTAATAAAGAGTTAAGATGTGTCCACGAGGATGTTTGTGGGTCTCACTTAAGTGATCTTTCCTTAACTATGGATCTCTTGATAGTTGGACACTACTGGTTGGATCTCCTGTTACTGCTACAACATCTGGATCTAATTCTACAACTTCTCGGTTGCCTACTGCTACAAATACTGCATTCTCAGAGATTCCTATTGAAGGAGAGAAACTCAAAGAGCCCATCAACGCTTTTCATTTGAAGAAGTTCTATAGCTGACATTCTCTATGTGCTCATGTACATATTTATTGGTCTTGAAAAAATCCTAAAAATTGATATATTGCAAAAAATCCTAAAAATTGCAAAATGTCTTGAAAAAATGATCATCTTAGTGAAAACCTGGCAAACAGGTGCTTTGATGTATCTATTATCCTGGTGAAAACCTGGTAAACAAGCACCTTGATAATACTCCAAAAAATAGAAAATTTGAAAAAATACAAAAAAATGAAAAGATCAAAAATACAAAAAAATGAAATATTAAAAAATAAAAAAAAATAAAAAAAAGAGAAAAGTACAAAAAAATTGAAAAAGAAGAAAATGTGCCATTGATGAAAACCTAGTAAACAGGCGTGATGGTAGCAAAAATAGAATCTCTGCCAAGATGGTGAAAACCTGGTAAACAGGCGCCTCTTGTTTCCTGAAGCTGCATCTCATCTCAGCATTGCTTGGCTCTTAGTTTCCTGTTTTAGTTTCCTTCCTTTCTTGCTTTAGTTTGTTTTCCCACTTTCCTGCTTTAGTTTGTTTCCTGCTTTGGTTTGCTAGCTCATGCGCTTGTCTTTGAGTTTTCCTCGACTCTTCATGGATTGGAACTGGTCATACTTGGGGGCATCTCCCTGGTCTAGGGGGCATTGTCCTATCGCTTTCAGAAGATTCATTTGTGCATCAGTCACCAACGTTTCACGCTGTGTCTTCCTGCTGATGCCTAGCTACTTTTGAGATCTCTCCTTGAGGATCTCTCGTGTATCGGTTGCCAGTGGTTCTCACTGTGCCTGCCTGCTGATACCTAGCTCTTTTTCAACCTCTCTTTTTGGGATCTCCTTCTTACATCAGTCACTAGTGGTCCTCACTGTGTCTGCCTACTGATGTTTCATTCATGTTTCATTCTCTCTTTTGAGAATCTTCCTTGTATTGGTCACTAGTGGTTCTCACTGCATTCACCTGCTGATACTTGGTTCGCGCTTCGATATCTTCTTGAGACTTTGTCTCTCACGATGGTCACCAATGGTTTTTCATTGTGTCTACCTGTTGTTGCTATCCCATTGAGACTTCAAATGTTGTTCACTTCCGATTCGACTTCAATTCACTTGAACACGAACGTAAACTGAAACTAAAACTCTTTGTGTGTTCCTGTGCAGTGTACTGAGTTTTTCTATTGCTTTTTTTTTTGTTTTATCATTTGCCCTCGAGTGAATCTAAGATGTCTTTCTTGACTGAGAAACACAAAGACTGGGGGCATGATCTTTTCTTTATTTTCTGCTTGCTGGTTTAGTTCCAATGATCCAAGAAATCTACATAAGAGGGGTGTCCATCTGTAAGAGCCTTCATCTCATATTGGATGGCCATGCGTACCTCGACTCCTTTTATATGGATGCCTTGGTGAGGTTGGTTCTTCTCCTTGTTTGTTTTGAGTGACTTCTTTTGCTACATTTGGAATTGCTAACGCTTGTCTTGCTAAGTGAATGTAGGGGTCACTGCGAGCACTCTTTGGCAAAAGAAAGATCTCTCGCATGTTTGGTGTGTTTGTTCACAAGAGACATTCAGGTCATTCTAGCAAATGTGCTTTGATGCTTATCTTAACTTGCTAAATTAAAAGGAATAGGTGTTCAGGTCATTCTAGCTTCTTGTGCCTTAATGCTTACACCTCATTCCGACAAATTTAAAACTTATGTCATATTCATATTCTCATGTTGGGGAGAATTGTATGGCATCTTGTGATTGTCCCATGCTTAAATGAACTCAATGATGATAAATACGATGAGTCCAACAGCCAAGTTCGGAGGATTGCATTTGTTCATCCTAGGCCTGCATTTAGACTTGCATCTTTCATTCTAGGCTTGCATTTGGAGCGCTTTCTTGTTTCTCTCTTGATTGCTTTCTTCTGGATTTTCTCATCAAAGGTTCTCATCTTTTGTCCTAGTCTCATCTTGGCTGCATCCTTTTTTCAGGATCAAAATCAAAATCTGACATCTCTAAGTGGCTTAAAATTGCATTTTAAATATTGGACTCCTTCTGGATCGGATGCTTGTGCAGTCAGCCTTCTGGTGTCATCTTCCTGCCAGATCCTCATCTTTGCATCATGTTCTCAAATCTTTTCTTCTTTTCATCAAGTCAACCCTAGTCAAAATTTGGTCAACCATGGTCAACCATGGTCAAACTTGGTCAACAAGACCTCTGCTTTGCTCTGATTCACTTTTGCAGCTTTGCGAATCTAGTCTAATTGCTTTTTCTCTGTAATCTCTTGTTGTTTATCATCCTTCTGACATGTCATCTTTCGATTTCACTCCCGAGGGGGCAGGATGATTACATCATTTGAATCTTGTCGAATCTATTCTTGAATCAGTCTGATTTGAATCATCAGTCCTCATTGCTAGGGGCATCTTCACGCCTCTCATCTTGTCATCTGGAAATCTATCTCTTAGGTATCTGAGCAATCTAACTCGGATCCTCGAGGATCATTCTTCATTCTGGAGATGGTTCTTGAAATCTATTGGGTATTGGAGCAATCTAACCCTGATTCCTGGGAGTCAATCTTCATTCTGGAGATGACTCTTGAAATCTCATTTAGACCGTTATTTGGGCAATCTAACCTGGGTCTCGGAGGGCTGAGCTTCATATTGGGGCAATCTAACCCGATTCTGGACACAGTCCTAATTTGCATCTAAATCTCACTATGGGGCATTGGGGAAATCTAATCCTAATTCTCATCTCTCTCAAGAACCGTTGTCTTCGCAATCTAACTTAGACTTCAGAAAATTCATGCTTTGATCTACTTTCATTTGTCACTTCAGACTATTCTTTGAATCAATGTGCTGCTCGCACATCAATTCAAAGAGGGGCAAATGTAATACCCCAAAATTGGCACCTATTTAATTTCATCAATTTTGGTGCATTATCTCGATTTTACATCACCAAAGTCCTAGTTCCCTAGGTAATTTTCTCTCTCCTACCTGACTTAATTTGACTTGATGTCAATTGCAAAGACCATAAATTGCAATAATCAAATATTAATATTAATTCCCAAAGTCCTTGACTTTAATTAGCTAAATTACCTCTATGATAATTTAATTTAGTTCTAAAGTCCTAAGCACTTTGAATTAAATTAAAATCTACCCCTTTGGCTAATTACCCTTAAAAAGGAATTAATAAATATTTAGTTAATTGAATGGACATCTCTTTATTTGAATTTAATAATTCAAATTACTCGAAAGGTCACTCCCCACATGTGGCAAATTTCATTCTTTTAATTAAATAATTCATACCTTTTTGTCTCAAAGGGGAATGAAGAGTCAGGAGTTTCAAATCAAGAAACTCTTCATTCCTCTCTGGGCTTCTCTATTTAATGAGCCTCTTTTTCTGATTCAAGGGAGAGAAATTTTTGAGAGCATCTACACTATAGGCATTTTTTAGTCTCATTTGATTCATTGTTTTCAAAGCTTTTTATTGCATTTATTAGATTAATATCTCATTATTAGTATAATCTTTGCATCACATTTTAGACTAACTTCTATGCTTTTGATTCTAGGTTCTTCTAACCTTCTCCAACCTTACTATGGATGGTCATCAATGAATTTGATGGATTTAAGCCCTTCCAAAACCCTTCTCCACTTTCAAGCAACACACCTTAACTTATCCCCTTAACTAGCTTTAAGGACTTGTTCCCAAATGGAGCCAAATGCTAGAACTCTTCAATAGTCAAACTCCTGGATCAAACTAATGTTTGGAACCTTGTATTTGATGATTAAATATAGAGAATCAACCATCAAAACACTTCCCCAACTTATGCAACCTTCTGATTTTTACTTCACCTACAAATCCTTGTAGGTCTCTCACACTACTTTTGAGCACTTAGATTTTGACTCCCAATGAGTCTTGCAAAACAAAGAATAGATTTGAGTACCCTTTTTAGGGTTATGTTAATCCCCAAAGTCACTTGGGTTGATCCTACACTAGCACTGCCCAGTCACACTCAAGTCATAGGTGTAATTGGCCACCTTAGCCCTGGATTGCACTAAGAATGAATGGTAATGGGTCTGTAGAATCTTCTCAAGTTTCTAGGACTCTTCTTTAGTATATTTTATACTCAAAACAACTCTTTCAATACTGAACTCATCAAACTATTAACTCTCCACACTAATTCTTCAAGAATCCTGACAGAACACATAAAGATGTTCAGCCTAGGGCTTGGTGCCGATCCAACCTGTCGATGGATTCCAGTGTTTGGATTTTGGAATCATAAAATTCACCCTATTAACTTGCATTCCCCAAGGTTTCATGGGTTTCCACCAGTGGGAATGCAAGCATGAGGCATTTTTGTGAAATAGGTCTGCCAAACCCTCAAAACCCTGGCTGTATAGAAACTCTAACTATTAACTTGAATATTGAATACAAAATCAAATCAATCCAATGCAATTTAAGACTAAATACATGAAAGATTTAAACCATAAACATTTCACATGCTTATTCCTCCATACACGTCCGTACACAGTTTGATTCCTTGGAAATGATTAGATTTTATTGATTTTTGTACACCAAACAATTGCCATGTGATTCTTACCTTTTGCAAAGGCTTTACATTGATGAAATAACCAGAGAAATGGTGTCCAACTGGTCGCTCCAGGGTTGTGACCGTTGGAACCAATTCCTTAACCACTTCAAACAACTTTTCAAAAGTTGTTGACAACAATTTGTGCACATTTTGCAATATTTGCAAAAATGGATCAAAGACTTAAGGGTGGTTGCAAGAAGTTGAGTCCCACTTTTGGCCAAAAAGTGGAAGTGTTTTCTCTATTTTTAAAAATTTCTGTCAATTGATGTCCAAATTTGAAGCACTTAAAGATTGAATCTTGAAAAATTTTAGTAATATAAAATTTAGTGCTCGGAGTTTAGTTTTCAAATATGTAATTTATTTCAATACCCACATGGTATAAATTGAATTTTAGTATGCATGTCTAAAAACCACTTTTTCAAAATGCATGTTTTAGGACCACACCTCACACGTGTACTGACACCCTTTTTTGAAGTAAATGAATGTATTTTTGTGAATCCTTTTGGGAAAAGGTACCTAAAACACTAAAGATTGGTTAGAATATTTTATCTTATTTTTTTATTGAATTATTATTTTTTATTAATTTTTAATTGACTATAAAGTACATTTTTGAAACCTCTAGTGTACGGACACTATAATTTGATGATAACTTCACTTTTTTTAATTTGAAGGAAATTCTATGTAGATTGGTCTCATATAACTCATTTTCAAAAAATGTAAAATTAAAAAAGTTATTAAATTTTTAGTTAACCTTGGTATTTCAAGTTTAGGTACCATGTTGGCTTAATAAATATTGTATAAATAATAAAATTTATCATATCACTATAAAATTTATATTTTTATAATCTGCACAAAAAAAGCTAAAATGGGTTTTCGTTTTATCAAAAAATTCATTCGGGAAGATGTCCAAAGCATTATGGCAAGGCAAAAATTTTGTTCTGTAATGCCTTATCCATTTTTTTCAGGGTCAAGCATAGGCTCGGTCCCACCAAGCCTGTCCTGAACCAAAACCCAAGCCATAGGTAAGGTTCTCACTCATAAATTTACAAAACGGGTGCTCGTTTATTTAAATTCACAAAATGGGTGCCCGTTTCTTAAAGAGTCGTTGCAACAAAAAAAAACAAGACTATGGGCTTGATCTAATGATTGATGACTTTTCAATTTGTTTTGTATCAATCCACAATAGACAAAGAGAATATTTCTACCAACATTCTGTATTTTTGTCTTATTTTGGATCTCACAATAAAAAAAGATTCTTTGAATTCAAAGTTTGGTTCAAAAATGGGATCAAATCGACGTAGAAAGAGGTCAATGAAGGTTCTGACACCTGAGGAGATTGTAGAAAATAGAGGGGAGGTGAAATGACAATGAGAAAGAAGAGAAAGACTTCGAAACTTGAACAATGTTGGAGCATCAAGCTCAACAATTGTTTCAGAAGAGGAGGACAATGAAGACAACATATGGATGTAGAGGTTGAAGAAGAAAAATCAGGTGCATCTTCTAATCTAGTATTGGATACAAGCATGTCTTCTCATCCAAATGTTACAACTTATTATGATAAAGATGTTCATGATTTGCTAGAAGAAGGTTACAATAAAAATGATTTAAATTTTATTCCTAAAAATAGATTAACAAATTTAATTGCATGTGAAATTTCAGAAATTAGTAATGTTAATCATAATGATAAAGGAACTGAAAGTCAAACCCCAATTGAAATTGAAAATCAAACACCAATTCAGATTGAAATCAACAATGTAAATGTAGACATAGAAACACTGATTGAGAAAGAAACTCATTTGAATGATAATGAAATAAATGAACAATTTCAAATAAAAATTGATGTGCTAGACAATCTACGTGGTTTGGTTTCATCAAGACAGATTAGGACACACGCGAGCAGATTGTTTAGACAATTTTTTTATAATAAGAAATTTGGGTTTCAATTTCAATTAATGTTACAATTAATTAAAATGTCTAAAATGTGAAAAGTGATGAAGAGGTTAGGCATTTATGTGAAAACTAAGAAGAAGGATGAGTCTTTAAAACAAGTTGTATCAACTGTTGCTAGTGCCTTTGACACAATTGGAAAGAAAAGTCATTCTAAAGATAGTAATGCGGCACGACGAGCAATAACAACTTTAGTAAACAAAACTACTATTGATAAAAGAATGATTTCAAACATAAGTGGTTATCTTAATATTAATCGTAAAACTTTAATAAGAGCTGTAAAGAGAAGAGTTAACTTTGAAAGTGATCTGGCAAACCATTTATGGACCTTCAGTGGCAGACTCTCGAGGTCTGACATGAAACTTATTGGTGAAGTCAAAACTTTGATTGAAAATTTTTGGCACAATAATACAAGAGTATCCCCTAATGCCATAGATGTTCTTAAATTAAGAGTCGGTTCAAAAGTTCGTGATCCACATCCAAAACACCTTTTAGATATGACTCAAACAAAATTGTATAAAAAATTTGTGGATGATAAGGTGTTAACTATTAGTATTAGTCAAAGATCTTTTGAAAAATGTAAACCATGGTATATAAGGATTAACAAAGAAAGAATCACCTGTTGTAGCAAAACTCATGTTCAATTTCGTTATCATTATTATATTTTTTGATCTATATGTTCTACTATGCATACTAATGAAATGTTGCAAGAATGTGGTATAAATATACTAGCTGAAACTGTAAAGGAGTTTATATCAAATTTATTTTGTAACCCACCTAATCAGCAATTTTATCTTTTGAATGCATGTGTTTCTGGTGTATGTGATGTATGTGGCAATCTTACATTATTAGTTGAATGTTTGCATGAAAATATTTCATTTGATTTTGGACAACAATTAGTTAATGTACAAAGATTTAAAACTGTTGAGTATCCATTGAAGGATGGAAAAGTTGGAAAACGGTGTGACCTAATAACTGAAAAACTTAGTGTTAATGCTTTTATGAATGAATTCAAGAGTAAGGTCGTACCTAAATATGTGAAACACTCTCACAATTCTAGATGGATTGATGGACAATTTCGCATATGCAAGAATACATTTCCAATTGGTAGTATACTATTAGTTGTTGACTTTGTAGAGAACTACACGCTTGCACCACAAGATGAGATCCAACCAAAATATTATAATTCAATGCAAGTAAAATTTTTTGTTCATATTGTCTATAGACATGCACCTGATAGTACAAAAGAGGATCGAAAAATATTGAGAGAGTACCATTTCTATATGAGTGATAATAAGTTACACTCATTAGAGTTTGTCTAGTATTGCTTTAATACCTTTTATGAAAATTTAAGGGAGAGAGAAATTCATATAACACAACATTTAATATGGTTAGATAATTGCATAGGGTAATTCAAGAATGCTAGAATGTTTTATTGGTTGAGTAGGATGCACAAGAAAATAAATATCCAACATATCTAGAGTTTTTTTGAGCCTGGACATGGGAAGGGAGAACATGATGGTGCTGGTGCATGTGTTAAGATAGCCCTTTGTAGAGAACAACTCAAATTTGAGGAAAAATCAAAATTTAAAGATGCACGTGCAATTGTTGAATGGTGTAAAACAACTTTGTCTACAGGATCAAGTTAGAACTCTACAATCATACATTTTTTTTGGCTAGTTGAAGAGAAGAATATCCTTTCAAGATATGATTGTAATACAATTAGTGGATCAGCTAAATGACATTCATTTAGGAGTTCTAATTCTAACACTTGGACTATATGGACTAGGGAGCTTGCATGTTTTTGTCAATTTTGTGTTGTAGGTGAATGGGAAGAATAAGAGAATACATAATGGGTTGAAGAATGGAAACACAAATCTTTAACACCTAGTGAGAGACAAGATGAAGATGATATAATAAATGAAGACCTGGATCATGCCTTTGCATCAAAAGATTATGATCGTGTTTCAGACCTCATACAACCTAGTAATTTAATGCAATTTATTGTAAAACTTTAAATTATATATTAGTTACATGTGTATATCACATAATTTATGATTATATATATTCAAATTATAAACATTTAAACAAGTTTTATTTATAGTGCATGTACTTAATTTTGTTCTGCAAGACATGTGTATGTTGTTGTTGCACCTGAGGATAATGAAGAGCAGACAAAGTACTGGTTAGCTCGATGTTTAGAACTTAAGAAAAAGTTGATATGTCATCGAGTAGATGATGATAATTTTAATTATCCAATTGGGTCTATTGTGGTAGTTGGTACATGGCTACGCAAATACCTAACAAGAAGGAATGGTTTACTAGCTTTTGAAAACTACCAATCAGAAAAGAAGATTATGCACTATTCCCATTTGGTAGTGGCAACAAATATCAAATTGGAAAGATACAAAGGGAGACCTGCTAATAAAATATTGTGGACACTTTCAATGGAAGAGCATGAGGCAATCATAGACACATTGTAGAAAAGAGAGGATGCTGATGGTACATTAGGTTGAATCAAATTTATACATGTAAGTTTTTGTTCAATTGTCATATTTTTATATGTTTTCTACATGTCTTCTTTGAAGTGTCATAATTTATAATTTAGAGATATAGATTTGAAATTTAAATTTAAATTAACTTTAAATGAACTTGTATAAATTCTAACATTTCAACATGTTTATTTTATTATGATGCAGTATGTCTAGAAGAACATCTAGACATGAACTATGATAGATGCATTGCAGAAAAGAGAGGATGCTAATGGTATATTAGGTTTCAAATCAACTTTATACATGTAAGTTTTTTTTCAATTGTCATATTTTTATATGTTTTCTTCATGTCTTCTTTGAAGTGTCATAATTTATAATTTAGAGATATAGATTTGAAATTTAAATTAAAATTAACTTTAAATGAACTTTTGTAAATTCTAACATTTCAACATGTTTATTTTTATGATGCAGGATGTCTGGAAGAACATCTAGACATGAACTATTATAGACGCATTGCAGAAAAGAGAGGATGCTGATGGTACATTAGGTTTCAAATCAAATTTATACATGTAAGTTTTTGTTCAATTGTCATATTTTTATATGTTTTCTACATGTCTTCTTTGAAGTGTCATAATTTATAATTTAGAGATATAGATTTGAAATTTAAATTAAAATTAACTTTAAATGAACTTCTGTAAATTCTAACATTTCAACATGTTTATTTTTATGATGCAGGATGTCTGGAAGAACATAGACATGAACTATTTATGTAGTACAATGCACTCTTGTATTCGTACAATTTTGGCTTTGTAATTTAAGTTCACATGAACTCACTTTTATTCATCAGATTTTGTTTTAAGTATTTAAGTTAAATTCATAACTTTGTATTCACCTAATTTTGTTCTAAATATTAAACTATGCACATTGGTCAGATTATGTTCACTTAATAGATCTTATGAGAGAGAGAGAGAGAGAGAGAGAGTTTCTAAATTTATGTTTTGGTTTGAACTAAATTTATGTTTTGGTTTTCTAAATTTATATTTTGATTTTCTAAGTTTAGGGTTTTGTAATTTAATTTTGTATAGGTTTACATTTTTTTTTACTAGCTAGGGTTTTAGTTTTCTACGTAGGGTTTTGTAATTTAATTTTGTATACCTAAATTTTACCATTTTTCTACTTTAGTACGATAATCTACAAAGTAAATTGAAATAAAAAAGAACTAATTGAAAGATAAAATATAATTAAATTTATACAATAATTTTGAAAACAACATTAAACTATGTTTTTAAATTAAAAATAACTTGAAACTACAAATTTTAATGACAAAAATCATAAAAAAATAATAAAAAACAATAGTACGTACCTGGAACACCAAAAAAATGGCAGATGGGGTCGACAGGGGAAGCTAAACCGGGCACTCGAGCTGTGCTAAACGTGATCCCGTTTTCTTGAAGATGAAAATGACAAGAAATCAATTTTTTTTTAAAAAATAGATTTTCAAAACATGCGCTCAATTTGTTCAAATCGGGTGCCCATTTTGACCAAATCGAGCGCCCATTTTTCTTTAGGTGCCCGATCCTAAACGAGCACCCGATTTGTAAAAATCAGGTGCTCGTTTTGGATTCCAAATCTTCCACCCCATGGACTTTCATGAAATTGGCCCCAACTCCAAACTCTTACCCTTAACAAAACTCACCTAGAGATCTAAGAGGTTGATCTAGGTTCTAGATCCCTCAAACTTCCTAAAACAAAAGAAAAATAAACTAAAACACACCAAAAATTAAGTTAGCCATTCTTAAGCCAAGTAGGATCCACATGGACTAAGGATCTCCTAGGCTCATAAACATGCCTTAGGAACCCTTGACCATACAAATGGATCAAGAATACTAAGGAGATGGATCCTAAAGATCAATCCCTCCTTATTACAACCAAAATTAACCAAAAAACATACAAAACATAAGATCATCCCAATGTGGCCTTGGGTGCCCTACACCACTCCACCCTAATGTGGTTGAATTCAAAATTAGAAGGGAAATTTCTAAAAATGTTAATTTGTCGAAGGATCTTCTTTCACCTTCATCTCCTTCCGATCAAACTATTTGTCTTCAGTAGATGTTGAACTTGAAGGATTCAAGTGGTGCTTCTAATATTTCCAAGGAGGAAGCGATTTGGGGTTTTCTGCCTATGGGCTGGGTTAAGATTAATTTTGATGGGGCCTCTAAAGGAAACCCTAGAAATTCTAGATGCAGAGGATTTCTCAAAGATGACAAAGGTACTTTGAAGGCTTCCATTGCCTCCCCTCTTGGCATTCAATCTAATCACATGGTCGAAGCGATGTCGGAAGACTATACTATCAAGTTAGCCAGGGATTGCAATTATTCTAAAGTATGGATAGAAGGTGACTCAAGTAATATTATTAACTACTTGAAAGGCATTTGTACTCCCTCCTAGTATATTAATAATGTCATTCTTAAGGCGAGGGAGATTATAATTCATTTCGAGTCATGCTATATATCTCACGGGTACAAGGAAATTAATGTGGTGGTAGATGGTTTTGCAAATGAGGTTGTTAACACATGCAAAACTATGGAGTGGTGAAATGAGGTGGACATTCTGCATAGGATCAAATTGCTTCTGATTTATGATCGTATCGATGAAGTTGTGACAACTTAAATTAATGAATATATCTAGCACGAGGAGTTTAGTTTTTCATCATAGTAATGACATCAATTACCTTTTGGGTTTTTATTGGTGTAATAAACGACACACTTTCTGGGTGTTTTTGGGTATTTTTTTGGCCTTATATTGGTATTTGGGTCTTTTTCATCTTCATACTTTTAAGTTCAAGGTCTTTTCTGAGAAGGGTTTATTGTATTTTGAGATGAGAGGAAATAGGAAGAGAAAAAAACTTATGTCATGTGAGAATTGGAAAAATAAGGAAAAAGTGTGGAGTTTGTTAAAGAAAGGTGTTCTGAATGGTTATTTGGAGAGGCTTCATGGGAAAGATTATGTGGTTACTAGATATTTCATTAAGAACTGGAGAAATGGTAATATTGGGAGGCTCTACCATTAAAATCACGGACGATATCATAGCTGATGTTACGGGCCTTTCTAAAGATGATAGGAAATTTACATAGATAGGCATCTTGATGATGCGGCTATCAGGAAATTCCCTAAAGAAGATGATGAACAGACCTGTCTGGTTAAGAGTAAGAAGGAGTATTATTACTCCCTGACTGTCATCAAGAAGGCTTGGTGTAGGGTTCTTGTTGTGATTATGCAAAATATCACCCTTGATGGTAGATTTTCTAGGGTTTATGGGTACCATTTTGTTATCCTTAAACATTTCCCCTATGGGGATAAGATATCATTCCCATATTATCTTTTAAATTCCTTAAATATTAGCATAAAAGATACCCAGGAAAAACCTCTTGGTAACCCGACAATGCATGAGGGCCTCATGCTCCTAATCTATGATCACTTTATGCTCACTCCTGAGCCTCTAAAGGCCAATCACTCAGATTCTGGGGATGATGACTTTGAGGAGGAAGAAGATGATGGGGAGGATTCTGATACTAAGTTGGATTATGAGGGTAAGTGTACAAAGATGGGGGACCAAAAAGGGGGTATAAGATGCCACTTTTTTTCTAGAAATCAACAAACTCTAAACTTCAACAAGAAATTGAAGATAGACTCAAAATTCTAAGACGCGACAAGAACAAGAGTTGTAATACTCTGAATCTAGTGCGTAAACTACTAATTTATTTTGAAAATGGTGCAGATTAAGGCCCTCAAAAAGGGGAGAACAAAAAGTGGTCCTATTTTTTGTCAAAAAACATAACATAGCGTCTGGTGTGCTCCCCCTAAAATGTTAAATTTTTTTTTGAATTTTTCTAATCACTCCAGTGAGAAGTTAGCTAACACCACATAGTTTATCCTGGATTTTTTTGCTAATTTTTTGATGAATGTAGTTTTTGATGAATTTACGAAGTGCACACATCCTGAAAACATTAATTTTGTGTGCTCCCCCTAGAAATCATTTAAAACTAATCAAAAACCAAATTTTCTTTTTTTTTAAAAAGTGTGTAGAATGGAGTCTAGTTTCTAAAAATGTAACTTGTTACAACATTTGATAAACGAGCCAAAATCTATGCCCAAAATACTACACAGTTTTTTACAAAAAATAGACATACACACAAATGAAATTAGAGATGAAAAACATAACCTAGTCAGAATTCAAAATAAATTATATGCTTAGATAGCTAACAGAGAGATCTGCAATATCACGTCGTCTGATTTTTATGTTATTGAACCATGAGTAAACCTTACGAAGAGCACATAAAAAGGTTGTCATTTTTTTGTATGTCTGCTGGAAAACACATTTTAGGCCTATTTGAATCCTCCAAGCCTTTGGGTTGGATCTCCAAGGCAAATCAAAGCCTTAGGATTGGTAAATTCCAATGTCTTACCAAGTGCGTGCGCCCTATAGGGTGTGCGCACTATGAAAATCTGACTTCCATATGGCATGCGCACTATAGAGCGTGCACCCTATTTAAGTCATAGATTTCAATTGTGATGAGAAATAGTAAGAGTGAGATGAAGAGATCTTTCTCTCACTCTTCCTCTCTTCCCCCTCTGTGTGTGTGTGTGTGTGTGTCTCTCTCTCTCTCTCTCTCTCTCTCTCCCTTTTTCTTATTTTACATAGGGTGCACGCGTTATAGCTCACTTGTGCAATGCAAGAGTATGCATAAAATTTTTTAGATTTGCATAGGGCACACATGTTGTAGTGCGCTCGCACTATGGAAGACTAAAATAAGCAGTCTTCTTTGTCAAAGATCTCATGAAAGAGGCCCAATTTTTTTGTATGATGTCTGAGTTCTGCATGTTGTTTGACAAATATTTTCTTTTCATGATGTTTATAGTGACAAAGAAGCATATTCTATCAATTTGCGCCATCTATTTGTTTAAAAATCAACATCTAATTGTGAAAGTCAATCATTATCCCCGAAATTTATCGATTGAGGTAATTTTTTTAATTTTTTTACATGTCAAATGTGAATAAAGAGTGTTTTGGTTTATAATTGGTATGATATAGACTTGTTCAATACATAATTTGATATAATTGTAATAAATTTATATTATAATTTGTCATATTGTAAGAGGTTTATATTATAATTTGACTTATTGTTTTACATTTATATTATATTTTAAAATTGTAATCAATTCATATGTAGAAATGAACATCATGCCAAGGAAACGAGCAAAGACTTTAACACCAGAAGAGAATGAAAGAGACAAAGAGAAGAAAAGGGAAAGAATGAGACAACTTCGAGAACAAAAAAAATTGGATACCATAGAAGAAGATTTTTCTTTGGATGAGGAACATGAAACATCAATACAAAGTAAGAGAGAATTGGAATTGGAAACAAAAAGACAACGAATGAGAAACTTGCATGCAACAAGACAATTGAATTATGAAGATGCAAACACATCATCTATGAGTTCCCAAGTTGAAGAGACATCATCATCCAATGTTGGAGGCATACCATTGTCTACTTTTGAAGGTGTGGGCACACCATTTTCTACATCCCAAGGTGTAGGCACAACATCGTCTCATGTTGAAGGCACTCAAGATGGTACACAATTCACACATAATATTTTTGTTCCTCCTAGAATTATTTATAGAAAGCCAAAATATTTTATTGATATTGATACTAACATTTTGCAAGAAATGCTTGAAAAGATTCCCAAGGATACTTGTCAAAGAAATTCTAATCATATTTGGAGATCATTTTTTGAGAATTTAAACATGACAGGAAGATGTCAACTATTTGTTGAAATGATGAGAAATCTAAAATTTAGGCCCATGATGAAGATTCTTGGGCTAAGAATGATGGATGAGTCAAGTGAAAAATCTATTGTAAAGAATCTAATGATTGCATATGAGAGTGTGGGTTCTACATCACACACAAAAGATAGTAATGTCACACGACATGTACTTACATCAATGATAGTAAGTACTCAAATGAAGAAATCTCGACTCATTAGAAAGACAAGAAAAATATTGAAAATAAGTAGAAAGTCTCTAATGAGAGCCTTGGGAAGGCGTAAAAGAGTGGAAGATCCAAATAGTAATGAGTTATGGGAATTTTCCGGTAGACTACTGCAAAAAGATAAAGCAATTGTTGAAGCTTTGAAATCCTTGATTGAAAAATTTTAGAAGAATAACACACGGGTATCTCCTAATCAAAGAGATGTTTTAAGACAGAGGATTGGTAGTCAAATTCGTATTCCACATCCAAAACATTTTTTGGATTCAACTTAGACACAATTCTTTGCAAAAATTATGCATATGTATCCTCAAATTAAAATTAGTCAGAGATATTTTGAAATGTGTAAACCTTTTTATGTGAAGATAAATCACACATGCACAACTTGTTGTTGTAGGGTACATATTGAATTTTCTAACCATTTTAAAGTTTATAGGAATATATGTGTAGATTTGCACTCTAACAATGTTTTGCAGGATTGTAACATAAATGTCCCACCTAGTCTTCAAGGGAATTAATATCTACCATTTTATGTGAAAGAGTGGATGGTCAACAATTTTATAAGCTTTCATGCTTGAATGGTACATGCATAGATTGCGGAGGTTTGCGACATTTGCCAATTTGTCAACATATGAAGAGTACACATGCAATCCGTAATGAAATAGTGGAGTTTGGAAAATATAAGACCGTGGCATACAATCTAAAAGATGGAAAAGAGGCTAAAAGATGTGATTTAGTAATTGAAAAAATTCCAATGCTTCATTTCATGGACATTTTTTGTAAAAAAATTATTTATGAGTATGCAAGGCATACACATAGAGTGCGATGGTTGGATATACAATTCAAGTTGTGCAAGGACACATTCCCACTTGATACCATTGTTTTAGTTATGGACTTTGCAGAGTACTACACACTACAAACACAGAATGAGGTGCAAGAAAAGTATTACAGCTCTCAACAGGTTGCTATATTTGTTCATATAGCATTCATCCATTCACCAGACAGTACAGAGGAGAACATGAAGATATTAAGGGAGTATCATTTTTATATCAACGATGATCACTCACATTCTACAGAGTTTGTACATGGTTTCTTTTAACTATTTTATGGTCATTTGGAAAATAGGGGCATAAAATATCATCGACATATCACATGGTCAGATAATTGTGCATCACACTTCAAGAATTCTCAGATGTTTTATTGGTTGTGTAGGATGCATAAGATTACTGGAATTCAATATATGTGGAATTTCACAGAGGCCGGTCATGGAAAGGAAGAGCACAATGGTGCAGGTGCATGTATTAAAAGAGCCTTAGCACATGAAGAATTAAAGTACAAAGAGAAAGAAACATTCTCAAATGTGGGATGTATTGTATAGTGGTGTAATGCTATAATGGGTCCAGGTAATGAAGGTGAGTCTATGGTTCATAGATTTTTTTGGTTGATGGATGAAACTAACATTGCACCATATGAGGATTGTTATACACTGACAAGATCGAGTGAGCTACACTCTTTTAGAAGTTGTAATGAAGGTTCATGGAGTATCCACACATGACATATGGTGTGCTTTTGTTCATCATGTGTTAATGAACATTGGGATGGGTGTGAGTCAAAGGAATGGGTTGACAAATGGTATACACATATTTTGAGTCCACTTGCCTCCTATCATCCCCATGAATCACTACAACTAACAGAAATGGAATCATCCATTGACTTTGATTGCTTATTTGATCTAGTACATCCAGGTAAATTTTCCACATACAAATAATCTCAAAGTTAGTACTTTATCGTAAATATTCAGTAAACTAATGTCCTGATTATGTTTATATCATTACAGGCCATATTTTTGCTGTTATTGCACCTGAAGACAATGAAGAAGGGACATATTATTATTTGTCATTGTGTTGAGGCAAAAAAGAAATTGGATCACTCGATTATCGATGGTGAAGAATTAGAATACCCTATAGGAGCAGTGGTTGTAACTGGTACATGTCTTAGACAGTATGCTATGAAGAACCCTAGGTTGTGGTTGTTAGAGGATTGGGAGATACATAGAAAGATTCTTCATTATTCAAACCTCATCATTGTATCAAATATCCACTTGATCAGATATGGGGGAAGACCACATAATAAAACTCTTTGGAAGGTTTGTGAGTCAGATCACGAGGCAATACTTGAGACAATCAAGAGTAGGGCAGATCCAATTGGTTCATTGGACTAAATGGAGATACAAAATATTGTAATGTCAAATTTATATAGCACTGTAAATTGGGTGGACTGTAAATTGCTCATGCATTACCCTGTATGTATAACGGGAAGTTTGTAATATTTAATGATAACCTTTCTCTTCTATTTTTTGGGGAAATACCAGAGGTTTTCTCTGCTCAACTCTTTCCTCCGGTGCTCCTAATGAGCTGATTTGTAAAAATATTTCTCATTATTAATAAAAAACTTTATGATGTTATGTCAATGACTTGCAGGCACATAATACTTGGAAGGCCATGGAAGAGCCTTAAGGAACCAACTCAATTCAAGGATGCACTATCTCATTTCCTTTCCAACTTCTCCCTCTTTGAAACAAAAGGTTTACATGTTGGTTTATCTAGATTAATAAATTTTCTTCCATTACTAGGCTTTACCTTCTTCCCTTGCAGTTGTTCTATTCCTCGTTTCACATATTTTCACTTTTCAGGTCCAGATGCCTTTGCTGGAAAATTGGTGACAAAATCATTGCATAAGACTTGTATTTTCTTATTCATACGTGATGGAAGGCTATTATGCACTTTTCCTCCTTTAAAATACTTGTAAGGACTACATTCTTTGACAATGGGCAAAATATGGACATTAAGTTTAATTTTGTTTTTTCTATCATCTACCCGCTCAAAAATCTAGGCATCTCCATCCTCAAGATTATTGGCAATTGAAAATATCTCCATCCATGAATCAAGGAAGCTTTAGGGAGATCTCCGAGGAATTGTACATGCCATTCCCTTCTATTAGGATCCAAAAGAGTCACCATTGTTCTTTCTCTTGGTAATTTGAGTTTATCTACAAATGTGTTCGGTGTTGTCTGCAGAACAAATTTTCACATAAAATAAGCAACATTACCTTAAGAACCATCTAAACACTATTATTAAAAAATACGTAACAAAACATAGAAACCCAAAATATCCTTTAGACAATAATAGATTGGCTTCTTGAACCCCTATCAAATAGACTTGCAGAGTATAGGAGACTGTAATATAATAGAGATTGTTGAATATCACCCCAAATCTGAAGACAATATTTCTAAATACAAGTAGGCATAGAGAGAGGCCAGGGAATCTTACAAGCCTAAAATATTGGTATACACTATATGGCCTCATAATTACTAAGCCAAAGGGGTTTTCTGATTCGAAAGACTTAGCAAACTACAGGGCCATTTTCTTTTCTGTTGCATTAATAGGATGTCTGCTAGAAAAATTATGACTACACATCCCTCTTCTCATCTCTTCAGTTTTTGTTTTCATAGATTTCACCATTTGACGTTCCTTTTTGGTAAGAGATGGATGGAAATGTTCATGACTCTTAGAAGAATGGCCTGCATGAAAATAAAAACATGTGGTTATTCAAATGGTAAGTTCAGAGTTTCCCATAATTTGGGAGAAACGAGTTTGGAAAGACTTCAATCTTTCATTGAGGGAAAAGATTTTACTTACATTGAGAAGAAACCTTAGGTTTTTTCACTTCACTTTCAGCATCTTCTGTTGATTTTCTTTTCAAAGAAATAGATAATTTTATGTTCATCAAGTGATTAGAACTCATCGGAATAGCACTTGTAGAAGGATCGAGGCATTTCCTCTGTGACTCAAAATCACTCTGGATCTTCTCAGAATGAAAAATAGAAATATCTTTTTCACAGCCATTCTTCCCATATATCTGAACTCTTAAATACATCCCAAAGATGTATTTAAATACTAAAAAATCCCCAAACTCTATTGCATGTTGATATACAAAAATTTCCCAGCCCGTGCCAAAAAACTCAATTCTAGTGCATGTACTACATAATTTGACACCCCACCATTCACCAAATTCTCTCACCAAAAAACCATGGTTCCTAGAGTCATAAACCTAGGGTCTATTCAAGAAGACCTCCACAACCCCCTCCAGATCAATCCAATGCTTCTAACACACCATATTGGACATGAACATTCATGTTCCTTCACCAAAAACCTCCACCCTTAAGTGCATTCACTCCCATGCCCAATTATTGTCCCCAACACCAGTCTATTCCTTCACCTTCTTAGCAAATAAAATAATGATTCAAATGCATGGAAATGTAAATAATAAACACAACAATGTATTTACTTTACTGCCCTATCCAAAACACGTTCTAGTCAAGCATATGAAATTGTGACCCCAATCACTGACTATGACCCCAAATCCAGTCACTGTCAAGAACACCGGTAATTTCCTCTGGAAAGATAAATAACAACCAAGGAAAATTCCTTACATCATAGACCAATCCAAATCACATTTTATGCAAATATTTTAATTCACTAGTCTTAGACTGCACTTTGAGTAGAAGTGTCCCTCAATATCCCTTCAGCATGAAATCAATGATATTTATGGGGTCATATCTCAGAGCTTGTGTGAGGTAGAATTGAGCTATTAGGTGCTATAGGACTGTGTTGCTGGGGCCTACAATAACCTATCTCAGTTTTTAGAGATTCAAGTTCATTTAAATTTGGCAACACATTCTTAGTCGATGTCAAAACTCAAAGTGTTCCTCAGTTCAAACGACCAATGTTGCGGATCTTTCAAACCGTCAGTTGTAGAATCAAATCGACTATTCCAATAGCTTTGAATGGTTGAGTAAAATCTAGGGCCAACCTTTTTTTCCATACACATTCATTCGAATGCCACTGACTACTCTAGGCCGAAGTGTCCCTCAAGGTCCCTTCAGCAAGAAATTGGTGATCTTTACGGGGTCATATCTCGGAGCTCATGTGAGGTAGCATCAAGCCATCAGGTGCTATGGGACCATGTTGCAGGGGCCTACAATAGCCTCTCTATTTTTAGAGATTCAAGTTTGTTTAAATTTGGCAACACATTCTTAGTCGATGTCAAAACTCAAAGTGTTCCTTAGTTCAAACGGCCAACATTGCGTATCTTTCAAATCGTCGGTCGTAGCATTGAATCGACTATTCCAACAACTCTGAATGGCTGGGTAAATGCTAGTGGAAACTTCATTTTCTACACATAGTCATTCGAACGCCGTCGACGACTCTGGGTCAAAGTGTCCCTCAGGGTCTCTTCAACATGAAATCAATGATCTTTACGGGGTCATATCTTGGAGCTCGTGTGAGGTAGCATCAAGTTGTAAGGTGCTACGAGACCATGTTGTCGGGGCCTACAATAACCTATCTCAGTTTTCAGAGATTCAAGTTCATTTAAATTTGGCAAAAAATTCTTGGTCGATGTCAGAACTCAAAGTGTTCCTCAGTTCAAACAGCCAACATTGCGTATCTTTCAAACCGTCGGTCGTAGCATTGAACCGACTATTCTAACAGCTTCAAATGGCTGGGTAAACACTAGGGGAAAATTAGTTTTCCACACACAATCATTCAAACACCACCAACGACTCTGGGCCGAACTGTCCCTTAAGGTCCCTTCAACATGAAATCGATGATATTTACGAGGTCATATCTCAGAGCTTGTGCAAGGTAACATCAAGCCATTAGGTGCTACAGGATCGTGTTTCCAGGGCTTACAATAACCTATGTTGGTTTTTAGAGATTCAAGTTTGTTTAAATTTGGCAACACATTCTCGGTCGATGTCAGAACTCAAAGTGTTCCTCAGTTCAAACGGCTAACATTGCGTATCTTTCAAACTATTGGTCATAGCATCAAACTGTCTATTCCAATAGCTCCAAATGGTTGGGTAAACACTAGGGGCAACCTCATTTTCCACACACAGTCGTTCAAATGCCACCGATGACTCTGGGCCAAAGTGTCCCTCAAGGTCCCTTCAACATGAAATCAATAATCTTTACGGGGTCATATCTTAGAGCTCATGCAAGGTAGCATTAAGATGTTAGATGCTACAAGACCATTTTGCCAGGGCCAACAATAACCTATCTTGGTTTTCAAAGAATCAAGTTCATTTAAATTTGGCAACACATTCTCGGTTGATGTAAGAACTCAAAGTGTTCCTCAGTTCAAATGGCCAACATTGTGTATCTTTCAAACCGTCAGTCGTAGCATCGAACCGACTATTCCAATAGCTCCAAATAGCTGGGTAAATGCTAGGGGAAACCTCATTTTCCACACACAATTGTTTGAATGCCGCCGATGACTCTGGGTTGAAGTGTCCCTCAAGGTCCTTTCAGCATGAAATTAATGATCTTTACAAGGTCATATCTCGAAGCTCGTGTGAGGTAGCATCAAGCCATTAGGTGCTACGAGACCATGTTACTGGGGCCTATAATAACCTATCCCAGTTTTTAGAGATTCAAGTTTGTTTAAATTTGGAAACACATTCTCGGTCGATGTCAAATCTCATAGTGTTCCTGAGTTCAAATGACCAACATTGCGTATCTTTCAAACCATCCATCGTGGCATTGAACCGTCTATTCCAATAGCTCCGAATGGCTAGGTAAATGCTAGGGGCAACCTCATTTACCACACATAGTCATTTGAACACTGCCAAAAACTTTGGGCTGAAGTGTCCCTCAAGGTCCCTTGAGCATGAAATCAGTGATCTTTATAGGGTCATATCTCAGAGCTCATGCAAGGTAGCATCAAGATGTTAGGTGCTATGGGACCATGTTATTGGGGCCTACAATAACCTATCTCAATTTTTAGAGATTCAAGTTCATTTAAATTTGGCAACACATTCTCGGTCGATGTCAGAACTTAAAGTGTTCCTCAGTTCAAATGACCAACATTGCGTATCTTTCAAACCATCGATCGTAGCATCAAACCGTTTATTCCAATAGCCCCAATTGGCCAGGTAATTGCTAGTGACAACCTCTTTTTCCACATTAAGTCACTCGAATGCCGCTGATGACTCCAGGCTGAAGTGTCGCTCAACGTCCCTTCAACATGAAATCAATGATCTTTATAGGGCCATATCTCAGAGCTTGTGCAAGGTAACATCAAGCCATTAGGTGCTACAAGATCGTGTTGTTGGGGCCTACAATAACCCGTCTCGGTTTTCAGAGATTCAAGTTTGTTTAAATTTGGCAACACATTCTCGATCGATGTCAAATCTCACAGTGTTCCTCAGTTCAAATGGCCAACATTGCGTATCTTTCAAACCGTCAGTCGTAGCATCAAATCGTATGTTCCAACAGCTCCGCCTGGCCAGGTAAATGCTAGGGGAAACCTTGTTTGCCACACACAACTGTTCAAACGCTGCTGACGACTCCGGGCTGAAGTGTCTCTCAAGGTCCCTTTAGCATGAAATCAGTGATCTTTATGGGGTCATATCTTAGAGCTCGTGTGAGGTAGCATCAAGATGTTAGGTGCTACAGGATCATGTTGTTGGGGCCTACAGTAGCCTGTCTTAGTTTTCAGAGATTCAATTTCATTTAAATTTGGCAACACATTCTTGGTCAATGTCAAAACTCACAGTGTTCCTTAGTTCAAATGGCCAACATTGCATATCTTTCAAACCGTCAGTCGTAGCATTGAACTATCTATTCCAACAACTTTGAATGGCTGGCTAAACGCTATTGACAATCTTGTTTGGCACACACAGTCGTTCGAACACCGTCGACCACTCCGGGGTGAGCAGGAGGATGAGTGCAAATATGTATTTAGATGCAAAAGGGCTTGTGGTCCATTTTGAAATTTGATCATGTATTTGGATCATGGAATGTTATTTGGATCATGTATTGATCATATTGTAACCCAATCTTAAATGTAAGCCTTAATGGCACTGATAAGCCTAAAAGGTACCTAGGGGTCACTAGGAATGGTTATGTATTGATCCTAGGTTAGGGGTTGATGAAAATAACCTATAAGGGTGTATAAATATTTACTAAGGCCATTAGAGCTTTTACATAGTGTTAAAAGCACTAAATGTGAATAATCTTGTAAATTGCCTATATTGGCAATATAAGCCAAATAGGGCTTAATTGGAGTTAGTAGGGGTTAGTAGGAAGTATAAGTTAGTTTGGTTTGTAAAGGTTGTCTCTAAACATTTTATAAGTAGTTAGAGTGGGCAAAGGGTGTTGGGTTATCGAGTTGACAACTTTTGTTGTCAACTTGAGAACTAATTCTAGTGTTTTTCATTAACAATCAGTCAATTAGGGGATAGTTAGAAGTTAGTTTGTAGGTTCCAGTCGGTATTTTGGAAGGTTAGAGTCTATTTGGAAGGGATCTGCATGAGTGGATAGGGTGAGAATGTTGTTGATATGAAATGGATTGATTTTGTATTAGCTTGAATCAATAAAATCAAAATTTCTCTGCACATTAGTATTCCATTGGCCTACGGGTACAGTCAACAACAGTGAACTTTTGTACTTTATCTGAATGTGATCCTTGTTTAGTTTGATGTAGGAACATTTATTTGCATTTTTTTTTACTTGGCTATAATATCTTTTCATTACCTTCATCACTAACAACACCAAGGATTTAACTGGTGTATTGACAGTGACTGGTATAGGGGTACAGTCAACAACTAAGGGACCCCGCAATACTATAATCATAGGACCCTGAAACATCAAGGAAAAATAAAACAACCACCTTCAAATGAGCCAAGGTAGTAATACTAAGCATCTTGATGGTGTTCCTATCCTCCAAAGGGTGGCCCAAAATACCAAGGGTATCAATAACCTATTACCTCAAGTACTTATAATCAGTATGCCCGACAAACAAAGACTTAGTAGCAAAAGCATAAGGTTGCACATCCACATCCGCCCTAGTAATATTATTAATAAAATAACTCTTTCCAACATTAGGGTACCCATAGATCAAAATAGGCCTGGTATTGGGGTCAATAGACGACAACCTTTCCATATGTTGCCTCACCTATTCGAGGTCATGTCTTATATTGTGACTGTCCCATGGAACATGGAACACACCAATGAATATAAATGTTTGATTCCATGTGATCTTGGATAGGTTGTGACTTAGAAATATTTCCTTATATTATATTTATACATTTCTGCATTTATTTCATTACTTTTATTATTATTACAATCAAGGAATTGACTGTTATTGAGGACAATGACTGACATTTGTAGCACAGTCAGCAAGTTAAAGGTTTGAATCCTCCATAATATGTAAGGCACTCCCACCTTTGTGTTAATTGTGGTTTGGTGGGAGATTTCCATCGATGTATTGTATGTATTAGATCTTTCTTTGAATGCAGAGAAGTTGAATAGAAGGTGAGAAGAGATAGAGATAGGCCTAGTGAAATCACAGTGAAAGGAGTTGAAGGTAAGCACCAGTCATGGTTGGAAGTGACCCATGATTGGAGAGGGTAGATGATGGATAGGAATGTCCTTTGGGATGTATTAGAAGGTGTTGAGACTGGTGTTGAGGTTGGGTGTTGCAGGGAAGAGTATTTTCTACAAAACCCTTAGTTTCTAGCCCAAATAGTGAGGGTTTATTGAATGGGAGTTTAGATGGGTGAGTATGGGAAAAATAATTTGAAAATTGGTTGTCTTTTATCCTTTATCAAGACTTTTTGGGGTTTGTGGAGTCCTAGAAGTGAGTGGTTCTAGGAGTTTCTTTGTTAGGTGAGGCTAATTAGGCATAGTTGAAGGGTTAGGGGGTGAAGGAAGTCTTCACCAATCAAAGAGTTAAAGTATGAGATTGATTCAATTTAGTAAATCTGAAAAGGGTACTAGAAAATGTAAAAAAATTTCTAGGTTGTTTGGGGAGTTTGAGAGTAAATTGCCAATTTCAATTTTGGAAGGGATACTAGGCACGCCTAGAAGGGCTATAGAAGAGGAAGGGTGAAAGATGAGTTGATTGGATTGAATGGGAAGTTGTAACATGGAAAATATAGCATGTTGAGATGATCTAAGGTGTTAGGATCAGGTTGTGAAGTCTGGTTTGAGTTTTGGTGTGGTGGAGGCACTAGGTGCACTAGGTGGCCTAGGATAGACTTGATGCTAAAAGGAATTGGAACAAGGAAATAAGGAAGTGAATTTGAGTAGCATGGTTGTGGGAGTGACTTAAAAAGCTAGAGAACTCAACTAGATCCTTGAGTGAGGTTAATTACTTGAGTGTATTCCAAGTTTTTTGTAGAATCCTCGAGTTGAGTTAGTCTCCTTAGGGTGATAGTGAGTGTTGTTGAAGTTTACAGTAACAAGGAATGTTAGTCTCCTTAGGGTGATAGTGAATGTTGTTGAGATAGTCTCCTTAGGGTGATAGTAACAATATACATCGATAAACACACAAGCATTACTATAAGGCATGGGAAATTTACAAAGCATAAGACATCCACATAAACATAAATTAGTATACATCAATACACCAAACACATGAATTGCTTACCTAAAACATAAAAAATATATATTCGTAGGGCATGAAGCCAAATATATGTCCAATAATGTCATACATTGAATATATTCAACATAGTTAAACTGGCTTCCTCAAAATGGATGTACAACATATCACTTATACAATATACAAAAAATATGTTCACTAATGCCATATAGGCATACAATCTATATCCCTAATCTAGTCCTTTCTTGCCAGGGGAAGAAAACAAATCCCGAGCTATCTTCGATCATCACATCGATGGAAATGTAGTGGATGTTGTAGTCTTCTGAGTGTGCTCACTCGTCCTCTTGTCTAGACTCTTTTGTAGCTCGAGCTGATACATTTTTTTTTAACCATCAATAACTAATATACATCAAAATTGAATTATACAATGACATAAAATAGAATATTTGCTTACCGCTAGCAAATAGTCACTATGTACATCCACTGAAGGTGGATGCTAACGATCTAGAGTAATAAGTCCCTACAATAATGATCAAAATAATAATTAAAATACATACATGAATATCATTATAAAATTCAATACAAACTATTAAAATAACAATTAAAATTAAGTGATCTCTTTCATACCTCAATTAGTGCTTCAGAACTAGCTACTGCTATAGCTACTCCATGATCCAAAGTATCACGAATAGAAGGAGTCTCTGATGTCAATAATTGAAAATGAAATAAAAAAAGTATTATGCAATTATCAAGATTACATATATTTTTTACAACCCTACTAATGAGTAAATGATACCTCTATGAAGGTTCCACCGCGTCCTTTGGTGTGTGGTGTCGATGTCGAAGCTCCAACATTCAACTAGTGCACATGTACATGGAAAATTATAAGATAACCATTCATATAAGAACATACTACTGATATGTTAATTATAATACATTATTACATATATACTTGTGGACTCAATGATGATGTCACAAAGCCAAGTGAAAGAATGTGATCATCGTGCCTCTGGATTTTGATCATAATTTGTCTAATAATCTAGTTATTCATTCATTTATTAATTAAATATAATCAAGTAAATCAAATTAACATGAAAATAAAGATACCTCAAGGAAAGTGGCATGATGCCCTTTGTTGTCTATTGTAAATGTCGATGGTCCACCAGTGAATGTCTAATGCACATGCACAATAAGTTATGATACAATTATTCATATAATTACATAATAATCAAATATATTAAATAAAATGTTTAATTCGATACATACTTGTGGAATTGACGATGATGTGTAGAAGGGGACAAGAGGATCATTGCCACTGCCACCGCCACTGACACTCTTGCCCTAAAATTTGATCATAATCAATAAATACTAAATTAATTAGTTATTCTTTTATAAATGAAATATGATCAAAGCAATTTAATGAACATGGAAATATTTACCTGTGTGTCAATGCCAAATGTCATATTTAGAAAATAATAAGTCATCAGTCCAGAATCCTCTTCCTCTCTCTTGGTAGTACCAAATGTGCACAAGGATCCACATGACCGACAAATATGCCCCCTCAAAGATTAACCATGGTCACCCTCAACTAAAGGAGTGGAATACTGAATGAGAGTCTCTGTCAGAGCACTAATCATGCCTGGTGTGTCCACCTCTGCATGTTCCTTCACAACGGAAGGAATAGTAACATGATCCACCTATGGCTTGCCAATAGGAAACTTACATGCGTTAGGGTCATGATGTGCTCCCACTCTATCAAATGATGACCCCCTCCTCTACCCTGAGAATCTAGATAGTCAAAATAATTTGGCACCTCCTTGAGTACAAACTCGCAATAGAGTTTCCTCAAGAAATATATAGGAACCTCATGATTATTACATGGAGGTGAATCAAAGACCATCCACCATCTCTCCCAAAAGTTTTTTTTAATGTCTTCATTTAAGCAACAATGAATTGGGAACCTCCTTGTTGTAGTTCTAAGAGTATCCGTGTCCCATGGTTTTTGTAAAAGTTTGCAAATGTCATCTTTTGTGATTTTTTTCTTTTTTATGTCCACATAAGATAATTTATTTGCATAACATTGTTTTTGTTCTTCTCTTTTATCCTACCATAAATTAATTTGCCCACTAACCGAGCTTACGTGGGTCAAGATTGCTTCCAATGAGTTTGCAAGTCTTTCCCTTCCAGGATTTGTACCAATAGAATATTTTAACCTCTTAATTAAAGATTCTAATTCTTTTTTCCCTCTTTCAATTTGTTTCATCAAATTTTATTGTGTTCCAGGAGGAGGTTTCTCAATTGGTGGAGACAATTGAGGTTCATTTTCTTGGTTATTTTCTTCATTTGTTTCTTCATGAGGAGACGGAGGGTTTGGTTGAGGGAGATTATTTCTTCCTGGCAATTAAAAAAACTAGATTTTAAAATCTTAATTACGTGCATAAAATTTAAGAAATTTTTTTTTAAGAAAACAAATTTCAAGAAAATAAATTTTAACAAAACAAAATTTAACAAAACTAAAATTTCAATACAAATAAGAGGCATGGACTGTAAAAACACTTACCTCTTCTTCTAGATCGAGCTTGATGACATCATGGAGCCAATTTGTATACAAATTGATGGATGAATGAATGAAAAATATGGATTCAACAAGCCCAAATGATACTACATACACGCTTAGGAAGGCTTTCTTTTCTACAAACACTAGTTTTTGGAAAGCAAAATGAGCTTTCCCAACCATAGCAAACACTAAATAGTGTTTTTACAAAGCACATGCATGCTATAGGGTGCACGCACTTTGTAAAAACACTTTTTTGTGTTTTACAGTGTGTTTGCCCTATAGGGTGCACACGCTTTAGTGCATACGCACTATGGTCAATGGGGGATGAAAAAGAAAAGTGGCACCTTTTTGGTCCCCCATTTTTGAGCATATACCCATGATTCTGAGTCCTCACAAGATAATTCTATGAAAGAGAAAGGTGTAGTGAAGGGTGTTGCCTCCTCTTCCAGGATCCCTATGGCTCAGAAAAGAAAGTCCTTTCTGGAGGATTCTTCTTTGGGTAGTGAAAGGGATACTGTGGAGGAAAAGGAATTCACTAAGGAAAAGGAGGTTAGGGGCTACAAGAAAGCTAAGAAACCTAGGGGTCTCTCTTCCCTAAGGATTCCTCCCCTATGGTCCTTCCTAAGGAGTTTGAGGTTGGTACTTAGGATCCCCCCTATACTGAGGTTCCTTCTAATGAAAAGGCTTTCAAAGGTACCTCTATTGATCATCCCTCTGAGGTAGAGCATGCTAAGGAAGCTATCAATTGGGTCTTTAAGGAATTAAGTCATCTAAAAAATAGCAATGACAGACTTATGACAAGAATTAATATTCTTGAAACGATGGGTCTTGGTGATAAAACCTTCCATGTCTTCTTGAGTGAGCTAACCAAAGCTATCAACAAAGAGAATGAGATTGTTAACAACTATGATTCCAAATTGGATGACATGAATGCTAAAATTTCCAAATTTGAAGCAAGTTTGGTTTCTCTAGAGTCTTTGCTATGACTTTTGACCAAAAAATTTCCCATATTGAGGATAGGCTTAAAAGGATTGGGGATTAGAGATGCAACATTCTTCAGTATTTTTATAGTTAGATCAACATCCTCCTCAATAGATGGGAAAAGACAATGGCTAAAGATAAGGACCCGATAATTCTTGATACTAAGAATCTTACTAGTACAGGGTGTGCTAGCCAAGATGTTGAAAATCTTAAGGATTTGACTTTAAATATGGATCTTATGGCCTCTGAAGCTACGGACCTCCTCAAAAACATTCAGTGAATCTTTTTTGTTGGGTGTTTTCCCTTTTTGTCATGTTTTTCCATTTGTTGCTGGACTTTGTCCTTGTCCAGTGGCTTTTTGTAGTGGTCCTTTCTGGTTGTTTTTCCTTCGGCTATGCTTTTTGGTTTGGCAGCTTTTAGTTGTCTTTGGTGCTTAATGATCATCCATTCTCTTCTTTTTTACAAGGTTTAGGACCTTTCAAATCCTATTTTCCTATTAATTAGAACATAATTACTATGCAAGTTATTACTTTACCTCACACTAAAGCTATCCTATGTGAAAACTAACATGAATTCCAAACAATCCCCCCAGTGTGAATATGGGGAGAAATAACATCATACAAGTTGAAAACATAATCATATGCCTATGCAATTTTAGATTTTCATACTACTATGTGGATCTTGCTGCACATGATCACCTTCATACAAGAACTTATCCTGATTTCTCTTCCAGTGAACTTATTACTAGCTAACCATACTTCCAAGAAGTCTGATAGTTAGATGATCTTTGTAGTTATTTTCTCTCTTATGCATGTTAGAATGATTTTAGAATAACTAAGAGGTGGGGAGGGGTAAATCATTTATCCTTAGGTCCAGATGTACCAATTCAACTTTTAAACACTTCAAACAACTTAGATCTACACAACAGTCCACTCGGTCTCTATAGCATATAACCAATAACTCAAACTTGCACTCCATTGTCCAAAAGTAATCAACATGAAAAATATGAAACTCTTAATAATAAAATACATCAAATAACATTCAAACAAGTATGCCACCAGGATTTAACGTGGAAACCCAATTTGAGAAAAACCACCAGTAACATGCTACCAATTTTCACTCTTCTAAAGTGAGCTATGTGAGGAGCCAACCTTATTAAAGGTTACAATACAAACTATTAGGTATGACTCTATTAAAGGATTTAATCACCCTATTAGGAATGGCCTTGTTAGAGGAATTAAGAACATCCCATTAGAATGTTACCTCAATTAAAGGATTTACAAATGACTATTAGGTCAACCTTGATTAAAGGATTTCAATTGATACAATGGTTATAAAGTAAAAATAGGTTTGATCTGATACATACAACTCACTTTGAAAATACAAATCCAATGTAACTCATATGCTGATCCTCTAATTGGACTTCGTTATCATCTCCATCTCTGATATGCTTGGAAACTCTTCAAGCAATCACATCTTCACAACCCTTTACAAAGGTCTTCACAACTCTTCTCAATCTTCCACTCAGGTTTGCCAATCAACATAATCAACCTGTTACATAACCCAAAATTAGGTTATCCTTCTACCTCCTTAACTAGGTAGCTTGATCTTTTCCGCTTAATCATTACCATAGATCTTAGGTTTTGGTCAGATTCATTGAATCTTTCCAACATTTCATTCTCCTTCTAACCTTCTAGATACTTATCAAAACTTCTCCTTGAATCCATACAAAGGATCGTGTAAATATAGTTTATCATGTATTAAATGATCCAGGTCATTCTTCATTATCTTCAACATGCTTTACATATTCCAAGAATTCAACTGTGTTGGTTGGGAATCTCAATCCCTTCACAAACTATAAATTACTGACACTCATTTGTCACTATGTTCCTCTGCTCGGTCTTCATTGGATAACTCGGTCATTACTAATTGTTCTTCTTGGTGCTCACTTTCTTCACTCGGTCCATTTTTTGATACTTAATCATTACTTATGCTCGGTCGACACTATATTTTCTTAGCTTTTACTGGTGCTCAGTCAACACTAGTATCACTTAGCTTATACTTAAGTTCCTTGGTCTTCTGCTCTTTTTCTCAGTCAAGCCTATTCTTTTAGTATTTCTTTCCTCATCTCTTCCATGCTTCAAATCAACTATCTTCTTCACTTAGTATTATAGATAAACAACACATTATCTTTCCAATGTGCCAACTAATCAAGTGTCCATTGAAGTTTCTCATAACTCAACCTTTTCACTAGGTCTTCATGTTATTTCCTCTTTTCAAATCCTCTTCATCAATCAAATGATATGGCATACTACTAGATAGCAACCGTCTCACCAATTAAGGTTTGACATCAATGACAATATAACAATTATTTCAATTGTAGCTTCCAACAATCTCCCTCTTTGGCATTGATGGCAACACCATATGCTTAAGTTATCATTGAACACTCAAAATGTGCACTTCTCTAAGTCATTACTTCCAAGAGAATCCATAGATTGGAAACCTTGAGAAAGTGACCTAGAGCTCCCTAGGCATGGAGTCACAAGGATATTAAGAATGCTATTAGGTAGAGCTATTAAGCCAATAACCTTGCTAGTAAACCACACAATGGGAGATTCAAAGAGACAAGGGAAAGAATGCCAATATCCTCAAGAATTAAGATGAAAATGCAATGCAATGCTATGCTAGAATGAAGATGCAAGAATGTAAACTAAGCTATGGAAATGAAAGTATTACAAGCCTTACTAACTAAGCTATGTGAGTTAAGCTAGAAACATGAAAGGAAAGTAAACTAGAATACTATGAAAGCTAAGCTAAATGCAAGAATCAAAGCTAGAATGCAAGAAGATCTCCAAAGTTCCAAAGTCACCAAGAAATCCTACAGCATAAGATTAGTATGAAAGAATTGATCCTTAGAATGAGAAGAGAGCTCTTCTTTTATAATAAATGAGAATCAACGGATGATGGAGATTAAGAGGAAAAAAATTTGATCAAGGGCGGAGTTTGAAAAAGGGATCAATCCATGTGCACAAGTCTCCTCCAATGAGAAAGAAGTGTTGAATTTTGAGCCTCATGTGAGACAAAAAGGCCTTTTCTTCTTTTTATAAAATAGGAATAATGTTTTATTTGTGCAACTTAGGATAAGAGGAAAGTAGGGTCTTTTTATTTAATAAAAGGGGAGGGAATTCCTTTTAAATAAATAAAGACTTAGGATAAAATGGTTAGCCCATAGAATATAATCAAATAAATGATAGAATTAGGATTTGATCAAGAAAATTGATTTGATTGAAAATATTGATTTCAAAATATTGATTCAGGAAATTGATAAATTGAAGAATGAGGCCCAAAGTCTAGGCGACCATTTTAGGGTGCATACATTTGCCCCTCTTTGACTAATGCATGATCTTCATGGGACCACATGTAGTCAAAGAATGAAGTTGAAGTGTGAGATCGATTTGGGATCACAAAACAACCCAGACATGTGATCAATGGACGAGAACACATCAAGACAAAGATAAGTTGATTGAAAAAGATAAGGCCAACACCCCTGTAAATAGGTAATTGTCAAGTCTCAAGAAAGGTTGCCTCAAGCGAAGCAATTGATAGGATTGATAAATCTGAATCAAGGATTGAAGTTTGATAGGTACTGTCCCCTCGTGTTCAAAATTGAAATGAGATAGAGGAGAAATATTAAATTTATAAATTTGATCAAATCAAACTAAAAACAAGGTTCTTGATGTAAGATGAAAGATATAAGGATCACAGAACCAAGGTAGATCATTAAGTATGAAATTTTATGCCCCAAGGTTGAATTAGAAGAAAAGAAGTGGGGTGAAAGTGAATGGAAGATATAAGTTTGGAAGAGGTGAAAAAGAAATGGAGAGAAAAAAGAATTTGCCTCAAGAAAGAGGATGCCTCAAAATCGATCAACTATTTAAGATAGAAAATTTCTATTGAGATCACGAAAGAAGATAAGGAAATGAAGGTCAAAACATGATCATAGTTGATTAAAAGTCCAAAAGAAAGATGAAAGAAGAGCTCTCTCCATATGCAAGATGCAAGACTAAACTAACATGAACTTAAGAATGCAAGCTACAGGAAAAGTGGTTTACTTGCAAGGTCACAAAGCCATTAGACTCTAATAATCATCATCAAGCTTTATTGGTAGCATCGCAAGATCATACAATACACACTAGTATAACTATGTGAATCTGAATATGATCTATATCAAATAGATATGTGGGAATCCCACCTAGGCACCAAAGACATGTAGGTTAAGATGACTAGTGCAGTGAGGTTCCTTAAGTTTAGTATAACAAGATTATGCTCGCATTGAGACACAAGAAAGTCCAGATAACTATAAGCATGCACTTGCAAAAAATAGTCAAGGATAATACATTGTAGATCCTAGTGTCAAGTGGAACAAGAATAGATGCTCATGACAGTTAAGATCAAAAAAATATATCCACAAGAAGAAAACAAATAAAACATATCCTTGTGCCCCAAATCTTCTAGTCACGCATGATCGAAAACTATTAGGGAGAGAACACTCATCAAAGAAATTATCATAGACAACACACAAAGAAATAAAGTCAAGCAAGTTTCAATGAGTCAAGTGTTTAAGTGTGTGTGTGTAGGTCATTGAATCAAACTTTGAGTATTGCATCTACCAGTGGAAAATATCATATCATGGTAGACTGTGGGTAGGATATCTGATAAGTGTTGAGAAACACTTGATGCTAGGGAAATGTTGAAAAACACAGTTGGGGTGGTGTTGAAAAACACCATTTGCAAGATGTCCTAAAGACTAACGCATCCAAGAGACCAAAGCTAACACAGTTATGCCCCCTAGACAAAGACAAAGACCAATTCCAAACCAAGGCAATAAGGACAAGACATGATGGAGAAAGGCTAAGTGTCAAGGATGAGTGCTAAGAAACAAGGGTGCAAAGGCCTCAAGTAGCGCCTGTTTCCAGGTTTTCACCACTTGACGGATTTTTTAATTTTTCAAATTTTTTGTATTTTTGCTACCAAGGCGCCTGTTTTCAAGTATTCACCAAGGCACTTTTTCTATTTTTTTAAAATTTTTTTTGCAATTTCTTAATTTTTTTTTTTTTTTTTTTGTATATATAATTATTTTTTTTGAGATACATCAAAGCACCTATTGCTAGGTTTTCACTAAGATGGTCATTTTTTCAAGACATTTTCCAATTTTTAGAATTTTTAACAATATATCATTTTTTTGGATTTTTTTCAGGATCAATAAGTATGTACAAGGAATGCCCCCAAACAGAACGAACATCAAACTCCCAAGTAAGATCACATCGTGTAGTCTCAATGTCTAGCAAGGTGGAGGACAAGAGGGATTAGCAAGCTGGTGGAAGAGATGGAAGACAAGAGAATGAAGGAGAATGAAGGGAAGAAATCCTCAAGGTCAAACTCCTCAAGAGTACCCAAGCTAGGAAAAATTGTCATGTAAAGCACATTTGGACAAGCAATGAAAGGCCAGCATAGGATAAGTCACAAAAAGCATAATGCAAAAGAAGGAAAGGATGTAGTCCAAAGGAGTAGACATGTCAAGAGGCTTCATAGATTATGTTTTACTCTTTTTTATTAGATCAAGACCAAAGGGGAAAAGGATAGCGAAAGGCTAGAATGAATGGAGGAAAATAAATATGAAGGCTAAACATGAATGGAGTGAAAGAAAGATCATCGTAAGAGAGCCCACAAGATAGCCAAATGTTTGTGTATAGGTCAACATTGTCAAGATCAAAGAGAGAAGATGGAATGGATGAAATATGTAGAAGAACTACGCATGATGCCTGATTGCCAAGTTTTCATCATGGTACTTATCCAAGGCACCACAAGGGAGTGTTTTTCACCATAGGACAAATTTATTTCTCTTTACTTTTGCTACCACGACGCCTGTTTCCAGGTTTCCACCAAGGCACTTTTTCAATTTTTTCAATTTTATTTTATTTTTTATTTTTTTTATTTTTCTATTTTTTGAATTTATTTTAATTAATTTATTTATTTATTGGAAGAAGGCAAGATTTTTAGATAATGCTTCTTGAAAGGATAAACCATGATATGCCAAAGATTCAAAATGATATGCTCAAAGATGTTGATAGGAAAGGAAGATGGAAGAGAAAAATGGAGGATAAGGTTTTATGTAAAGTGAGTGAAGTTGGAAGATATGAGGAAAAATGATAGAAGGTAGAAGGATAATGAATGGAAGGATTGTGAAAGGGTAGAAGGAAAGGAAGACAAGATCAACATCAATGCACACCTTGAAGGGTGGCGAGAGGATGGAGGAAACGTGAATGAATGAATATGTGAAGGAATATGGTGAATGGATAGTAGAGGTTGTAGTTTAGGCGCATGGAATGGAAGGATGTTTTTGGAAGAAGATGAAGTCGAAGCCTTTGGAAGCTTGAATTTAAACTTCACTTGTTTCTCGACATCAAAATCTTTCAAGAGAGACTTTGGAATCCATATAGCCATAGGCTTTTCATTTCTTTTTGATGATTTAGAGAGAATATCTTCGATGATGGATTTTGGAACCCATACTTATCTTGTAATTTTCTTCTTAGATATCTCTTTTGAATTTATGCCTCCATGTTGATTAGAAGAGACATGGTGATCTTCTTTTTTTGATGGATTCTTGTATTGATTCTTTTTCTTGTATTGAACATTCAAGTTACTTCGAAAAGACTTGGGACTTGTGGAAGAAGAATGAGGATATGACTAGTTTAGATGGGTGGGTGGATGAAAAGGATTTGAGGGTATGCATCTATGTTTATCTTGAGGAAAGATAGGAGATGTAGGGATGTAAGGACCCAAGATGGATGATGAATTAGGAGAGTTAGGAGGGGAAAGTGAGGGGACATAAGGGCCCAAAATGGAAGGAAGACATGAAGCCCTTAGTATTGGTGGAGGAGGTCCAAGGATGGACGTGGAAGATACAAAAGGATAATCAATAAGTTCATCATCATCTATATGACAACCAAGGACATCAACATCTTTAGAATGAGCATTAGGATTTGCAATAGGATCATGAACATCTTGAATATGAGCACCTTCTTTGATAGGATTTTTCAAAGCTTGCAAAGACTTAGGAAGAGTAGAAAGTGGAAGTGAACATGGAGTGGTAGAACCAGAAGATGGAAGACTTTGATCTTGACAAGGAGCTTTGGATAGCATAAGCATATAATTCTTCTCTTGATTTTCAATAGGCTTAACATTGGAAGTAACACAACTATGTTTAATAGCCTTAATGAAAGTATCATCTTTGGAAAGTGCAAGTGTAGTAAGGTTATTTTGATTGTCAATAAGCTCAATGGTGTAAGTAGTAGCTTGATCTTGCTTAGGAGGAGACTTAAGACATGGTGGAATGAATGAGAAAGGGTGTAGAGGATCAAAAGAACCATGAAATAGATAAGAGACATCATGAAAAGGATTGGAGGACATGGAGGGTTCTTGATCTTGATCTTTCTTTATGTTCTTTTCTTTATTTTAGAGTCCTCTTGACATGGAGCCACTTCTAAGGACAAGGAAGCATGTTGGAATTGTATGGAAGACTTTGGAAGGGATAGTGAAGGACTAGCTGAAGTAGGCATTGTAGTGTATAAAGGCTTAGGCTCTTTAGGTTTAGCATTATTGAAAGTATTTTCAGTCAAGTGAAGGTTAGCTTGAGCTTCTTTAAGAGGTAGCCCTTGAGGATAACTATAGGGAACTACATGGAAAGTATTAGGACTTTTGTTGGATGAAGGATCTGTGAAAGATTTGAAAGACTTGGAAGCTTTAGGAGATGTATGGGTATTAGAGGAAGTAGGGGGTGGAAGGGAACCATCACAAGAAAAAGGTTCAACATTAACATAATCTTTCTTGAGAGTGTAATCTTTATCTTCAACATGGGAGTTCTTAGAGGAGAGATTCTTATAGTATTTACATTTATAATCAGCACGGTGAGCTTTCTCTTCCTCAATAGAAGTAGATGTATCATCTAGGTATTGTTCACATAAATCATCAAAATCTCTTTCAAAATCAGAGTCATATGGATCACCATCACGATCTATCCAATGTGATGACCCATTTCCAGTAAGCACGAGCACACAATGAGGAGGACCCTTAGGAATAGAGATGTCATAGGTATCACTACATTGTCCATCATCATAGTCATCATAGTCATCATAGTCATCAAAGATGGGTGTGTCACTCTTCATGGAGGAGGTATCACAAGGGCTATCATATTGCTCATCATGGTATGTCTTGAGAAGAGAAGTAAGACTCTTGGGAGAAGTAGAAGAGGAACAAGATTGCGAAGAAGAGGAAAGTGAAGACCTACTGGAGGAAGAAGACTTGGATAATGAAGCATGTGAATAATGTCTAGAAGAGTCATGGTAAGATTTGGAAGATGAGGAAGGATGAGAAGAAGTAGAAGATGAAAAATTTTTGGAAGAAGGAGGTCATGACATGATCATGTCTATGATCCTAGCAAAGGCGTCTGATTCATTCAACTTTTCTTTTATTTTTGTTATAAGTTTATCACCCATGAGATATCTAGAAGGACTATTGGAGGAATAAAACTCTTCGAATTGAGCAATGAGTTCAAGATCATCTATTTTCAAGAGAGGTTCCATAAAAAGATAGTTGAAATTCATGATTCTGGAAAAGGAGGAATCAAGCATGGAAGTGATAGAAGAGATGAATAGAAGAAGGTAAGACTAGATAATAAGAGGAAAAGAATCAAGAAGACGTGAAGAGTTTCCCATGGGAGTGGAAGACTAGAAAAACATGAGAAATATTGAAGAAAGAAGACCAAGAGTCATTTTGTGCAACTTGATACCATTTAAGTTCATTTGGATGTTAAGCAACATGTCATATCACCTAAGATCTTACCTAGACCAACCAAGGAAGACTGAAAATGACACAAATTAGATAGACAACAAGATTACTCTGTGCGATAGTTTGTAGGGTATTGGGATGATACAATATGTCCAGGTGATATTTCACACTAAGGTCGTGTGACAATTTCTAGGCAGTAGGTGTGATATTTTCCAGGCAAGTTGTATGATGCAAGAGCAACAATGATGTATCACATGATAAAACTCAGACCAGTGTGCAATGATTATTCAATATTATATGATTCTTAACTAGTGAATGTGAAAATTTTAGTTTTTGAAGGCAATTCATCTAAAGTCTTAGTTTGATGGTTCAATTTCATGACTCCAAACATAGTAATAACAGAGAATAGATAGGTTTGCAAATAGTAAGTGATCAAACATGTCATAAAATACTTGAATCAAGGGAAAAGGCAACCTTGTCAAGACAAGTAATTGTGATATCAAAGCGAAAAATCCTATGAATGCTATCGTGATGTTTGATGTTTGAGAATGTTTACACAGGTAGATCACAATGAAGACAAATCAAACACTTACTAGCCTAGAAAGACAAAGGCTCAATACTTAACAACTTGGCCCACACTTGATGTCCCATCGCCTCACACAAAGTGGTTGCCCACAATAGATGTTGGCTTTGTCATGGAAGTGCCAATGACACAACCAAAGGAACATAGATGGTGAGTAGTCTTGGGGTGATTTGGGTTAGTTCACTAGGATCAATCCTTGCACCAAGATGCTAAGAAAAAAAATTGGGTAGCTTCTATCTATGGTTCATAGTAAGGGCTTCCGTTCGTAATACCCCTCTTGCTCCCCAAAGGGACTCCTTACCTTGCGGCAAGTAATGGACCTCGTAGCCACAAGAGTACCTTAAGTATTCTTGTTTAACATTTTCCTCATGGTCACAATCCCACAAGTACTCACACCAAATGAAGACAAGTACTACATCTACCAAGGTTTTGTATCCTTGATAGCCTTGATTTTATAGTGGGTCAGAATAGCTTGGTATTAGCTTGTCCCCACTTGGGTCGTTCCTCTTGATTGCTCAAGAGCAGGCCTGCTAAAAGATTCTAAAACTAAACAAAAGTGGATTAACCTTTGAGGGTCAAGATCTCTGTTTCACCTCAAGGGTGAAGAGCATACTCTCCTATCTCAAAAATCTCTCCCAAACACACAAAGCAAAGTTCAATTAGCCTCTTGCTTTCAAAATCTAGAAGTGGGTCAAGATTTCTGGTTCACCACAAGGGTGAAGAGCATACTCTCCTACCACCAAAAGACTCCTACAAAAAGATATTAAGTGCCTAAGAAAAGAATCAACTAGTATATGCCACACTTAAAAATGAAAGCAATGAACAAGCACTTGATTGTTTTTATGCTTTGGGTAGCCCTGCAATAAAGGTTAGTAGCCCTTATGCATTCGAAGCTTTGACATGCGTTGTTTTTGGAAAATATTGAAGCAATGAGGGCACACCTACAAGCACAACTTGTTAGCCCCACAAAGGTTAGCACAATAAAATCAAGTAAATATGCAAGTAAACCTTTGTTCTACCATAGCAAATTAGAAATCCAAAGAAAACAAATCAAATCTTGCAAAGAAATGATCAAAATCAATCACTGCCAGGCTTGGGTGATAGTTCTATCAGAGAAAGATTTGTACGATACTTCACAGTATACTGGTGCAATACTTTCTCTCTGTATGACAGATCACACTGTGTCCAGATGATAGAGTTCTGTATGTCTCTGTGACAGAATCTTGCAAGGGCGTATGATACTTTTACTAGAAAAGTATCGCACGAGTATACAAAAAATTGTCGTATGATACTGAAAGACTGTCCTACGATATTTTGTCAGAAAGTATAGAAAAACAACCAAAACAACAAGCAAAATATGACAAAAAATTAGCAAAAATGCATGAAAAAAAAGGACAAAATAGAGTGTTCTGCCCCATGGTGGGCACCAAAAATGTACACTCAAAATGTGCATTTCTCTAAGTCATTACTTCCAAGAGAATCCATGGATTGGAAACCTTGAAAAAGTGACCTAGAGCTCCCTAGGCATGGAGTCACAAGGATATTAAGAATGCTCTCAGCTAGAGCTATTAAGACAATAACCTTGCTAGTAAACCACACAATGGGAGATTCAAAGAGACAAGGGCAAGAATGCCAATATCCTCAAGAATCAAGATGAAAATGCAATGCTATGCTAGAATGAAGATGCAAGAATGTAAACTAAGCTATGGAAATGAAAGTATTACAAGCCTTACTAATTAAGCTATGTGAGTTAAGCTAGAAACATGAAAGGAAAGTAAAATAGAATCCTATGAAAGCTAAGCTAAATGTAAGAATGAAAGATAGAATGCAAGAAGATATCCAAGCTCCAAAGTCACCAAGAAATCTTGTAGCATAAGATTAGTATGAAAGAATTGATCCTTAGAATGACAAGAGAGCTCTTCTTTTATAAGAAATGAGAATCAACAGATGATGGAGATTAAGAGGCAAAATATTTGATGAAGGGTGGAGTTTGAAAAAGGGATCAATCCATGTGCACAAGTCTCCTCCAATGAGAAATAAGTGTTGACTTTTGAGCCTCATGTGAGACAAAAAGACCTTTTCTTCTTTTTATAAAATAGGAATAATGTTTTATTTGTGCAACTTAGGATAAGAGGAAAGTGGAGGATTTTTATTTAATAAAAAGGGAGAGAATTCCTTTTAAATAAATAAAGACTTAGGATAAAATGGTTAGCCCATAGAATATACTCGAATAAATGATAGAATTAGGATTTGATCAAGAAAATTGATTTGATTGAAAATATTGATTTCAAAATATTGATTCAGGAAATTGATAAATTGAAGAATGGGGCCCAAAGTCTAGGTGACCATTTTAGGGTGCATACTGTTGGCTCTTTTCCTTGCAGGACCAAGCTTGAATCAAATAGTTGGGCTTAAAACACTGGTTAGGCACTGAAGCTTGACAAGAAAAACAAACCAATTGATGAGGATAAAGAGAAATCCTCCTTCTTCTTTGAGCTCCACATTCACTCAGGCGGGTATTGCCTTGTCTGCACATTCAAGACACCTCATGAAAAAACCAAAGGCCTACAGACAGATTAATGTGGAATGGTTCTCAAACTCCTAGGTATCTTGTACTTCAATGAAGCCAATATCTCATGCAATAGCCCTATTTGCATGGAGTGAGTATGAAAACCAGAGACCTATCCTAACAACATGAAAGGGAAAGGGTGGAACTGAAAAGAAATGATTTTAAAGATGATTTTAAAGGGACCCCTGAGATACCCTAAGTCTCTCATAGACCAGTGCCTTATCCAATGGGCAGCAGAGTCAAATACCCTATTGCAAAAGAAAGCTATGAAACAAGAACACAATATGCTCAATGTGTTGATGCCAGACATCAATCACACACCATGACCAAACCATACATTACCAAACCACTTGTGCATTCAAGCATGTTATTATCCATCAAAGGAATTTAACCCTCCCCTGGAAAAGACCTATAAATAGATAATACATTGACCAACATCCACTGGAAGACAAGCATGAAATATCGTTGACACTTCAGCTCATACATACATGAACACTAACTCTGAACCAGTTATCTCTATGAAGACAACTCCACTTGCAAACACTTACTGGAAATGCAAATAGACAAATCAAACACCCTTGATGTATGATTAATGGACTCAGAATTCAAATGGAGATAGCTTAGTAACAGTTAGAATATATTAAGTTCTCACACATAAGACAAATTTGTTACAATATGTATTATATTCTCTCAACCATCAATGGAAAGAGGAACACTCTATATGCAGAGAGAAGGAGAAATCTACAAGAAAAAACCTTCACTAGAACCAATTCTCCTCAAAAATTTGCAGAAGAAGGAACCCTTACAAAAACAAACAACCTGCCATTTATACCACTAGCTGCCTTGGAATTCTTAGAGAGAATGCAACAAGCTATGGACAGCTAGGGTAAGGGTTTCAACTAGTCGACCAACCAAAAGAATACATCATAATTTATTACATGGGTAGGAAACTAAGAAATCTTAGAGAAATAGATCAAAGATGACCTCTAATCATGATAATTCTCAGAACAGAGCATAGAAGATCACAAATCTATCATGAGAGAAGATCAAATCAACCACCCTGAAATCATGTCTCGAGCCATAAAAACTATCCAACACCACATGACATAGATCCCTGCAAACCCTCAAAGCACCCTAGACCACACTAGAATAGTGGAGAAATTCAAATTCACCAACTCTGGCCCCCTCTATCATCAATTCCAGTCCTTATAGGCCGCTGGAAACATCTCTGCAAATTTGAATTTGAACTTCAACGACTACATCTTGGCACCAGCAGCACACCGACGGTCTTGATTCGATCGGAGATCGACATTAAGTCTCAACCATTAGATCTCATCATCATTCCCGAGCCTCAGATCTTAACCCATCAAGCACCTCAGGTCAACATTCCATGAACTAGTGACAAGGTAAAATCCCAGTCATGGAATGAAAGGCCTAACCGCAGTTAGACTCCGCAAACACATGACTACACGTGCTAAAAATAGCACACTTTAAATCATCTGGTGAACTGGTGACAAAGGACTTTCACCAGTCTGTGGAAAGAATAGTGTTGATGCCAAATCATCCCGTGAACCCATGACAAGAAGCAAATCTGTTGGGCCGCTAAACTTTATTCATTCCACCAAACCTTAGACCCCACTATTAACTCCACAACTGCGACGCTTGATGCCATCTAGGTCTTCCATACGCCACATGTCACAACACTATTCACTGAAACTACTGAGTCACCAGCCATAGGACCCACGCTCTGCATGCCTAAGATCGAATGGTGGTCACATGATTGCAAGGGAGAGGAATATTCCTCATGATCATGTGGCAACTGTAGATCTCCCACAAAGTAACTCTGCTTAAGAAATACCAAGCCCACCACCACGTGGCACCTAGTCGCATGATCGCAAGCCATGGAAATGGCCCCTTGCGATCATGCGACAAGGCCATAAGACCGCAACAACACCACCCACCTGCCAATAGAAAATTGCCACTACATCCAGAAAATGCTCCACCTCACCACCTACCAGTAGGCCCCAAGGACACATGGCAAGCGGTCACATGATCGCATAGCCAAAAACTAGGCTATGCAACCATGCGATAGCCAATCACAAGCTACCACATGACCGCCACTGCAAATGGGTCCACCGGGCAATCTCCTCATAAATGAGAATCAACGGCTATCGCTATACCGCGATGTTAAAAAGTGAGCACCTCCGCTCAGCGGTATAACAAAAACTACCAGATCTGTCCATGCTTTAACCTCCTCAAAAGATTGTGAACACACCGATGCTATCCAACTTGTCACTCCGCCAACCAATCAGAAGATGCCAACTCATGCCACCCTGACAATGGACCCACTAACAAAAGCCAAGTCACCACCTCAGACCAGCGGGAAGACACCACATCACCACACGCTAGCCAATCAGGAATGCCCATGTCACTGGAAACACTGGCCCCACCAACTAACTGCCCAGCATTCAATGACTACATGACTAACCACCGCTGGGTCGCTGGATGTTAGCGGATAACTGCTAACCTTTCAGAGATCACATGACTAATAGTCACCGAGTCGCTAGATGCTAGCCACTTAACTGCTAGAATCAGGAGATCAATAGATAACTGCCAGTCGCTAGAAGGAAAGCTAATCGCCAGGTAGCTAAAAACCATGAAGAACTGGGACCATGCAGATAGGTGGCAGGCGGTCGCATGATCGCATGTCAGAAAATTCTAACATGTGGCCATGCGACAGCCAATCAAGAAGAGCCTTGAAGGCTTGGGCCCACCTGTCATCGCACTTGCACACTTAAGGAAAGCCGGCAAACAGGGAATAGGGAGGTTGAAAACACACAAAGTTTTCACAACAGCAAAGGATCGAAAACACACAAGGTTTTTGACATTGAAACAAGGGTAAACAAGGATGCAAAAACATCAAGGACTTTATGCAAGCCAAAAAGGTCAAAAACATCATGGATTTTTAAATACACAGTGGGTTTTTGACACTTAGGCAGATTTTTAAAATTTGTTTCCCCACAGACCTTAAACTTTGAATAATTTTCTGGGCTTTATGATTTAGCACGTGGAATTTGGACCAGAGCAAGGTGACAACACAAGGAACACAAGGAAAGAGGCAATGAAGAACACTTGCAAGGAAAATAGGCCAATTTCATAAGATTTTGCTATGACAGAAAAATGGCCTAACACATACAATCATACAATCCAAAAATATTATGCATTAAAGAAAATTCTGTCAAATCCTTCTATGTTCTATTATCATATCTTCATTAATATCCTTAGCTTCATTCTGAGTCTATGGTCCAACAATCTCCTTGATCTCATCTTTTGATTTCATTATGATTCTCATACAATCAGCTCCCTCTTTGATAGATCTCTCCCTCTTTGTCTGTGCATTAATTTTACTGAATTTATTGAATCTCTCCCTCATCTATTCATGGTAACTTCTACTGAATCTCTCCCTCTTTGAAAACAATGCAAAAGACATTTTTAACTTTCTCATTCATCTTCACCGTGTAGATATCTTCAAGTTAGTTTTCTAAACTATATGCTCCCTCTGTCATCTTTCTTATGACTAATCAACATCTTGTGCTTAGTCTTCACAACTTTAGGCATCTCCTAAAGTGTGACCTCCTTGCATCAATTTTTTAGATATTTCGAGTAATACATTTGATGCAACACTCTCCATTTAATTTAGGTAGCCTCAACTAGGGGAATCACCCCTAATTTACCTCTTAGACACTCATGTGCATCCTTAGGTAAAAATTTAGTGAATATATAAGATAACAATATACCTTTGACTCTTTCAGTCTTTAAGAACAAATTACTGTTGTCATTTGTCCTCACAAAACTAATTTTGACCAAGTAATTATAAAATCATTCATACCATGCTTTAGGGGCTTGTTTCAATCCATACAATGCTTTGTGTAGCTTTCATACCGTGTTCCTCTTTCTTGGATCAAAAAATCCTTCAGGTTGTTCAGTGTATACTTCTTCTAGTATTCCATTTAGAAATGAAGATTTGACATCCATCTTATATCTTTGAATCCTTTGTAAGTTGCATATGCAAGTAGAGTTCTAACTCCTTCCAATCTAGCAACTGGGGAAAATGTCTCTCCTTAGTCAATGCCTTCTTCTTGTGCATATCCTATTCATACCAATCTAGCCTTGTTTCATGTGACTTCTCCATGCTCATTCTACTTCTTTCTAAACACCCACTTGGTTCCAATAACATTCTTGTCCTTTGGTCTAGGTACTAGTATCCAGGTTTTGTTCTTCTCTATTTTCTCAATTTATTCATTCATTGCTTGAATCCAATATTCATTATCCAAAGCATCTTTCACTGATTTGGGTTCAAATTCACATAATAAGCATGTTTGGTTTTTCAACTTGTTTCTTGTCATGACTCCTGAATCTTTTTCTCCAATGATTTGATCTAGTTTATGATGTCTTCTCACATATGCTGCTAATATAGGCATTGGTCTCCTTTCTTCTTGCTATTGTTCTTCAGGTTCATCTAGAATATTTAGTTTAGATTCATTTTGTATCTCTGCTTCCTCTTATGATTGTTTGGTAGTTACTTCTTGATGCTCGACACCTTCTTGGTGTAACTCGGTAGATTATTGCTATCACTCAACAAATTTTTTCTCTAGTTCAAATAAATTCTAGGGCTCTCCTTTATTCATGTATATAAATGATATGTAATCTTTAGGTTCCTGCTTTCATTCATCTTCATTCTTTTCTGCATTTTCATCAACTCTAACATTTGCACTTTCCACAACTTTGTTAGTGTTAGAATTCAAACACTTATAAGCTTTTCTCTTAGTGGAATAACCTAGTAATATTCCTTCATCACTTTTAGCATCAAATTTTCCATTCCTATTGTCCTTCAGTATATAACATTTTCTTCCAAAGACTTTAAAGTATTCCACATTAGGTGCATAACCATACCATAACTCAAAAGGTGTTGCATTTATACCTTTCTTGACTTGTACTTAGTCCAAGGTATATACATTTGTTCTTATAACTTCTCTCCAGTACTTTTGTGCAACATTTTTCTCTATCATTTGTGTTCTAGCACAATCCATGATTGATCTATTCCTTCTTTCTGCTATACCATTCTCTGGAGGAGTCCTTGGTGTAGAAACTTGTCTCTTGATTCCTCTATCATTGAAGAATGTGTTGAGCTCATTAGATATGAACTCACATCCTTTGTCAGATCTCAAACATTTCAAACTTGTACCTATTTATTTTTCAACCCTTGCCAAATACTACTTAAACAATTGAAAGGCATCAAAATTTTCCTTGAGAAACATCACAATCATCATTCTAGAGTAAACATCAACAAACATAATGAAATATTTGTCACCATAGTAGCTTTGCATTCCAATAGGTACACAAAGGTCAATATGAACCAATTCCAAAATATCATCAAAACTATAGGTTTTTCTCTTGAAACTAGACTTTGTCATTTTGCCCAATTGACATTGTTTACACATCACATTATCAGGTTTCTTCAATCTTGGTAACCCTCTTACTCTTTTCATCTTACTAATTCTTCCCAAATTATCAAAGTTCACATGACACAACCTCTTATGCCATAACCATATATCATCAAATTGTGCAAACAAACATGTCTCATCAGATAGGTCTAGATAGAACAAGTTACCTCTTATTTGTTCTTCACTTCCAATTAGTTCACCAATAGCATCAAAGATCTTAGCCTTTTTGTGATGGATTTCAACTCAGTATCCAGAATTGTTCAACTATGCAACACTCAAAAATTTATAGTTAAGTCCTTTAATCCAATAAGCATTATCACATCTGATCTTATCCATCAATCTTATTGATCCTTTACCTTTCACAAGACATGGTGCATCATTACCAAATTTAACACTACTTCTTTTATAATGATCTAAGGTATAAAAATTACTTTTATCACCAGTCATATGATGTGAGAAAACACTATCAATTATCCATATATCACCTTTACTCGCATATGAAATAAGTGTAATTTTCTCATCTTCATCAGAATCATCTTTCATGGAAACATAAACAACTTCTACATCATGATCATTAGATTCACTATTAGTTTATTCTTCAACAATATAACAAGATTTCTTGCCTTTGTCCTTGTAGTCCTTGTACCTTTTGCAGTCTCTATCATCCCTTTTTTCTTTGTACTTTCTTTCTATCCTTTCATCCTTGTCATTTCTGTCAGGATATCTTGCAACAATATGGCCAACTTTGTTACATGAAAAATAGATTATAGGAAGTTTACCTTTGAATTTTCCTTTTCCTCTAGGTAGTCTTCTAGCCATTAGTGCCTCAAGCTTTTAAGGTCATCATCAGAGGTGTCACTATCACTGTTCACACACCTACATGTTCCTTTCTTAGACCTATGAAGAACTAATTGAGATTTGAATGCAAATTCAATAGTAGGAGAGGTGAAATTATCAAAATTTGATAATTTAAAAGCAGTAAGTTTACCAACCAGACCTTCCAAAGTTAAGTTGTTACTAGTAGCACATTTCAGTTCTTGTATTGCAAAAAATCTAATATCATAAATAGGAAGTAGGGTTCTCAATACCTTACTGATAGTAATTTCATCATCAATATTTCCATTATCTCTTCTAATAGCAAACACAACCTCTTTAACTTGGCCACAATATTGTACAATAGTCTCACCTTCTAATATTCTTATTTCATCAAAATTACCTCTAAAGATTCTAGATTTGGCTCCTAGTACATTTGTGTCTCCACCATAAATAATTGTCAGTGTGTTCCACATTTTCTTTGCAATGGTACAATCCTTTATGTCTTCAAATTCAGGATAACTTAGGCTTGATGCAATCTCTAACATTGCTTGATTCTGTTCTTGCTTTTCCTTCATCTGCTGGGTTGTCAATGGTGTAGGTGCTGCTATGTAATCATTTTCCACATAGTATTTTTCTACATCTCTAATTCTAGCTAGGTGTAGCTTCATCAAACTTTTCCATGCAGGGAAGTTATCCTTGTTTAGCTTTGGTACCTCCTTTTTGTACATCTTGATCTTTAGCTCCAAGTACCTTCAAAATTTATCTTACAAGAACCATAATCTCTAATACCAATTATTAGAATGATTTTATAATAACTATGGGGGTGGGGGGGGGTGAATCAATTATCCTCAGGTCTAGATGTACCAATTCAACTTTTAAACACTTAAAACAACTTAGATCTACACAATAGTCCACTCGGTCTCTATAGCATATAACTGTATCATCTTAAAATGGAAGCACTTCCATGTTAAGAGTGTTTAGCCCTCTGAGTAAGTGGTTTGGGGTCATGTTAAGTGCCTTGATCAGGTCTTTTCATGTATTTGGCTTTCTCCCCACTTTCCACTTCTTCTCCGCGCTTGATTTCTCCATTCTAGGTGAAATTAAGGTTAAGGTCTTAAGGACTTTTTTGATTTTCCCTCTTCCATGGCTCTATTTTCTAGGTGGGGTTTAGAAATGAGACCTCCTAGTCCTTCATCACATCAAACAAAGGATTTTCTATCTATTCCAGATATCTAGTCCTATTCAGATATCAATTTCCAAGTTTCTGACATCTCCTGGAACCTTTGCTGCAGAACCTGGCAAAGTTAGGGTCTGAGGTCAAAGTCAACCTTGACCCTAACTAGGTTAGGGTAGAACTTGACCTTGAACAAGTTAGGGTCAACCTCAACCTTGACCTCTTCCCGCCAAGATTTCAAATTTTCATTTGTCGGCAGTTTGGCTTTCGAGATAATTATTTCTCCGCCTTCGAGTCAGCTGTTTCAGGCTCCAAAATGGTAAATCCTTTAATTGTATTTAATCAAGGTATATTTTCTAAAGGTGAGGACCTAATTTGGATTTAATTCTCCAAGGTGGCCCATCTAGACGAGTGTGCCCTAGATCACTATAAAAGGAGGCCTTCCTCTCTCATTTTCACATCAAATTTTTCACATCACATCTCATCTCAAGCAATCAAGCATCTAGAGCTCTCAAGTGCAAGCAAGTCTTCAAGCATTCAAGTGTTCAAGCATTCATCCATCAAGGAGATCCATTGTTAGCCATTGAAGGATTCAATCTCTTTGGAGCCCCCTTGAAGATTCAACCTTCTCCATCCATTCAAGCCTTCTCATATGCAAAGATCAAATCAAGATTGGTGTTGAAGATCAAATACCATTGATTAGAGACATGTTTCCATCCATTAAAGCATTCCTACTTGTGGATTTGAGGATTTGAATCCTCTACAAGGACTTCAACATAAGCGAGGTGATTTGTTTCAATTACTTTGTTTATGCACAATATATTTTAATTCAATTTCAAGGTTAATTCCTAAATTGGGGTTTGACTAAGGCAAACCCCCCGTACAACCAAAAACCCCCATTTTTTTTTGTAGGTATAGGTGCAAAATTTTAGATCTGAGAGTGAATTTGGATACCCTTTTCGGTAATCTTTCAAGATCCATGAACAGAATCAGAATCGGACTTCAAATAAATAATGTGGTCCTTGACCTTTTAAAAGGTCAAAGTCGACCTGTGTGAATTTGGAGAAAATATTTCTGGGTTTTGCCCGCCTCGACATTTCCAATCTATAACAAGTGACAAAATCTTCAAAAAGTTCATATAGAAGCTAGAATTCAGTGTTTTGCAGATCTACCCTAATTCAAGGTTAGTATTTTTAGTTCAATTATTTCAATTTCAAGTATAACACATTCTACCTAGGGAAACATCAGATTTATTCTTTCTTTCATATTCTCCATCAAATTGATCCGATTCTGCATTAGCCTTTTAGGTTGATCAAACTGGATCTCCTTGTTGGGAATTTGGGTTTGAGAATAGATCTCATATTCCCCTTAAAATATTTGAATGAGGTTGAATACATTTTAACATCATTCATTTTGGTGAACTCGACATACTTACTCTCCTTTATTTTGTGGAATTGGATGCTTTATTGTGCTTTCCTTTTATCTTGTTAGTATTAGATTTGTCCTTTGTGATTAATCTTGCATGCTAATTAGATTTCATATTCATGCTTTATGTGTTCTTAGTTTAGTTCATTTGCATTATATTGGTTTATGAGCTTTACTACCACTAGTCCTACTTATAACATTCTGATTAGAAGAAGTCATAGACTCATGGGTGCCTTTGAGCCTAAATCTTCTCCTTTCCTTAGGATCCCTGATGATAACTTGATTCTTCATGATTCTAATTCTACTATGGAGAAAAAATCTTCTCACTCATCTCATGATGAGGATGATGCTTTAAGGGTTCCTCCTAAACAAGTCCAAAAACTTTCCACTGAACTTGATAAAATGGGTAATTGGCTTCTTCAAGAAAACCATAGTCAAGATTCCATTCAAGCTATAGAGTCTCTTAAGAAAGTTCTCCATGATAGTGATCAAGGTGTTAACCTCTTGCATGGTATTACTCATCTTGTGCATTCCAATGTTAAACCTTTAACTCCAGAGGCTCAAGATTTAGGTTTCACTACTCCTATCACTAGTGTTGAACCTCCTTCTCATCCTTTACTAAGTATTCCTATCTATATTCCTCCTTTGGTGACTGTGACGGTTCCCTCTATTCCTATGAGTGTTCCTCCTATGTCCCTTCCTACATCACAACCTTCATATCATAATGTTCCTTTCACTTATTCCACTCCACTTCCAACTATAGTTCCTAGTGTTCCTCCAGTTGTATCTTCTATTCCTGCAGCTTCTTACACTTTACCTAGTGTGTCTAATGTTGCTACTCTTCCTATTTCCTCTAATGACTCAACAATCATTAGTTTGGCTCAAATTGTATCATCCTTACAATAACAACTTGCTTCCTTAACTCAAAACAATTTTAGTATTCCTACATGTGACATGGGAAGTCCTTTGTCCTGGGATATTATTTGAACTCCTGTTCCTTAGGAAGTTGATATGCCTTGTCTTGAGAACTATAATGGAAAAGGAGATCTTGTTCATCATGTTAAAACCTTCCAAATCCTTTGTAGTGATTATGCTCATGACCATAGGATTTTAGCCAAACTGTTTGCTCAAACCTTTCATGACAAGGCCTTACAATGGTATTGTTCCTTGCCTCCTTATTCAATTGATTCCTTTCCACAATTTGCTAATGCCTTTATTCAACAATTTCAAAACAATATTGCCCCGCAAGTGTCTTTGACTGATTTAATGCATTGTAAACAAGGCGCTAAAGAAAAGTTGACTGAATTTATTGGTCGATTTAAACATTTGCATGCTCAGATTTCTTATCTTGTTCCTGATATTGATATTCAACATATGTTTATTTCAAATTTGCAAAAGGATATTAGAGATAAGATTCTGCTTACTGAATTTACCTCTTTTCAACAACTTTGCGCAGTGCTTCATCATTATCAATTACAAGTGATCCAATTTGAGAGAAACACTCCAATGGCTTCTGTTCCAGTTGATAAGAGTGATGCTGCTCCTAATCCAAACAAGTTTCAAAAATTCAACAACTATGTCAAGATAAACAAACAAGCGAATGCAGTTGCTGATTAGGTTGCTATTGCATCTCATAATGCCACTTCTATGTCCACTGCTTTTTGATTAAATTGTACGTTTACTCCTCTTTCTGAAACTTTACATGCTATTATGAATAGGTTGTTAGCTACTAATATGATTACTTTACCTCCTATTCAACCTCATTTACCTACTACAATTGCATCTAAATATTTTGATCAAAATGCTTTTTGTCAATATCATCATCAGAATGGTCATGATATTGAGAGATGTTATTTTTTAAAACATAAGGTCCAAGATCTCATTGATGCTAAAGCTTTATCTATTGATAATCTGGATAGTAGTGGGAATCAATCTATCTCTCCTCCTAATCAGAACCTTCAAATCTATACGAACCCTTTACCTACACATGATACTAATACTATTGCTCAACCATATGCTATGGAAATTGTATATGATTCAAAGATGGATGATCTTAATCATGTTGTTAATCAAGTGGAGCATGTTGCTAAGCCTATATCTCCACCTCAACCTTCACTTCAAGTTCTATCTTAACCTCAAGTTAAACCTAAACCTAAAGTGAAACCTCAACCTAAACCTCAACAACCATTCAAGAATAAAAGACCTCAGGAACTTTTGATTACCTTTGATGACTCTAAGATTATTAAGGTTCCTGATGGTCCCCTTTACATTGCTACTAGGATTGCTAATATACCTACTTATGGTTGTCTTATTGATTCTACCTCCTTAGTCAATGTTATCACTGAAGAAAATATTTTTATGAAAAGTTTACAACGTGACTTCTATGATACATCGGATGAGTGGATTCAAACTTGTAATGGTTTTCTTTATCCCTCATTTGGTTCTATTACTTTACTGGTTGAACTTTTTGGAAAACTTGTGAACACTACCTTCGTTGTAGTTCCTACTTCTGATCAATTTCAAGTTAAGCTGGGTTTGCCTTGGTTGACTTCCATGCATGTTGTTGCTTCCCCTATACATAAGTGTCTTAATTTCATTCATGATGGCCAAGTGAAGATGATTAATCATAGTCTATATCAACCTTCTAGGCCTAGAGATTGTGCTACTCTGGATTTCTTTTGGCCTTCATTACCTAATTCATGTCCTCCTCACCCTGATAATCTTTTTCAATCATATCAAGCTTATAAACATCGTAAGATTCTTCAATTAAGCATACCTCCTATGGATCTTAATCATGGTCTTTTACCTACACCTTCAATACCTCCTTTAACTATGGCTTCTAGTTCTGTTCCTCCTACCGAATCTATCAAAGATCCTATGATTGCTCCTCCTATGGTTGATAATCCTATTGATCTTCCTAAAGAACTTGTGAAGGATCCTGGGATTGTTCCTCCTAGTTCTCAACCTATCTCAAATAAATCAAAATGTAACCGATCTGCTAATGAACATCATAAAAAGTGTCATGCTCATGCTAAAGCTAAAAGATCTCTACTTTCTATAGATACACCTATGCATAATGTATTAGAAGATGTTGTTACTAATAATGATGTTCACATGCATGATTATGATGATTCTATTCGTATCTTAGATCCTATTTTAATTAATTTGGATGAAGAAGATACTCTTGATGATACTGATAATGTTAATGATGAATATGAGACTATTGACATTGACATTGATTTGCCAAATATGCTTTCATCTCAATTAACTCTTACACCTAGTATCTGTGTGTGTGAAAATTGTACCTGATCTGTAGACACAACACTTTAGTAAAACATTAGAGGTTAGCTATAATCAAAATCATGCAAAATTGAAATCTAATTTAACCAAGTGATTTACTGCCTTCTAGTAGGTGCGAGATTACTATTCTTAGATTGTTATCGAGATCAGTGACCTAGACGACACCTAAATGAAGGATTTGAATGCAATTGATCTAGATATGAATTGAATGCAATTAAGCTATTTTTTTGGATTTTCTATGCAATATGAATGATAAAAACTAATATGAATCTATGCTAATATGGAAATCGATATGCAATGCTAATCTAGAAATGATATGATATGAGAATGAAAATTCTAACAATAATATGAAAGCTATGAATTTGAAATTGATCTCACAAAGCTTCGAATCCTCAAATTTATCTTTCAAGATCCAATTGTGCAAATTCTCCAAATCTGATATGCTATGATTCCTGTAGAGTAAGTTTGCAATTTGCGAGATATGAGAGATGAAGAGTTGAGCCTTGGTTTTATAGAAATCCAGGGCTTTGGAGGTGCATGAGAAAAAGCCATAAATCACTCAAATAACTCAGGTTGATTTTTGAGTTATTTTTAAATAAAGATAATTAAGTCACAAAAATCATGCAAAAGCACAGTTCAACTCGAATTAGAAGTTTAGATCAACTTTAAAACTCAAAAAGATGTTGAGTTTTAAAAAGCTAACAACTTGCATTGATTTTCCAATTTGAGTTTAACTGGTCCTTGAATGTGCACATGGATAATTATGATTTAATAAATAAATAAAGTGATTTATTCTCAACTTAACTGCTTTTTGAAATAAAATAATTAATTTATGGGTTAATTAACTATTTTATCAAACTTTTATTAAAAACTATATTATTAAATAATGACAACTTGCTTTAATTAATTAAATAAGAATTTAATCAATTATTCATAGGATATTGGATTTATTGTCAAAATTAAATAATACAATTAATAATAGATAGAATTAAATTTAATTACACAATTAAGTGGCAAGATATTAAATCTAATTAATTAAATATGAAAATATTCAATTAATCAAACTTAGGATAAATGTGATTTATCGCCAAATAATCATTAAATTAAAGATAATTAAGATAATTAAGAATATTGCTAGGAATATTCCCTGATGCAGAATTTAAGATAATCAATTAGGATTCGATGATGTTTAGATGTGCTTTAGGTTAGGACTTTGATGTCGATTTCGTTCAAATTGTTGATATAGGAGGTTACTGAACTTATAGCCCATTTTTGGGGTATTACATTTTGCCCCTCTTTGAATTACTGTGCGAAGCGCAGTGGTTCAAAGATAGTCTGTGTTTGATAGAGATATAAAACTGATTCAAAATTGATAATTGATATGAGATAGAAGATGATTGATATTGATTTGATATGAAGATAATAGGTCCTGAATGACCAAAGATAATGTTCACTATAATAGCAAATGAACCTATGATTGCAAAAAAGTGTCAAAACGCCTGATTCCAAACCTTAGGATTGCAAAGAAGTGAGTGACCGGTTCTAGACTCGATTGTCTTAGCAGAACTAGCAGGTATCACATTCGAATCCTTCAGTTGCTGAAGAACCAAGGAAAGAACACTATGATTCGATGGTTGCAAAAACTGATACATATTACAAGATTAGGAGAATACCAGATTGATATGGATCTTGATGAATTTGATATGCCCCAAGTGATGATAGATTTGCCCCGAGCGATGAGGTTTTTTGATGAATCAATAACTAGACGTGGTTGTTGTCTTGATTACTGAGGAAAGATTGATAGAATTTGATTTACAGACTTTGAATGATGTGCAATACCATGCCCCCTTCGGGATTGAAATTGAAATCTGACAAGAAAAGTCAGCGTTGATAGTTTAGAAGCATGTTAATTGATTTGAGAAGTGGTTAAGCATGTCCAGGAATGCATTCTGCATCGTTTGGAGGTCCAGATGACCAAGTTTGACTAGGTGAAACTATGAGTTGACCATAGTTGACCAAGTTTAAATTTTGATAGTTTGATGTTAGATAATCAGTTAAGTTGAATACTAGATTTCTGTGATGATAAAAGGTCGAATATGCAAGCAGTTAATAATATGAATGATCTCAGATTTGAATTTTAATCCCGAAAAAGGATTCTACTTGCTATTTCATTGGAGGAACCTTCGTGTGAGATTCATCTCTTGTTAGACTTGAAGATGCAATTTGAAGAATCATTTAAGCATTGAAGTTCGTTTAATCATTGTGAGATCATGCAAACATGCAAAATGCAATGAGACATGCAAAATGAAATGCAACCTAAGACCTAGGACCTAGTCACTGATCATATGTCAATTTGTTATCATCATTGAACTTTTAGGTAACCAGATAAATTAATACAATGCCCACTAGCTATGAAACCATAGACATATGAATATTGATTTGTATGTGCAAGAATCAATACAACACCCACTAGTCAACAACCATGGATATATGAATATTGATTTTGTTTTCAGAATGTCGGAGTAGATATAAGCACCAAGGCACAAACGCCAGGATGACCTGAATATCATGTCCATTTTGATATAGCAATTTGTATAAGCATCAAAACATAAACATCGTGATGACTTGAATATGCCTTGCATGATAAACACATCAAACAGTCAAGAGATCATTCCAAATCCAGTGTGAATTACCCATAGTGACCCTTTATCATTCACATCCTTAGGTAAGATCGTGTTTCATAGTAGGAGAAAGAACTCACTCAAAAAGACAATAGTTAGATCGATACTTCTTTGAATCATCCGAGTATCAATGTTCAAGGTACGCATGGCCATCCAATTCAAGATAGAGGCTCTTACAGTCAGACACCATTTCAATCCAGAATTTCCAAAGTTGTTAGATTTTTACATACAAGAAGAAAACAAAGAAAAGATTATGCCCCTAGTCATCACTCTCTAAATCCTATAAAGGACATCATCGAAGAGCTCAAAGGGACACAATATGCAAAAATCTCAATGGGAATTAGTAAGCATACAAGGAGATAAAAGCATGTAAAAAAGCATAGATTGTTTTCAGTTTGTTGTTTGATTGCATTGTTGTAGATGCAAAATTCTTTCTGGAGACAAGACAGATAGACAGACTCACATGAAGCTTCAAAATGACTCTGACTAGATATGATATGTCTAAGATACACCAAAGACCATAGGATATGACATTGATTGCCCCCAAGTTTGAAGATTTATAGGATACAGACAGTTGAGCAGATTGGTGTACAGACCAACTTATTGAAAACTAGAAATGCAGAAACAAATCGGGAGATATGTACAAACTAAAGCAAGACTAAAAGCTAGGAAAGACCAAGATTGTGTTGATAGATGGAGCATTTTGAACAAGTGGCACTCGTTTGCCAAGTTTTCACCATCTTGGTAGAGATTCTATTTTTGCTACTAAGGTGCCTATTTCTAGGTTTTCACCAAGGCACTTTTTCTCTTTTTTCATTTTTTTGTACTTTTCATTTTTTCAATTTTTTTGTACTTTTGATATTTTTTGATTTTTTTGTGAATCATCAAGGTGCCTATTGCTAGGTTTTCACCCAGATGTTCATTTTTCAGGACTTTTTCCAATTTTTAAGATTTTTTCAAGACATTTTACCATAGATTGAATGCCTTAGGCGTAGAATTTCTTCAGATGGAGAACGTTGATTGGTTCTCAGAGCTATTCTCCTTTAGTCATTGAGAGTTGATAGGCACCAGAGCCAAAAGTAGCAGTGATTACAAAGGGACCCAGCCAATTGGGTTTGAACTTCCCCTTGTGTTCTTGATGTGATTGATTTTTAGGATTTTCTCTCAAGACTAGATCGTCAACCTGAAATTTTGTGTCTGACTTTCTTGTTGTAGCCTCTAGACATTCTCATCTGATATACTCTGAGATGATCATACGCTACTTGTCTACGCTCATCTAGTAGTTCAAGTTCTTGCAACCTAGACACTCTGTAGTCATCATCAGTTACTAGACCATGCATTCTGATTCTGAGTGATGGGATTTCAACCTTAATAGGTAGTACTGCTTTAGACCCATAAACTAAAGTGAAAGGTGTAGCCCCAGTAGGTGTTCTGATACTTGTTCTATTACTTATTCTGATACTAGTTCTGATACTGGTTCTGATACTAGTTCTGATATTGGTTCTGATACTGGTTCTAATACTTGTTCTGATACTGGTTCTGATACTGATTTTGATACTGATTCTGATAATGATTCTGATAATTGTTCTGATACTAGTTTTGATACTTGGTATACTTGATAGCATCTTTTTCCATTGCAAACTCCCAAGCAAAATTATATCATGTAGTCCCAATGTCTAGCAAGGTGGAGAACAAGAGGGATTGGCAAGCTGGTGGAAGAGATGGAAGACAAGAGAATGAAAGCTAATGAAGGGAAGAAATCCTCAAGGGAAAACTCCTCAAGAATACTCAAGCTAGGGAAAAATTGTCATGTAAAGCGCATTTGGACAAGCAATGAAAGGCTAGCATAGGATAAGTCACAAAATCATAATGCAAGAGCAGGAAAGGATGCAATCCAAAGGAGTAGACATGTCAAGAGGCTTCATAGCACTGCGTTTCACTCTTTCTTTCTTTTTTTTTATTAGATCAAGACCAAAGGGGAAATGGATAGCGATAGGCAAAAATGAATGGAGGAAGATGGACATGAAGGCTAAACATGAAAGGAATGAAAGCAAGATCATCGTAAGATAGCTCACAAAATAGCCAAATGTTTGTGTATAGATCAACATTGTCAAGATCAAAGAGAGAAGATGGAATGGATGAAATATGTAGAAGAACTACGCATGATGCCTGATTGCCAGGTTTTCATCATGGTACTTATCCAAGGCACCACAAAGAAGTGGTTTTCACCATAGGATGAATTTATTTCTCTTTACTTTTGCTACCAAGGCGCCTGTTTCCAGGTTTTCACCGAGGCACATTTTCATCATTTTTTTTTTCTCTTTTTTCTCTTTTTTGGAAGAAGGCAAGCTTTTTAGATAATGCTCCTTGAAAGGATAAACCATGATATGCCAAGGATTCAAAATGATATGCTCAAAGATGTTGATAGGGAAAGGGAGATGGAAGAGAAAATGGAGGATAGGGTTTTATGTAAAGCAAGTGAGGTTGGAAGATAGGAGGAATAGGCAAATGAGGAAAAATGATAGAAAGTAGAAGGATAATGCATGGAAGGATTGTGAAACGGTAGATGGAAAGGAAGGCAAGCTCAACATCAACACATACCTTGAAGGGTGGTGAGAGGATGGAGGAATCATGAATGAAGGAATACGTGAAGGAATATGGTGAATGGTTAGTAGAGGTTGTGGTTTAGGTGCATGGAATGGAAGAATATTTTTGGAAGAAGATGAAGTGGAAGTCTTTGGAAGCTTGAATGTCAATTTCACTTTTTGGTCAACACCAGAATCTTTCAAGAGAGACTTTGGAATCCATATAGCCATAGGCTTTTTATTTCCTTTTGATGATCTAGAGAGAATATCTTCAATGATGGATTTTGGAACCCATACTTGTCTTGTAGTTTTTTTCTTAGATATCTCTTTTGACTTTATGCCTCCATGTCGATTAGAGGAGACATGGTGATCTTCTTTTTTTATGGATTCTTGTATTGCTTCTTTTTCTTGTATTGAACATTCAAGTTACTTCCAAAGGACTTGGGACTTGTGGAAGAAGGAGGATATGACTGGTTTAGATGGGTGGATGGATGAAAAGGATTCAAGGGTATGCATCTATGTTGATCTTGAGGAAAGATGGGAGATGGAGGGATGTAAGGACCCAAGATGGATGGAAAATTAGGAGAGTTAGGAGAGGAAAGTGAAGGGACATAAGGACCCAAGATGGAAGGAAGACATGAAGCCTTTAGTAGTGGTGGAAGAGGTCCAAGGATGGAAGTGGAAGACACAAAAGGATAATCAATAAGTTCATCAACATCTATATGACAACCAAGGATATCAGCATCTTTAGAGTGAGCATTAGCATTTTCAATAGAATCAAGTACATCTTGAATATGAGCACCTTCTTTGATAGGATTTTTCAAAGCTTGCAAAGACTTAGGAAGAGTAGAAAGTGGAAATGAACATGGAGTGGTAGAACAAGAAGATGGAAGACTTTGATCTTGACAAGGATCTTTGGATAACACAAGCACATAATTTTTCTTTTGATTTTCAATAGGCTTAACATTGGAAGTAACAAAACCATTTTTACCAACCTTAATGGAAGTATCATCATTGGAAAGCGCAAGTGTAGTAAGGTTATTTTGATTGTCAATAAGCTCAATGGTGTAAGTAGTAGCTTGATTTGCTTAGGAGAAGACTTAAGACATGGTGGAATGCATGAAAAAGGGTGTGCAGGATCAAAAGAACCCTAAAGTGGATAAGAAACATCATGAAAAGGAGTGAATGACATGGAGGGCTCTTGATCTTGATCATTCTTTATGTTCTTTTCTTTATCATTTTTAGAGTCCTCTTGACATGGAGCTACTTCTAACGACAAGGAAGCATGTTGGAATTGTATGGAAGACTTTGACAGAGATGGTGAAGGACTAGCTAAAGTGGGCATTATAGCGTATAAAGGTTGAGACTCTTTAGGTTTAGCATCATTGAAAGTATTTGTAGCTAGGTGAAGGTTAGCTTGAGTTTCTTTAAGAGGTAGCCCTGGAGGATAACAATAGGGAACCACATGAAAAGTATCAGGGCTTGTGTTGGATGAAGGTTCTGTGAAAGATTTGAAAGACTCAGAAGCTTTAGGAAATGTACGGGTATTGGAGGAAGTAGGGGATGGAAGGGAACCATCACCAAACAAAGGTTCAACATTAACATGATCTTGCTTGAGAAGATAATCTTTATTTTCAGCAGGAGAGTCTTTAGGAGAAGGATTCTTATAATATTGATGCTTCAAGCTAGCACAATGCATTTTATAGTCCTCAGCAGTAGTAGATGGATCATAATCAAGGTATTGTTCACAAAAGCCATCAAATTTTTTTTCAAAATCAAAATCATATGGATCACCATCATGATCTATCCAATGTGACGGCCCATTTGTAGTAAGTAGGAACACACAATGAGGATGACTCTTAGGAACAGAGGTGTCATAAGTATCATTACATTGTCTATCGTCATAGTCATCATAGTCTCCAAAGCTGGATGTGTCACTCTCTATGGAAGAGGTATCATAAGGGTTGTCACGTTGCTCACATTTTTTCTGAGGGAAGGGTGACATGTACAAGTCTTTATCAAATGGAAAAGAGCATAGAGTTTCCATGGAGAACTCTTTAGGTTCCTTTTCTTTCTCAAGTTTGTCAAGATGGACTTGCATAGCTTGCAGCTACTTCATCATAGTGGTGATTAGAGCTTCTTCCTCTTGTGTACTAATTCTTTGAGACATGTGTACTGATTTTCAATAGCTATTGCTTTGTTCTTGACACAGTGATTTGTTCGATAGATTCTGGAAATAGGCTGAAAAAGCTAAATATCTGGCAATTCTGACAATTTTTTTTGACAACTTTCAAAAATTTCCCAAACGACACTCTGTAGACTCGTATGATAGTGGGTATGCTGTGAAACGATAGTTGCAAAACTTGTACGACAATTGCAAGCAAGATTTTGACTCTTAGAATTTGCTAGCATCAAATCTCGTATGACACTGGGTTGGTTATCATACGACAGTTGGGTATCTATGAAATGACAGTTGAAAATCTCATACGACAGTTGGGTAGCAATGAAACGACAGTTGAAAATCTCATACGACAGTTGCAAGATTTTGATTTTGAGAATTTGCTAGCATGGAAACTCGTACGACACTGGGTACTCAATCATACGATAGATGGGTTGTAATGAAATGACACTTGATGGAAACTCGTATGACATTCTGACCTCCTAAGATGACTTTTGACTCCAAAAAAGGATTTTACTTCAGATTTTGCAAATTTTGAGTTTTCAGATTTGAATTGTTTGCAAATTGTATTGTCTAGATTTGAGGATTGTAAGAGATTTGTTCATTTTCAGTAACCAGATAGATAAACAAGAACGCAAAATAGCAAGCACGTGATTTCAAGCATGTCTAAAAACAATGAACAAGGGCAAAAGAAACCTTGCACATGAACAATCAAGTGACTTATTCATTCTAATCCTCAGAAGCGCTAATTGTGTATGTTCCAAAAATGTTTTGCAATAACGCACATATACCCTATAAAATAAAAATTTGGCCTCACTAGGGTTTTTAGTAATGGTTTGACTCTACAACTTTGATGATCCAAAGGGGTGAACTCCAATCCTGGTGCACCAGGGTTTTGACATAGTTCAAGAACTTAATCTTCAGGAGCTGCTAGGGAGATCTGACAACCCAATAATGAACCATACCCGTGGAGATTTCTTCCATAAGGACATTTATATATTAGCTGTCACTACCACGGTGAAAATGGCTATTACCGCTTGAGGTTCCATCAACGTAGTTTGCCCTGTAAAGGGATTGTCTGATACAGTTAACCCTCTCTAAAGGTGACTCACAGTATGATACCACAAGGGGACTTGGCTCCAGATCCAAGGTTTTGATACCTCTTCACTTTTAACCCAAACAAAGCAAGTAGATTAATCCGACACGCTAAGACAAATTTTGTCTCACCAAGGTCTATGATATCAACCCCATGTGATCTATCAACCCCTTCGGAGAGAGAATGTATCAATCAATAAGGAAAGATGCACTAACCAATTTTGATTCACCAAAGCTTGTGATGTCTACCCCACGTGATCTATCAACCTCTCCTGGGAGAGAATGTATCGATCAATAAGAGAAGATGCACTAACCAAGTTGAATGTGAAACGCACTAAGTATCCTCCCTACCTACAAGGATTCTATCCTCAAGAAGGATTTCACTGGGAATCCAATCTCTCAAGAATCATGAATAGTGTTCATAGGGCCTAATTACTATGTGAGCACAGATGTATGTTTCCAAAAGCAAATCTTCCAAAAGTACCCAAAAAGCAAAAAGAGGAACACTTAACGCTTAAAGTGAATATGAGATGAATCCACAAGGTGGAACACTTAACACCTCACACAAGCTAAAAATGAGTCCCCAACTTAGAAAACAAGTGAGTTCCTAAAAGCACAAAAGGGTTGCCTGGTGGAATAATTAACGCTTCTCTCCTGTAGACCCCTCCCCTTTATGGCTATGAGATTGCAACCACGGGGCGGAATGAGGGGCCAGCGAATTAGCAAGTCCAATAACCCAAGATAGAAATTAAGATCAATCACAAGTAATCTAAGACTGCTAATAAATACTTAAGGTGTCACAACCTAGTATTCAATTATGCAAATTCATAGAAAAAGCATGCAAAGAAACACTCAAGCTAAACACATGAGAGATTTATTTTAAGGCCAAATTAAAATGTTATTAGATGAAATAAAATACCTGGGATCCTTGCAATGTGCTTAGTAGATTTTACCTAATTTTTAGCAATTCTTGTTGAGCTTTTTCATGCAAGCAAGTGACGAACTCTCCAACAAGCAAACAAGCAAACAAGATATGCAAAATATATTCAACTTATGAAAACCATAGGGTTAGCTCTAAAAATAAATTTTTATCAGCAATAATAACTAGCAATTAACCCAAATGATAACTCATATCATTCATTGAACCATGTAAAAAAAATAAGTGCATACCCATCACAAAACTTTATTTTTTTTTGCTGCATTTGACCTAGTCAACAAGATCTAATTTTTTTGATATGATTTTGGCCATAAAAATAGAAATTCAGAATAGAGACCCCTACTAAAAAATAGAGAGCTTTCCAAAAATGTAAAAATTTTAGAAAAATCTATTCATTTGTGCCCTAGAGACCGATTTTATCAAAATAGACCAATTTTTGTAAATTGACTATTTGAGCTATTATATTGCATCCAAATTTAAAATAAAAAGAATAGACCCCTTGTAGAATTTAAAGAGCTTTCTGAAAATATAAAAATTTCTAAAAAATATGCTGATTTGCGTCAGATATTAATTTTTTCTAGAATTTCAAGAAAAAATTATTAAAAATTCAAAACATCTCAACAAATTTTAAATTTTTTACTGTAGCTTCCTTGATATGTGTCCAACTTGTAAAAAAAATTTCAAAGAAAAAATCTAAGCTGTTTGAGAGATAAAATTAAATCTTTGAAACTTTAGGGTTTTAGCTCCCCAAAAAAATCAAAACTAGTATGTAAAGGTGGGTTGCCCCACGGTGGGCACCAGAAATGTGTGTGTGAAAATTGTATTTGATCTATAGACACAAAACTTTAGTAAAACATTAGAGGTTAGCTATAATTAAAATCGTGCAAAATTGAAATCTAATTTAACCAAGTGATTTACTGCCTTATAGTAGGTGCGAGATTAATGTTCTCAGATTGTTATCAAGATCAGTGACCTAGACGACACCTAAATGAAGGATTTGAATGCAATTGATCTAGATATGAATTGAATGCAATTAAGCTATTTTTTTGGATTTTCTATGCAATATGAATGATAAAAACTGATATGAATCTATGCTAATATAGAAATTGATATGCAATGCTAATCTAGAAATGATATGATATGAGAATGAAAATTCTAACAATAATATGAAAGCTATGAATTTGAAATTGATCTCACAAAGCTTCGAATCCTCAAATTTATCTTTCAAGCTCCAATTGTGCAAATTCTCCAAATCTGATATGCTATGGTTCCTGTAGAGTAAGTTTGCAATTTGCGAGATATGAGAGATGAAGAGCTGAGCTTTGGTTTTATAGAAATCCAGGGCTTTGGAGGTGCATGAGAAAAAGCCATAAATCACTCAAATAACTCAGGTTGATTTTTGAGTTATTTTTAAATAAAGATAATTAAGTCACAAAAATCATGCAAAAGCACAGTTCAATTCGAATTAGAAGTTTAGATCAACTTTAAAACTCAAAAAGATGTTGAGTTTCAAAAAGCTAACAACTTGCATTGATTTTCCAATTTGAGTTTAACTGGTCCTTGAATGTGCACATGGATAATTATGATTTAATAAATAAATAAAGTGATTTATTCTCAACTTAACTGCTTTTTGAGATAAAATAATTAATTTATGGGTTAATTAACTATTTTATCAAACTTTTATTAAAAACTATATTATTAAATAATGACAACTTGCTTTAATTAATTAAATAAGAATTTAATCAATTATTCATAGGATATTAGATTTATTGTCAAAATTAAATAATATAATTAATAATAGATAGAATTAAATTTAATTACACAATTAAGTGGCAAGATATTAAATCTAATTAATTAAATATGAAAATATTCAATTAATCAAACTTAGGATAAATGTGATTTATCGCCAAATAATCATTAAATTAAAGATAATTAAGATAATTAGGAATATTGCTAGGAATATTCCCTGATGCAGAATTTAAGATAATCAATTAGGATTCGATGATGTTTAGATGTGCCTTAGGTTAGGACTTTGATGTCCATTTCATTCAAATTGTTGATATAGGAGGTTACTGAACTTATAGCCCATTTTTGGGGTATTACAGTATCAAACATTGTGATTCTCAAGAGGATCCTTGTTTGGAATTGGCTATCATTCCTACTATATTGGATATAGTCCCTCTTGTGATTTACCCACCTACCCTAAATGATATACAATGAGATGGGGAAAGTAGGTGGCACGCTTGATCGGCTTGTCCTTCGCGGTAGCTTTGTTGTGTGTTTTCCTGATGTACTGTGCTTCTCCTGTAATGTGATTTCTAAATGTTGTTAGATTCTTTTATACGATCCTTGTTACTCAGTTGGTACAAGGTGATGAAGGAATCGAAACTATTGTTCAAATTCCTCTATATGTATCTCTATTCTTCTATGTGTTGTTTAATGTTATGTTGTAAATGTGCTATTGTTTGTAAATGTTTCCTTGTGTAATCTGCTTGGATTCAAGATATGGTAGCACTAATTCTTTCTTTGGTCTCCATGTCATGGTCTGAAAAGATTCTCCTTCGTATATATTATGTGATTTTCCTCCTTTGTGATTGTAGTTCTACTTTCTTTGGGGAATGATGTCAATTCATTTTCAATAATATCATATATATATTATCTTATGATCATACTGACCCCATGGTAGGTAGATCCCTTCCGTGTTCTCTATATGTTTCTGTGATATTTCCCTTGATTTTTCTTTGTCTGGGGGCATCTCGATGTGGAAACGTAATTAGTGGAGTTTTTTATGTTTCTGTTAAAGCCATTGCTCCTGTTAAAGTGCCAGCAATGACTTTAACGTGGGGGCATACACTCTGCTCACTTCTTACACACACACACTTATGAAAAATTCAAAACATGCTAAATCTTCTAAAGGTAACGCACATAAGTTGCTAAATCCTAAGGAAGATATGCACTTTAAATTTACTTTTCAACCTTTCTTTTTGGATTAAGATCTAATCCTTAAAGTATGGATTTATATTAGGATCTCTTGATCCCTCCAGTTTCAAGCACACATATATTTTTGATCCCTTATGGTTGGAAGTGTCCTTAAGATTGGATCCCCTTTTTTTTTTTGATTTTATTCTTATGGAATAAAATATTCCTAGGAATAAATTTTTGATGGGTTGACTAGTGAGTAGCCACATTCACTAGGTGGTTCAATTCCATCTTTCCAGTTGCACCTTTTTTTTCCTGTGTGCTTCACAATGGGACATGAGTTCTCATTGGGCGAGGTAATCACACTTTTTCTTTCTCTTTAGAGATGTATCTCTTATCTATGATCTAAGAGTTGATGAAGACTTGAGTCCTCAGGGGCTTGGGATTTCTCTTTGTCCCTTAGATTATGATAAGATTATCTTGTTATTTTTATCTCCTTTACCAAGAGTTTGCATCAAGTCCATACTCTTGCTAAAGTGGGGGCTTAATGTATCATCTTAAAATGAAAGCACTTCCATGTTAAGAGCATTTAGCCCTTCGAGTAAGTGGTTTGGGGTCATGTTAAGCACCTTGATTAGGTCTTTGCATGTATTTGGCTTTCTCCCCACTTTCCACTTCTTCTTCACGCTTGATTTCTCCATTCTAGGTGAAATTAGGGTTAAGGTCTTAAGGACTTTCCTGATTTTCCCTCTTACATGGCTCTATTTTCTAGGTAGGGCTCATAAATGAGACATCCTAGTCCTTCATCACATCAAACAAAGGATTTTCTATCTATTCCAGACATCTAGTCCTATTCAGATATCAATTTCCTAATTTCTGACATCTCCTAGAACCTTTGCTGCAGAACCTGACAAAGTTAGGGTTTGAGGGTTGGAATTGGCTATCATTCCTACTATATTGGATATAGTCCCTCTTGTGATTTACCCACCTACCCTAAATGATATACAATGAGATGGGGAAAGTAGGTGGCACGCTTGATCGGCTTGTCCTTCGCGGTAGCTTTGTTGTGTGTTTTCCTGATGTACTGTGCTTCTCCTGTAATGTGATTTCTAAATGTTGTTAGATTCTTTTATACGATCCTTGTTACTCAGTTGGTACAAGGTGATGAAGGAATCGAAACTATTGTTCAAATTCCTCTATATGTATCTCTATTCTTCTATGTGTTGTTTAATGTTATGTTGTAAATGTGCTATTGTTTGTAAATGTTTCCTTGTGTAATCTGCTTGGATTCAAGATATGGTAGTACTAATTCTTTCTTTGGTCTCCATGTCATGGTCTGAAAAGATTCTCCTTCGTATATATTATGTGATTTTCCTCCTTTGTGATTGTAGTTCTACTTTCTTTGGGGAATGATGTCAATTCATTTGCAATAATATCATATATATATTATCTTATGATCATACTGACCCCATGGTAGGTAGATCCCTTCCGTGTTCTCTATATGTTTCTGTGATATTTCCCTTGATTTTTCTTTGTCTGGGGGCATCTCGATGTGGAAACGTAATTAGTGGAGCTGTTTATGTTTCTGTTAAAGCCATTGCTCCTGTTAAAGTGCCAGCAATGACTTTAACGTGGGGGCATACACTCTGCTCACTTATTACACACACACACTTATGAAAAATTCAAAACATGCTAAATCTTCTAAAGGTAACGCACATAAGTTGCTAAATCCTAAGGAAGATATGCACTTTAAATTTACTTTTCAACCTTTCTTTTTGGATTAAGATCTAATCCTTAAAGTATGGATTTATATTAGGATCTCTTGATCCCTCCAGTTTCAAGCACACATATATTTTTGATCCCTTATGGTTGGAAGTGTCCTTAAGATTGGATCCCCTTTTTTTTTTTGATTTTATTCTTATGGAATAAAATATTCCTAGGAATAAATTTTTGATGGGTTGACTAGTGAGTAGCCACATTCACTAGGTGGTTCAATTCCATCTTTCCAGTTGCACCTTTTTTTTCCTGTGTGCTTCACAATGGGACATGAGTTCTCATTGGGCGAGGTAATCACACTTTTTCTTTCTCTTTAGAGATGTATCTCTTATCTATGATCTAAGAGTTGATGAAGACTTGAGTCCTCAGGGGCTTGGGATTTCTCTTTGTCCCTTAGATTACGATAAGATTATCTTGTTATTTTTATCTCCTTTACCAAGAGTTTGCATCAAGTCCATACTCTTGCTAAAGTGGGGGCTTAATGTATCATCTTAAAATGAAAGCACTTCCATGTTAAGAGCATTTAGCCCTTCGAGTAAGTGGTTTGGGGTCATGTTAAGCACCTTGATTAGGTCTTTGCATGTATTTGGCTTTCTCCCCACTTTCCACTTCTTCTTCACGCTTGATTTCTCCATTCTAGGTGAAATTAGGGTTAAGGTCTTAAGGACTTTCCTGATTTTCCCTCTTACATGGCTCTATTTTCTAGGTAGGGCTCATAAATGAGACATCCTAGTCCTTCATCACATCAAACAAAGGATTTTCTATCTATTCCAGACATCTAGTCCTATTCAGATATCAATTTCCTAATTTCTGACATCTCCTAGAACCTTTGCTGCAGAACCTGGCAAAGTTAGGGTTTGAGGTCAAAGTTGACCTCAAACTTGACTAGGTTAGGGTTGACCTTGACCCTGACCAGGTTAGGGTCAACCTCGACCTTGACCTCTTCCCACCAGGATTTCAAATTTTCATTTGTCGACAGTTTGGCTTTCGGGATAATTATTTCTCTGCCTCCGAGTCGGCTATTTCAGGCTCCGGAATGGTAAATCCTTTAATTGTATTTAATCAAGGTATATTTTCTAAAGGTGAGGACCTAATTGGGATTTAATTCTCCAAGGTGGCCCATCTAGAGGAGTGTGCCCTAGATCACTATAAAAGGAGGCCTTCCTCTCTCATTTTCACATCAAGTTTTTCACATCACATCTCATCTCAAGCAATCAAGCATCTAGAGCTCTCAAGTGCAAGCAAGTATTCAAGCATTCAAGTGTTCAAGCATTCATCCATCAAGGAGATCCATTGTTAGCCATTGAAGGATTCAATCTCTTTGGATCCCCCTTGAAGATCCACCCTTCTCCATCCATTCAAGCCTTCTCATATGCAAAGATCAAATCAAGATTGGTGTTGAAGATCAAATACCATTGATTAGAGACATCTTTCCATCCATTAAAGCATTCCTACTTGTGGATTTGAGGATTTGAATCCTCTACAAGGACTTCAACATAAGCGAGGTGATTTGTTTCAATTACTTTGTTTATGCACAATATATTTCAATTCAATTTCAAGGTTAATTCCTAAATTGGGGTTTGACTGAGGCAAACCCCCCATACAACCAAAAACCCCCATTTTCTTGTAGGTACAGGTGTGAAATATCAGATCTGAGAGTGAATTTGGATACCCTTTTCGGTAATCTTTCAGGATCTGCGAACAGAATCAGAATCAGACTTCAAATAAATAATGTGGTCATTGACCTTTTAAAAGGTCAAAGTCGACCTGTGTGAATTTGGAGAAAAGATTTCTGGGTTTTGTCCACCTCGACATTTCTAGTCCAAAATAGGTGATAGAATCTTCAGAAAGTTCATATAGAAGCTAGAATTCAGCATTTTCCAGATCTGCCCTAATTCAAAGTTAGTATTTGCACTTCAATTATTTCAGTTTCAAGTATAACACATTCTACCTAGGGAAACATCAGATTTATTCTTTCTTTCATATTCTCCATCAAATTGATTTGATTTTGCATTAGCCTTTTAGGTTGATCAAATTGGATCTCCTTGTTGGGAATTTGGGTTTGAGAATAGATCTCATATTCCCCTTAAAACATTTGAATGAGGTTGAATACATTTTAACATCATTCAATAACTAGTAAATCAAACTTGTGGTCAACTATCCAAAAGTAATCAACTTGTAGAATATGAAACTCTTAATAGTAAAACACATCAAATAATATTCACACAAGTATGACACCATGATTTAACATGGCAACCCAATCTGGGAAAAACCACCAGTTACATGCTACCAATTTTCACTCTTCTGAAGTGAGCTCTGTGAGGAGCCAACCATGCTAAAGGTTACAGTATACACTGTTAGGTGTGACCCTGGTAAATGATTTAATCACCTTGTTAGGAGTGGCCTTGTTATAGGACTTAAGAACATCCCATTAGAATGTCACCTTGATTAAAGTATTTACAAATGACTATTAGGTTAACTTTGATTAAAGGATTTCAACTAATACAATAATTAGGAAATAACATTAGATTTGATCTGATACATACTGTAATCACCTAAAAATGGACAAAGACAATTTAAAGATAAATTGAGTCAAATCAAAGAAAATCAAGGACAAAATTGAAGCAATTGAATCACAATGCATAATTGGCCAATCAAAATTAAAATCAAGTCTTAATTCGAGATAAATCAAAATTGAGAGCACTTGAATCAAATGCAATCAAATCAAAATACAATTAGACCAAATAATTGTATGGTCTTGGATTAAATCAAATTCAACCCAATCAAGGGGTACATGGCTAAAATAAATCAATTAAATCAATTAATAAATATTAATTACTCTCAACAATCCAAAAGGAGAGGAAATCCAAGCAACCAATGAGATTTGAGGAAAGGCATTCACATGGATCAAGCCAAATTCAATCCCAATCACTCAAAGTGAAAGAGAATCTTGTCCATCCATCTTGTTTACTTGTCCCAAGCTTTGAGGACACAAACTTTGCATTGTCTTCAGAGGGTGGAACCAAGGACTCAACCAAGGCTTAATCATGATCAACAACATTACACCCCCTACCATTGGGAAAATATATAAAAGGAAGGCCTAAATTCATCATAATTAATAACCACACATCTTAGAATTGCATCAAACCTCTTGCATTTTATAGCTAGAAAGGCATTTAAGAGCTTAATTAGCATTCAATTTGATCCAATTATTAGCTTTAGCTTGTTTATCTTATCAATTCTCATTCTAGGACTGCCATTAATGGTAGCTTGATAAGAGTTTCCATTAACATCATTAGATAAAGAGCCATAGGATGCTCAATTGATCATTAATTTGCTAAATAGTTGCTAAATTGTGGTTTATTTAGTTTCTATTTCAATTATTGTCAATACTAATCATATGAAGATACTATTTCTGGTATACAAAATGACACCCACCATGGGGCCAAATGCTTCACTTTACTAAATGATCAGATTCATATCATTTTTGTCAAATTTGCATGTCTTTAACTCTTGAATTTTTCAGGAAACAACACTTTTGACAGGTGAAGCAATGCTTTTTCACGATAAAATGGCACTTTCAAGCACTGTTCTAGTGCTTTTACGATAAATTTGGGCACCTTTGCCCTGATCAGTGGTGCTTTTGATCTTTCTGTCATCCTTCTATCATTCTTTCAACATTTTTTCTATTTTACTACATGCATTTTTCCTGACTACTAGGCGCTTTTGATATTTTACTGAGCGCTTTTGCTATTATTTTACTGCCTTTAATCAATTATGTGGTCCTTCTGCAAGTTATTTGAGCGCTTTTGAATTTTCTGACAGAATTGAAGCAGTGCTTTTAATCTAATAAAGTAGCACTTTCAAGCAATAAAATAGCGCTTTTAACTATTTCGGGAGTGCTTTTGCATAATTTGCTAATCTAATTAATCTAACTGTAGTAAAATGATTTACTGTATTCTACAGGATGTCTGATCACAAAAAGGTGAGAAAACCAGAGAGCAAGTTTAATCACGAAGGCAAGGCTTTGGCTAGGAAGATCAAGAGGGAAAACTTTGCTCATATCAAAGTGGTTCTTGAGGAGTCACAAGAAGAAGAAAAACATGTATATTAGAATTATCTTAAGATTGTAGAAGCTTACAAAACCAAATCCATATCACTTAATTGTATTTTTACTCCTTAGTTCAAGTTTTTCTTAAAATTTGCAAATAAGGTTTTTAAGATTCAAGACATAAACTTTGCTTCTTCAAATTTGATTTGGTTTCCCTCATTGTGATTGTTTGTGTTGACTAACTTGCTGGTGGAAAAGCACATTGGGAAAGGAGAGATATTGCCAAGGTAATGATAAAAATGATAAAAATCACTCAAAAATGCCCCAATCTTTTGTTAGCTACAAGGAAAGGTAAGCCTCAAAGTAGTCAATATTTTCCCTTAAATTGTGGCATTGGAGCATTTTCAAAATCTAGTAATTACAAACAACCTCTCTTTGTTTGGAAAGTTTAGCATTTAGGCCTATGCTCTTCACTTCTTCTAGTGAATCAAAATGCCAAAGGTGTTGAACTTTTTGATTAATAAGAAAGGTTGAGGAATCAAGCACATAAAATCAAAGCCCCTTGTTTGTGGAAGAGAGTAGAAATACTCAAATCCCTATAGTTAGTGGGTGAAATAAATTGAACAACATTTTTTATTGTGTTTGGAAACTAAAGGAAAATTTAGGGATATGCTCTTCACCTTTTAGTGAACCAAATTCCCAAAAACTTGACCTTAACTCCATTTCCTTGCTTTATATGAACATGCTAGAACATTAGTGGGCTCGCCTCCCGAGAATTTGCCTTAACGAGGCCAGTGAGAGGGACAACCCAAAGTGGGATACGCTTTCTTTTGCTATGGGAATCCAACCCACTATAAAATGAAACACATGCATCCTTAATGGGGTGTGTGACAAACGTATTTTAAATTTTTTGAACTTCCTCTAGTAGTCCTTTTTGGATTGTGCCAAATCATACTTTTGTGCATGTGGGAAGCCCCTTAACATACTTGGGGGATGAAAGTTTAAGATCTATTTGAATGGAATCTACATTAAATCCTTGATAAAATAGCAAGACCACCTTTTAGAGCTATGTTTACGAGCCAAATCTTGTGCTAGGTAGGTGCTTGAAGTGTCTTTTTGTGCAAAACCTGTGACAACGTTCTTCAAATCAAACATTTTGTGTTAAGAGGGTAAAAAGAGACAAGTGAATGTATGATTGTTGTGTTTGAAATACATAAACAAGTGAGAGAGATATCCATTGAAAAATTCATCTTACCTTTTAATCTCTTCAATTTAAAATCAACAATTCTCGAACCAAGGATCATTCCAAATCAAACCCTTGTTGGATGCTGGTTTCCACATGGTCCCACACATATAGGGTATCTTTACAAGGAGACAACACTCTTGCTGCAAACGAAGAACAAGAATACCAAAGTCTTTTCAAAGGTCCTAATCAAGAAGAAATTTTCACAAACTTGTTTGACAAAAGACTTGGAGAAATGGAGAGAAATTCTGCATATCATAATTACCAACCAGGAGGGAATAATTAGAACATTAAAAATGCCAATAATAATTCTACCGAAACACTCAAAGAAAAGGTTGATAGAGAAGCCCAAGATCAGGAATTCCTAGAGGTCATGGAGAAAGTAATAGATAAGGATAGGGAGATGTTTTTCCTAAGTTTAGCTCAAGCGGGAGTAAAGCTTCCCCATGATTTTGATATAGAACAACTTAAGAAAGTTCAATAGCAAGATGATCCCATGAATGCTATGACTAGGAAAATAAAGGCCTTTCAAGAACAAATAGATATCATGAAAAAAGAAGCTGAACCTAAGGCCTTTTCTATTGAAGCTTTGTGTCCTTTTCCATTCGATAAAAGCTTAGTTATGGTACCTTTTCCTTTTAGTACCATTTTTCCTAAATATGATAAATATATGGGTAAAACAGACCCACAGGATCATTTAAGGGAGTTTTGTGCCCTAAGCATTGAGTTCATGCATAATGACACATACCTAATGAGACTCTTTCCTAGGAGTTTAGGAGGTCCCACCATGGAGTGGTTTTCAAAACTACCCCAAGGAATAAAGAACTTTGAGGAATTAGCCTCCAAGTTCATAACCCTTTATTCTTATAACATTGAGCATGAAATTACAATGCTCAAGTTGTGTGATACCAAATAGAAAGATGGAGAGTCCTTCCTAGGATTCCTACAAAGGTGGAGGACCGTTTTCGCAAGGTATCCATGAAGTATCCCCGAGAAAGAAAAGATGGAGATTGCCAATAATTTGGCCACGGAAATGAATTATAGATTACAACTCCAATGTCCCCTAACATTTGAAAAACTCATCGAAAATGGGATCAAGATTGAGGAGGTATTGGTTAAGAGAGGTGAAATAAAATTATTTAAAGATAACAAATCCAATAACACCAACAACAACAACAACAATAATTATGTGCCTAAATATTTCAATAATCAAGGGTCCAATAATTATAATGATAAATCTAAATCATGGATAAAGAATAACAACAAAAACCTTGTGAATGATGGAGTTGTGGAGGCCCACAACTTGAAGGCAACCCCTTTTACCTTATCATATGGAGCTAATTTTTCAAACAATGTCAATCAATCAAATAGAGCTCCATTTAATTCCAATAGTGCCAATAACAATTCCAACAATTCCAATAATAATGCCAATAATCCTAATGGGAATAAGTCCAAATATTTTTTCTCCAATTATAACAAAAGAAAATTCACCTATTTAGGTGAACCTTTGTAGAATGCATTAAGGACCTTGGTTGCCAACAAAGTCATCACATTACTTGATATGAAAGATTATGAACCTCAAGATAAACCCTATTGGTGGAATGACTCTCATCATTGTGAATATCATCAAAATAGAGGTCATCTAACCAATGAATGCATGGGATTGAAACACTTGGTGCAAGAATTAATAGATAATGGAACCATCAAAATTTAAGGACCTCAAAACAATGAGGACCACATGGCTTTCAAGAATCCCTTTTTGAATCAGGAAAAGGGTGAGTCATCTAAGGCTAATCAAAATTTAAATAAAGGCAATGAGAAAGTGAACTTTGCTCATACTTATGATAACATGATTAATACTTTAAGAGAAGAGGATAATACCATAAATGTTGTCATAGTAAAGAAAAATTCAAGAGAGGCATTATCAAATGTTGTCACTAGGGGGCAAGCATAAAAAATTATTCTACCTACTAATGCTCCTAAAGTGGTGGTATCAAATCAAGCTTCAAGCTCATCATCAAAACAAGACAACTTGGTTGATCAATTACAAAGAACTCCCACTCAAATCTCTATCTTGGAGTTACTCAAATTATCACCAATCCATAAAGACATTTTGGAGAAAGCTTTATTGAAAACCAATCTGCCTCTAGACTTGGAGGTAGAAAAATTTAAAAATATGGTGGGGTACCTCATTGCACCCCATTTCCAATAATTTTTTGAACAAGATGACATGTCCCTTAATCATCCTCAAAATCTTCCCTTACACATAGAAGTCTTGATTCACAAGCATAGGGTGAAAAGAGTCCTTATAGATGGAGGAGCCGGCCTAAACATTTGTACCCTTAGCCTAGTAAAAGCCCTAGGATTTTCTGAGGAGGCTATTGACCCTAAGAAAAAGATAACCATAAAAGCCTACGATGATGAAGAAAGAGCTTCAAAAGGAGTCATAGTGTTACCCATAAGAGTTGGTCCTATGCAAAAAGAGACCATATGCCAAGTGTTGGACCTAAAATTGAATTACAATATCTTACTAGGAAGGCCATGGACTCACAAGATGCAAGCCGTGTCATCTACTTATCATCAATGCCTAAAATTTCCTTATCTAGGGCAAGAGATAATGGTAAGTAGGGATCTAAACCCATTCCAATATTGTAACAATGTCAAGCTTATTAATGAATCCTTAGTCCCACACAGTGCATAAGGGTCTATACCTAATCAAATGGAGCAAGGTTAAAGTTCTAAGGACATCCCTTTGTTGAAAGGAAAAGAAAAGATGGAAGGGGAGATTGTTATGGAAGATACACCAAAACTCACTAATCTAACTATATCAACTAAAGGAAAAGAGAAGGTTAGTGAGGATAAAATTATTGAAGAACCAAAAGAAGACCATACCAAAGCTACCCAAGTGTACACTAAAGAGGCCCATTATCAAAAAATGGACCAAATGATGAAGAATTTTGATAAGCAATGCAAGATCAAGAAAAAAGGCATAGGTGAATACTCCTTATATATGATGGACCTACCTTTATCACCCAAATCCTTTGGAAGACCCTCAAATCTACCCCATATATACAATGATAAATTTGTGAGGGAAAGTACATCATCCACCATGGATGAAGAAGACAATGAGATCCTAAATTGGTTATATAAAGATGAAGAATCAAGTGCACATGTTAAACATATTCAAAATATAACCATTCCCACACATCAATATGGGAAAGGGTTTTCAATCATGCAAAAGATGGGGTACAAAGGTCAAGGACCTTTAGGTACAAGGAATGAAGTACTTGTTGAACCAATAGAAAGTACATGGTGAGATACCAAGGAGAAAACAAGATTAGAGTATCTTGAAGAAGGATACACTCAAAAACATTATCCCAAATTGCATAGCCAAATATTACAATTAGAATCTCATAGTGATGAGGATTCTAATGAGTGGGAATGGGAGACCCTATCTGATGAGTCATGCCATATAAGGGTATTGATGTTATTCATACATATGCTTCTACCAAGGATAAAGGACAAATAGCAGAATTAAGCTCAAATCAAGCATCTAGTTCTAGCCAAGTGGTTCTAAATGATGTACCAAGTATAGAAATAGAGATAAATCAATGGGTAGGTGAACCACACATTCCTTCATGGAGACCTACTATGGAAGAATCAAACGCTAGGTTTAATCCACATGAATTTTATCCAATAGAAACCCTAGAGGAGTCTAGTGAGGACTTTGATCCTTCTTCTTTAGAACATTTAGAGGAAGCCCATGTTAGAGACTTTCAAGATACAATGTATGAACCATCCAATAATGAGATATACACCTTAAATCCAATTGAAATAAACCTAAGTGTTGACCCATTAACCCTCATACACCTGAACTTAATTGAATGGAATTCCATTGAACCCACTACCCTTCCAACCTTCTTGAATGACAACGTGGTGTCCCAATACCTTAATGCAGTTGAAACATCTTCTATTAGAGAATATCAAGAAGAATTGATCAAGGGGAGCATCCAAACTTTCAATTTGAGAAAAAATGAAAAAAATGAAAAAAATAGAAAAAGAAAAGAATCAAGTGTTGAAAACCACATTGTGGCAACATTAGATCAAGAAGAAAAAAATAAAGAAATAAAGGATGTTTCCAAAGGTGAAAACCCAAATGAGGAACCTAAGGAAGGGAGTTTGGATGCTCTACTAGAACTTTATGAGGAAAGATCTCCAATCTTAATTGAGCCAACAAAAAAGATAAATATTGGATCAGAAATAGAGCCAAAGATCATCCACCTAGCAACATCACTATCTAGCGAAGAAAGAACAGAATTCATTAAGCTCTTTAAAGAAAAGCAAGTCAAATTCGCATGGTCTTATGACAATATGTCGGGTTTAGACCCAAATCTGATAATGTATCATCTAAATATCAAGGAAGGAGCCAAACATATTAAGAAAAAGCTAAGGAAGATGCATCCACATATAGCACTACTTGTCAAGGTAGAGTTAGAAAAAATATTGAAAGTGGGATTTATAAGGGCCATTGATTATGTACAATGGATCTCAAATATAGTGCCAGTATCAAAAGAAGACAAATCCATCAGAATCTGCATGAATTTTAGAGACTTAAATTTGGCATGTCCTAAAGATGACTTCCCACTTCTGAGCATAGATGCCATTGTGGACTTAACAGTAGGACACTCTATATTTTCACTCATGGATGGATTTAGCAGATATAACTAGATAAAGATAGCACTAGAAGACCAAGATAATACCTCTTTTACATGTGCATGGGGTACTTTCTACTGGAATGTCATGCCGTTTGGGTTAAAGAATGCCAAAGTGACCTATCAACAGGCAATGACCACAATATTCCATGATATGATGCATAAGTTCATGGAGGACTATGTGGATGAAACATTAGCCAAATCCCATTCAAGAAAAGAGAACCTGCCAATTTTGGTGAATTTTTTTGAAAGATTAGAAGAATTCAAAGTGAGACTTAACCCAAAGAAATCTGCATTTGGAGTCCAATTTGACAAACTGCTAGGCTATATTGTATCTGCAAAGGGAATAGAAGTGGATCCTGCTAAAGTGAAGGCTATAATGGAAATGGAAGCACCTAAAAAAATTAGTCAGATGAGATCTTTACAAGGAAGGATCCAATCCATTAGGAGATTTATCTCCCAATTGGCAAAAAAATGTCATAATTTCATCCAACTTTTGCATAAGGATACAATTTTCAAATGGGATGAAAAGTGTGAAGAAGCCTTTAATCTATTGAAGAAATGATGCAAGAGCATCCTAGGTGTAAGAGCAATCTTGCATCACCCAAAAATATTTTTGTTTACTTTTCAATAAGGGCTATCTTGTGCAGAGCTGCTATTTATGGAAACTTACTATTTTTAGTAAGTTGGTCATATGATCTCGGAATGTTCTAATTTCATAGTTGGAGGTTCATCTCAATCATTTCAGCCTACCAGTTGAGTTTCATTATCACATCATCAGTATTGGTGAAGTTATTGAGGTTTTTGGGTATGAAATCTTTCAGGTCAATTTTGAAGGCCTTAGAGGCTCCGGATCATGATCGACCCCCCACTGATTGGCGCTAGTGCATGTTAGGCACTGTAGATCCCATCATGGTGTTTTCGAAAAGTGGTTACAATAGAAAAATAGAGCTACGGTTAGAAAGTTATGGCCTCCGAAAGTTGGGTTACCTAAAATCATATTTTTGTATTTCTTTTGAGCCGACCCTATTGTAATAATTGTGAAAAATAAATAATTCTATGTCTAGTCGGCCTAAAGGGCTACATTTCTGGAACCTTCTCGGGCGGTGGAAATTGCCTATATAAGAAAGGTCTATAGTATTGTCTTAGGTAGTTGGGGAAAGTTCTGGGTTGTAGATCTGGATAATAATTCAAGGCCTTGTCCTACAGAATATTGTAAGGGAATGCCCATGTGGCTTTGCATATTGTAATTCTAAAAGTTTGTAATTCCACATTTGTGGAGATAATAAGAAAGCAATTTTTTGTTCTTGCATATTGTTGTTGTTTTTCTATTTTTGTTATGTGTTTGTGGTATTAAGGGGAGCACCCTTCATCAAGAAATATCTCATGAATCCACCAATCTTGACGCCACCTATTAGAGGCAAGCCCTTGATCATATACATTTCAGCAATGGAGAATTCATTGGGGGCACTTTTAGCACAAGAAGATGAAATAGGAAAAGAAAAGGCAATTTACTACATAAGTAGAACCTTGGTCAAATATGAGCTGAATTATACATTCATGGAAAGGGCATGCTTGGCCATGGTTTTTGCTTCACAAAAATTACGCCATTATATGCTAGCCCACAAGATAAGGCTCATTGCCAAAATTGACCCGTTGAAGTATCTACTTAGTAAAACATCATTGAATGGAAGGCTAGCAAAGTGGGTTATGGTGCTAAGCCAGTTTGACATAGAATATGTTGATAGAAAATCAATCAAAAAGAAAGTCATTGTAGAACAATTAGCAGAAGCACCACTTCAAGATGATCATCCCATCCAAGTGGAATTCTCGGATTCAGAGATTGTGAAAGTTGAGGCAAAAACATGGCAACTATATTTTGATGGTTCCTACACTCATCATGGATCAGGAGCTGGCATACTTCTCATTACTCCTCAAGGTTCTACTATCCCTAAGTCCTAAAATGTTTTATTCCCATGCACAAATAACATAGTAGAATATAAAGCCTTGGTTATTGGAATCAAGTTGGCATTAGAGCGGAAAGTGACAAAATTAAAAGTTTAAGGAGATTCACAATTAGTCATTAATCAAGTCAATGAAGAATATTAGATGAAAGATGACAAATTGATACCCTACAAAAACATGGTGGAAAGTCTTACAAATTATTTCATACTTATTACATTTGAACAAGTGCCAAGAGAAAAGAACAAAGTAGTGGATGCAATGGCAACTTTGGCTTCACTTCTGCAAATGCCTGATCAGAGTACCATATATGAATTCCTGGTAGAAGAAGTGGATCAACCCGCATTTGACCCTACCTACCCTTACACCATTTTCTTGTTGACTACAAATGAATCACCTTGGTATGGACCTATTTAAACTTACTTGAAAGATCAAATCCTTCCCATAGACCAAACCAGGAATCAAAAGAAAAGCTTCATTCGCCAAGCCGCCCGATACACCATAATCTCTGAAACATTGTATCACAAAAGTCTAGATGGAATGATCCTTAGATGTTTAGAAGAAGAAGAATCAAATGTAGCCTTACAAGAAATCCATGAAAGAATTTGTGGATCACACTCAAACAGATTAACCCTAACTAAGAAACTTCTTAGGATAGGATATTTTTGGCCTACGATGGAGAAAGACACGTGTAACTTTGCAAAAACTTGTAGAAAGTGTCAATTCCATGGAAACTTGATACATGTGCCCACACAAGAGCTTCATCCAATGACAAATACTTCGTCATTCTATCAATGGGTCTAGACCTAATAGGCATGATTTATCCACCATCCTCGAATGGTCATAAATTCATCATCACGACAACTAATTACTTTACCAAGTGGGTGGAAGCTGTACCCTTATGAACTGCAACAAGAAAGTAGATATCTTTGTTTATCCTCAATCATATTATTTGTAGATATGGCATACCTCATGCTATCATAACGGATAATGCAAAGCATTTAAAAAACAAAGACCTAAAGGAATTATGCACCAAGTTTCACATGATTCATCATTCTTCTTCAATCTATTACCCCCAAGGTAATGGAAAAGCCGAAGCAACAAATAAAAACATCTTGAAAATTTTGAAGAGAATGGTGGACAATTTAGGTAGAGATTGGTACATCAAAATAAACTTGACCTTATGGGCTTATAGAAAAAGCATAAGAATGCCAATAGGAGCTACACCTTTTTCCTTAGTCTTTGGAGCAGAAGCAGTTTTTCCTTTGGAGGTAGAAATCCCATCTTTAAGGGTATCTCTTCATGGTTTGATAAGTGAGGAAGACTGTAGGGTTGCTAGATTACAAGAACTAGAACTCTTAGATGAGAAACAGAAGCAAGCATTTGATCATTTGAAGGTGTACCAAAATAGAATGTCAAGGACTTATAATAAGCACATGAAGGCAAGAACATTCAAATAGGTGACCTAGTGTTGTGAGAAAATCCAAAGAATCAAGCAGAAAGAGAAAAGAAAGGAAAATGGGAAGCAAACTCATTAGGACCATTTATCATTGTTGAAAATTTTGGGACCGGCACCTACAAACTAGCAGATTGTGATGGTGAAGAACTACAAGAGCCTATCAATAGCATACATCTAAAGAGGTTCTATACATGAGGTAGAAAAAAGGGTATAAAGAGTATCAGATGGAGGGGCATCATATTTATTGTATATAGTCAAAAGAGATCTTGAAAATGCCAAAAACATTTGAAAAGAAGAAAAAGAGCAAACAAATGGAAAAGCAGAAAAGATAAAAAATAGTGGAAAATTGAGCATGAAGAAAGAAAAAACATTCATATATGATCCTCAAAAATATGTTGTCTTGGTGAAAACCTAGAAAATAGGTGCCTTGATGATATAAATTTTTTTTTGAAAAAAAGAAAAATGCAAAAAAATTGAAAAAGAGAAAAAGTGCCTTGGTGAAAACCTAGCAAATAGGCGCCTTGGTAGCAAAAAAAAGAGAAAAGCTTTAAAAATAGAAAAAAAAAGCAAGATCTATTCAATCGGTGAAAACCTGGTAAACAGGCGCCATTGAAACTCCAAGTCAGTTGCATACCTAGAAGGTCACCTTGTAAACATTGCATTCACTAGCATTTGTATATATTGCATAATAAAACCCCACAATTGCATTTGCGAGTACCTCAAGATTTTGGTCACCTAATCTGCAAATTGTCCTAAGTCCCACAAAGGAAATTATCTCACATTGGGGGAAATCTACTCAAAAAGGAGAAAGGATTCATCAAAGAAAGCTTTATTCAATCAAGGAATCAATTCATCAAATTCGAAAGAGGAACACTTAAATCAAATCTACATTCTAATCCAATTTGAGCCAAAACACAAAATTTGATCCAGGAGCCTACATGACCTTATCTTTATCAGGATTACAAGTATGAAATGGATGGAACTACACTTGAAATATGGATTTGAAAAACATTGCAAGAAATTTTTCTAAATGTTGACTCAATTGATGAAATCATGTCTTTCTAGCGAATCGATGAAAGTTTTAAACTAGACAAGCTATGATGAAAGGATGATATTTTTCTTGATTTCTGAATGATTGTCTTAAAATCAAATTTTTAAATCATGTATTATTTGTCTAAGGACGTGATCATCAAAAAATCATTCAGGACTTGTAGGATAAAACTGAGATTTCTGCTTGTTTACACAAAAGGATACCTTGGTTATTTTGATCTTCAATATCATAATACCAACATCCACTTGCAACATAGAATCCAAAAAAAATGGTATTTGCACTCTAATGATTGGCTTCAATCAGTGATATTTGTACTGAAGAGAGATGGGAAAGAAAATAAAGAGGTGCAAAAAGTATTCATATCATCATAGTTGAACTAGTGATGGTTGTACTAAAATAGGATCCAAAACAAAAAACATTCAATGATGATTATAAGCTCCAAATTTTGAATAATGACAGTTAGCTGCATACATCTTAGATTAAGTGCATTGTATATATTGTTTTGCCTTAGCTTAATTTGCAAGAGGAAAATAAAAAGGGGGTGTACTCAAATAAAAAATTAAAAGATCATCAAAACAACTATATAGGATCGAGTGTGTTGGAAATCAAAAAACAAATAAAAAACAAAGTGCATTTCATTAGTTCACTTGCATTACATTTAGGTCATTTTTAAGCTACATTAACTCATCTTCATTAAAATTTTCATATATGTAGATGTGTATAACATTTGAATTATTAGGTGCATTGCATTAAGGCATTATCATTAGATTGCATTCATCTCATTTACAGTGCATACATTAAAGTGCATTGCATTAGTTAGAAATCATTCATTACATCCATTAAGATCATTCAACATTAAATGCATATCATACATGATAGTACCATCCATGCATATTACATATATCATTAAAAGCTCATAAATCATTGCATCAATACATCACATTTACATATCAAAAGAAATGCATTCATTAGATTCATTATCCATCTATTATCCATTGCATACATCAATATCATTAAAGTAAAGCCATTACATATTGCATTCATCTATTCTATGTCATACATAAGACAAAACATTTAACTATCATTAGGACATATGCATACATTGAAAATTACATTCTGAAAAGCATGAAACAAAACATATAAAATATAGAATCATATAGCGCACCATATCATGTAAAACATCTGAAAAAGAGATCCAACACATAAAGACATCATATATAGTCAAATCTATCAAAGAGAGTATCAAAGTCCATGGTACCATCATCATAAAAGGAATAAGATATCAAAGTCTAACATGATCACCAAAGCAATATCTAAAGATCAATGTATATCAGCTAGCAAAGTATCAACTCAAATAACATCAATTGATAAAAAATGATACAACAAAGGTCCAATGTCTCGATCATAGAAACATAAAAGAGATCATATATCATCAAAGTATAAATGAAACAATTGAAATATCTCATGAGAGATCAATTGATAAAGTCACCGGTACTACCAGTGCCACTGGTATCACCAGGACCATCGGGACCAGGAGCACTATCTGGAGGATGACTAGAACTGGCCTATAACCCATGTTGAGTCATAGCAGCCATAAAACTCTGTATCATCGAGCTCAACTGTGAAACCTGCTACTAAATAGACAATATCTAAGTCTGCAAAGATGTAATATCTGATGCTGAGGCTAGCCCATGACCCTGTACTACAGAAGACTATGGAGGAGGAAAAAAAGTAGATGGCATTGCCGAAGAAGATGGATCACCCAAAGATGGAATAAAATGAGAAGATGAAGGATGTAAAGATGATGAAGGCATGGAAGCTAAAATAGAAGTAGAAGCAAAAGAAGCTTCCTGAACCATAGGAACAATCAGAGGAATAACTTGTTGAGCAAGAGGACCCTGTACTTGATCAAGCAATACCTATGCAATACTTGCATCCATCTCCCTCTGGTGCTTAGCCCTAGGCCTATCTACTGGATGTCTGGCCATGTAATGTAAAACCCTATCAACCTATCAACCTCTAGCCTGATCATCACCTCTAGGAGGAATTGGAGAAACAACTATCACTGGCATTTGTACTCTACCTGCTCTAGCTCCGTGAAAACCCTGTCATCCGCACCGAGCTCTGATCCTACCATGACCACCACCTCCATCATCATCATCATCATCCCCACCACCATCTCCACTAGCACCGTCACTAGCACCATCATCCCCATCTGATAACTCCTCAATAGTGGGAATCCTCTTGGTAGGATCTGTGAACCTAGGAAAAGGATAGTGATGTAACCAGGCACCATACTCATTAGTGATACTTGCATCCATGATATGGGACCTAGGAGCTCACGAATGATACCCAATCTCTCGTATCTCTCATATAGCTATACCATAGTCTACACATGGGCCCCACAATGATCTCTTGGCCTGTACATGAGCATACATAGCTACACCTTGTGGCATATCCTGAACATGCCCATACTGATGAAAAATGTGGCGAAAGCAAAATCTCTTGATAACAAATGTAGAGAGACTAATCATCCAACAAGGGTAGAACATGTAAGGAATCTCACCATCATCCTCTGGCCAAGCCTCACATCCAAGATAAGGTCTCCAAACAACGGTATCTAGGTCATCAATCTGATGGTGCCAATAATCTAGCTTACCCATATGGGTCTGGATAATGATACCACTATACATCCATACAAAAGGCCAACCTAGTTGATGATCTCATGCTATCATAGGACGTGACACTGGGATATGCTCCCAAGTCCAAAGCTGTAATAAAATAGCTCCAACAGTCAAAGTGGTAGAATGTCTATACACAATAGTATGTAACTTGTGATATAATTGTGCCAACACACAGGAACCCCAGTCAAACTGATGAGGCTCTGCCATCAAATCCTCTAGAATAGGACCCCACCCAACTACAAACCCATGTCCACACCTATCAAGAAGTAGGAAACCACCGATCAGAGTACCAAAAATAGTTGGTAGAATAGGGAATGAAATGAACTGAGCCCATTGGATATGGCGATCACCAATGGAAGGATCACCGAAGACCCATTGACATGTTGAGCCATCATAGATAGTATCATAGTAGATAAGCTCTCCTCAAGTAGGTAACTGTAGAATGAGATAGACATCCTCAGGTGTAATGGTCATTTCCCCCATGGGAAGATGAAAGGTGTTATGGTCTGAGTGCCAACGCTCAGCCATAGCAGTGATAAGACCCTAATTCACTCAGAATCAAGGAAGATACAAAAGAAAGGATAAGCCACATCGAGTGATATGAAAATGATCAACAACACTCAAATCAGGTATCATATCCTATGACAAAGGATATGAACCATGGATAAGTAAGGACCCAAGATCCTCCTACAAAAAGAAAGTTCAAACACATCAGAGTTGAAATTAGAAATTATGGGACTATCCTAAGTCAATCAAAAATTTATAAACCTATCAAACCACAATCAAATTTCATGTTTCTACTTAGACAGAATGGAAATTTTATCATCACCCATCATCTAAATCTAGATTGACAAATGATATTCTAATTATGACTGATTCCTAACTGACATATCACAACTTGTTATAAAATATCAAGATTGGGAACTTAACCTATCAATTGATCAACGTCGATGAAAGATTACAATTTGGACTTGAACAAAATTCAATTTTTTTTGCAAAGTAAAAACGTTGTTTCATGGTGCAAAAGAGAATAAAATCAAAAGTGCTGCTTAAAGGTGTGAAAGCACTTACTAATGTTTTAAAAGTGACAAACTAATTAAAAGCACTCAAATATATAGCGGAAGCGCTCCTAAAAGTTGTAAAAGTGCAAGCATGTGTAAAAGCACACATTAACAAAGTAAAAGTGGAGAAGGGCATAAAATTGGCAAGCAAAAGTGCTCAACCAATTCGTGGAAGTGCTTAGTAAAAGTGCGGAAGCGCACTTTAAAAGGCAAAAGTGCCATTAAATCACGCAAAAGCACCCATTCAAGGAAAAAAGAGAAAAAAAGGGCTACTTACCAGGAAAAAATTGGAAAAAGTTGAAATAAATGCATGAATAAAAAAAATAAAGAGGTACAAAGACTCACCGGAGGTCCAGAGCTACGCAAACACTGATACTGGCAGCATTTCTCGAACAGATGCTCACGAAGAGGGACATACATCGCAGAAAGTCAAAAGCTCAAAGAGAGTAAAAGTCAAAAGTGAAAGGTAAAAATGAATAGGAAAAAGGGATTTTGACCCCTTTATATAGGTTTTTGACCTAAAAAGAGGTAACTTTGACCTAAGCGATGACTTTTTCATCAAAATTGACCTAATAAATTGACTTTATCATCAAATTAGCCAACGTAGAGGCATTTGAAATCAAATGGACCAAACATCGATATCAAAAATCAAAATAAAATTTACTAAAATTTGAAATAAATCAAAATCAAAGTGACCTAAAACATTAAGATTATCAAACAACGATCAAATTTTATTTTATTTTTGAGGGGGCATACCATTGGAAATATCAAACATCAACAAGATCATCATCAAGAATCAAGAGATCGATCATCAAATCAAAGCGAAAGCTTTTATCAGGAAATTTTTCGTAATCAATCAAATGGGGCATTACATCAAGATCAATCATCAAATTAGGTATCACATTAGAATATTTCATCAAATTCTAACATCATATCAAGGATTCATCATCAGAACGACCATCATAATCAAACATCATATCAGAATGATCATTAGAATTGCATCAAGGGTATTAAATCAATCAAAATCTGCATCAATCTCATATCAGATATTAAGAATTGACCATTGAAAGCTATCAAGTGAACATCAAAGATTGACCATCAATGAATCAGGACCTATCATCAAGCAAGATCAAAGTATTCTTTGAATCGACATGCTTTGCACGTCAACTCAAAGAGGGGCATTTGTAATCACCTAAAAATGGACAAAGACAATTTAATGAGAAATCAAGTCAAATCAAAGCAAATCAAGGACAAAATTGAAGTAATTGAATCACAATGCATAATTGGCCAATCAAAATTAAAATCAAGTCTTAATTCGAGATAAATCAAAATTGAGAGCACTTTAATCAAATGCAATAAAATCAAAATACAATTAAATCAAATAATTGTATAGTCTTGGATTAAATCAAATTCAACCCAATCAAGGGGTACATGGCTAAAATAAATCAATTAAATCAATTAATAAATCTTAATTACTCTCAACAATCCAAAAGGAGAGGAAATCTAGGCAACCAATGAGATTTGAGAAAAGGCATTCACATGGATCAAGCCAAATTCAATCCCAATCACTCAAAGTGAAAGAGAATCTTGTCCATCCATCTTGTCTACTTGTCCCAAGCTTTGAGGACACAAACTTTGCATTGTCTTCAGAGGGTGGAACCAAGGACTCAACCAAGGCTTAATCATGATCAACTACACTAGATCCCCTACCATTGAGAAAATCTATAAAAGGAAGGCCTAAATTCATCATAATTAATAACCACACATCTTAGAATTGCATCAAACCTCTTGCATTTTATAGCTAGAAAGGCATTTAAGAGCTTGATTAGCATTCAATTTGATCTAATTGTTAGCTTTAGATTTTTTATCTTATCAATTCTCATTCTAGGACTGTCATTAATGGTAGCTTGCTAAGAGTTTCCATTAACATCCTTAGATAGAGAGCCATAGGATGCTCAATTGATCATTAATTTTCTAAATAGTTTCTTAATTGTGGTTTATTTAGTTTCTATTTCAATTATTGTCAATACTAATCCTATGAAGATACTATTTCTGGTATACACATACAACTCACTTTGCAAATATAGATCCAATGTAGGTCATATGATGATCCTCTAACTGGCCTTCATTATCATCTCCATCTCTAATCTACTTGGAAACCCTTCAAGAAATCACCTCTTCACAACTCTTTATAGCTCTTCACAACTCATCTTAGCCTTCTGCTCAGGTTTTCCAATCAACAGAATCAACCTCTCACTTAACCCATAATTAGATTATGCTTATACCTCCTTAACTAGGTAGCTTGATCTTTTTCCACTTAATCATTACTGTATGTATTAGGTTTTGGTCAGATTCATCGAATCCTTCCAATATTTCATTCTCCTTCTAACCTTCTAGATACTTCTAAAAAATTCTCCTTGAATCCATATATAGGATCTTATAGACATAGTTTATCATGTATTAAATGCTTTAGGTCATTCTTCATTATCTTCAACACACTTTACATATTCCAAGAATTCAACTGTACCGGCTGGGAATCTCAATCCCTTCACAAACTATAAAATACTGACACTCAGTCATCACCATGTTCTTCTACTCGGTCTTCACTGGATAACTTGATCATTACTATCTATCAACTGATTCTCAGTCGACAATGTATTTTCTCAGCTTATACTAGCGCTGGGTCAACAACATCACTCAACTTATACTTAAGTTCCTTAGTCTTTTGCTCAGTCAAGCCTATGCTTTCAATCTTTCTTTCCTCATCTCTTCCATGCTTCAAATTAACTGTCTTCTTCACTTAGTATTATATATAAACAACACATTATCTTGCCAATGTTCCAACTAATCAAGTGCCCATTTTAGTTTATCATAACTCAACCTTTTCACTAGGTCTTCTTATTATCTCCTCTTTCAAATCTTCTTCATCAATCAAATGATATGGCACACTACTAGATAGCAATGTATCACCAATTAAGGTTTGACATCAATGACAATATAACAATTGTTTCAATTGTAGCTTCCAACAATGTAATTGTTTACAATATAGATGATGTGCGTATTCCCCACCTTAGCACTTCTAAATACAATAAGATAACTCTTGTGGCTCATCATCTTGATTCAAACAAAAGTTTGTTTCCTTCCATGGTTTTAAACAAGCCTATGTACAAAAAACCTTGACATGAACAAGAACTCATCAATTGTCCACCTCGTGTGGTTTTATGGATCCCCTCACAAACCCTTTCAAGATCCATGAACTGACTAAATCTAGTGCTTTTTTTTATCACTATGCTTGTACATTAGGGAAGTTAGAAATCAACATATGAAAAATTTGAAAAACCCGTACTATCTAAAATTTTTCACATTACTTCCTACAAGACCACAATGTTCTTAATTGAAGTCACTGTTATTGATTTCTACCACTTGATCTCAAATAACATAGACATGTGTCACTACTACTAGAAGCTGCCCTTGAATTTGGTAATTTTGGCACAAAATGGGAATGGAACATTGGCTATTATTCCCCCCCACAATGTGAATTTCCACTTATTCACACAACTAGGAATACTTGAAAGAAAATCATATCATATTAGAAAATAAAATACTACCAAAGTTGATAGTGGCCACATTGTTAATGACTAACAAGAGGATGTTGAATGTCTTCCAACCTCATGTGCCTCCTATCCTCTATATGATTTGATTTAGATAACATATTCCTCCTCACTATCTTCATGTGAATGGTCTTCAATAGCCTCCCCATGAAGGCACTTTTCATCATCATCTGTAGTCAATTCCTTATCTGTATTTAGCTTTCCATCAAGGAGATCCTTAGCACACTAAGTGCAATTTATAGCAATGTGTCCCTTCTTCTTGCAATATTAGTATTTTAAATTTTTATCCCTAGAAAAGTAGTTTCCCTTAGATGTAGAAGAATTGGTTTTGAAGGAACAATTAGGCTTGTTTGTACCAAACATTACAATTTCCTCTAAAACTGGGACATAAATAGATATAGCAATGATCACACCAACTTGAAAATTGATAAAAAAAAATACTCCAAAGAAGTATACCATGTAGACAAGGGAGTTTGTTTACTCTCCATAGACCCTACTAAATTTCCATATAAATCAATCTTGCCATTATAATAACATAGCAACTAATCCAAAAGCCTATAGATGCAACAAGAAATATTTCAAAGTCATCATTAAGCATGCTAGGACCAACATGATAATTGAAAAAAAAATCATCTTTGTTGTTGTAAACTGAATTATCTACTTCATTATTTATCATAGTTCATTGTTAGCACTATTGGATCCATTTTCTATATGCTATGATCATCAAATTCTATATGATGTCATTCTTTTATGCAATCTATCAAGTAATTTTAATCATTTATCAAGAAAGTATAATAGTTATTGTTGATAATGATAGCTTCAGTCAGATAAACATAACTAATAAATATCAATATAATGATATATGATTTCATGTATGCATGTATATCAATACACAATAAGTATATCGATATACATACATGCATAATTAAATTTCAAACCATAGATCATTAAATTGATTAATTAAAGAGAAAATTGTCAGTCATGATTATCGATCATCATTATTGTAATTTTCAAGTATAAAATCTATAACAATCAATCTGCATTTAATTGATATTGGATATCATTATTTCTGCCAGTTAATAAGTATCGATCTTAGACACTACTTACTGCCATTGATAATGATATCAATAATTTATAATTGACATTGGTTACTATTTGTATATTGTTGATGAAAAATGATTTTTGTTAAAGAAACTAAAGGCACCGATAATGGAATGACATGTCAATGAACATGCATGTCTCCACTTACATGGAGGCATGTCTATTCATTGATGTGTCTCCTCAAGATTATATATGTATATCAAATTTGACCGATCAAGATGTAACATACATAAAACTAATAGTGCAAAGCATCTTGGGGATCGATCTTTCTCTTATCCATATTTAGATCCATGATACAATAATTAGAGTTAAATCAAAGTATTCATAATTCTCTACAATACTTGTGAAGTATTATTATCTCATCATTCTTGTAACAACCTGCAAGAAATTATTAGATCAATAAGAGAACCATTCTAGAGAAAGAAGATTAAAATGATATCTATTTTCTAATCTACAATAAATCTACTCAACATTAATAGTTATGAATCAAAACCAATATCCCCTAGCCGCTACTATAATATGAAAAATTAAGTTGATTGAAAATTAATAAAGTATTTTCAATTAAGTATTTTTGTGCATATCTTATAATTACCACATTCCATGAGATAAAATTTTCATGAGATATTATTTTGATGGATGTCTGTATCTTGTCTCTAAGCTCTCAAATTTTCACTGTGGAGAATACATTATTGTAGAATTTGACTTATGACTAACTCTTATATTTTCTGTGAAGATTCAATAGTCCTTTCATCAAATTCATTTTGTGCAATTTTGGAAGACACTATAAAAGGTAGTAGAATTTTGATTTAAATCTGCCTATTGCATTTGCATGAAATTTTGTAAAGTCTTTTTAACAAACTATTTTTGTCTTTCTTGCAATCATTAATTCTATAGGATGACAACTCTTTATGAGTTTTGTCTAATATTTTATGAGTCTTGTTAATGCTTCACCATTCGACATGCGTATCTAGTACATTTGAATGCATTCCATGAGATGAGATATTTTTGAGGTATTTTGTTAAACAATTCATTTACTCATTTTTAATCCCACTCACCTATAAAAAAAGAAAAAATGAAAAAAAAGAAAAATGAAAAAACTTTAATCTTTTTGTTATTGTCAAAAAGTTATAATAGAATAACTTTATATTTCATATGTTATGGCTTTTGTTTATTTTTTTGTGTGTAAAGATAAAGTCATAACATTTTTTGGCAATTGAAGAAAAAATATGCGCCCATATGAAAATGACAAGAAGTTCAAATTTTCAAAGAAATAGCTTTCAATATGAGCACATGATTTTTTGTATGCTCCTTTGATTGACAATTTGAACCCACATGAAAATGACAACAAGTTCAAAGAAATAGCTTTAAATATGAAAATATGACTTTTTTCTCCCCTTTTATTAACAATTTGAATCCATATGAAAAATGAAAAGTTCAATTTGTCAAATAAATAGCTTTTAGTATGAGCATGTGACTTTTGTTTTCTCTTTTGATTGACACTTTGAATTCCAATCATAAGTTATGAACTATTAAAAAAATGTTTATAACCATGAATAACTTCTTTATCAACATTTGGAAATGAGTTATTAACTTAGAGAAATAATGGATAGGATTCAACTAATTCCTATCATCATTTTTTTCTTGGAGGTCATTAAGCTACACGAGTCTATTGATTAACATGCATTTGTATTTGGATCAACATTTAGGTAGAGGTTAAGAACTAAGTTAATATTCTCGATAAACCTTATGACTAGTCGTAACCTCTCCATTAGTACATTAATTTGGACAAAGTCCTTTACTTTGGATGAAACATTGATGTAGATTTTATCGGCCTTCATTTTGGTAACATATATACCTTTTTCTAAGAATAATGTCATCTTTGAGAAATAAATTTCAATGAACACTGATGTTGAGCCCTTTCTTTTATTTTGAAAATCACATAAACAAGGCTACAAAAAAAATTGACAAATCTAGTTCCATTTAAGTTGAATAAAATACCAATTTAATCATTTCCATAATTTGATTTTTGACGAGTTAAAGCTTTAATATCTTGCAAGAAAAGAGGTGGGTTAATCCCAAAGTAGGCCATGATTGGAAAAACATTACGCAAAGTAATTATCATAAATAATTTCACTGCATTAGATTAGCACATTTCTAGATATAATTATTTGCATGATTGTTAACAAGTTACATCACTACTCTTGAGGATTCAATTGAATTGAAGGATGGTTCCTCTTCAAACTAGAAAATCTAGACAATAGTTGCAGATGGTTGAGAATATTTTTGGTTAGGAGGTTCCCATTTCAAGGAATTTGATGTAAAAAGTATAAAATGTTTTCATGTTTGAAAATAGGGCCAACAAGGGGTATAGTTGTTTCTAATACACTATTTTGGATAGTTAGTGAAGGATTAGGATTCAAGGAGTAGAGATGTCATGCCAAAGAATCTCAAGGGGCAATCTAACGATTGAGCATTTTTGAGTTGAGACACATGTAATAAACATTCTTACATAAAAATATGAAGTTTTTGGATGTTTTTTGTCTTACATTGAGTTCCCACTCCTCTTATCTTCTTTCCTTGAAAATATTCCCAAACCCTGAGACCATTTAAAAAAATTTCCCTCTTCAGGACTAGGTCAAAGTGAGCCTTGTACTTGGGAGGTTAATTTTTAATGGGCTTTGGGCCTAATGCATGGATATTTCTTTTCCTAATTGTAGTGCCCATAAAATCTTCCTCTAAAAGTAACCATTTTTTTAAAAAAAATGCAAAGAGAGTAATTATTATAAGTACCCAAATGCTTGATTGAACGAAGAAAGGAATACATGTAGTCTTTCCTATTTCTAATGCAACACTACTTAAAATGACAGTATGGAGAGTATTCAGATTTATTTTTAAACATAGATATAAATGTTTGCACAATAATTTTCATTTACTTAATCTTCAACTATGCAAATTATAAAATGACATGCTCATAAGGCATAAATCTAATCATGCTTTCTATTGCTCTTATCCTTTTTGTTGGGAACTAAACAAACAACAAGGTTTAAGTCTCCTTATGGTATATAGGTAAATATACTGATTTACATTAGGATACATTGAAATAAAATATCAAAATCTTCTTGAAGATCTGAATATCACATTTAGATGTACCTGCAGATTTGATTTCTTAAGTCATTAGTTAACCACTACCCATCTGAATATAGTATGAAAATAAGGGAGATAACCAACATTTTACCAATTTGGCTAGGAAAAAAACTTCAAAATGTGCCACTCTTATTAAGCATATTTCTATGAAAATTATACTTGTACAACTAGTTGTTACATATAGATAAAGAAAATACAAGGTAAATGTCTCCTACTCATTCACTGTTCTATTGTTTTACATAGAAAGATATCTATTATTTCTCAATCTTTCAAGAGACCTTTTTTTTTTCAATCTCAAAGCTTTTACATAACATTTCATAAACACATTTCTTCTATATATTTTTCTTTTTCACAAACTAAATCTTCCACTTCAAGAGCTCCAAGCAAGTCCATAATCTGCAAAAACAAGAAATTGAAAAGACCATGGGATGCTCACCTCCCAACCTAGGTCTTTACAAGACCACCCCCGAGCAAGGGGAACCAAAAATAGGTAGGATACACACAAGAAAACAGAATGAGAAAATCAACAATTCAACACATACAAAAATAAAACTCCCATCCATGGCTTACACAATGGGTCACATATTGTCCCATGAATTTTGGGTGAAGTGGACTAAAACCCTATGGAGAGAAAATTCATTCCAAAAGTTATAAAAAAAAAATAAGCCTTCTCATGGATTAACAACAAGTCTTCCAATCATACTTGGAAAGCCCATATCAAAAGAAATTAGGACAAGCCTTCACATGGCTTTACAAACAACTTCTCCACCATTTCCCAAATGCACAACAATCCCTTATGACCCCCAAGGCATAAAGCCATAGAAAATCCCTTATGGACCCCCAAAAAAAGAGTGTAATGGATACATGGATCCCATACTTCCATGTTTTTTCCCTCTCCTCCCCGAGGAGAGAATCTACATCCATGGATTGTCCTAAAAACTTCACCCCCAAGGCTACTCTTCCCTCCAAGGGTGAGTGTGGTGTTCAAACTCCCAAATCAACAACACAAAACAATAAAAAGGAACAAAATGCTTCACAAGTTAAATTCACATAATAGACACAAAACCAAACACAATATTTACAAAACTTATCTATTAGCATGTAAGAACAAACAAGCCTTACATATCTATCAAGAACATGAGGAACTCTACAACACAAATACCATATTTTTCTCATACCAAAAGAAACAAAAAGAAATTTCAAGTTGGAGCCACCAACCTAAGTCCAAAGCATAAATGGAAAGTGTTGATGATGAAATCCCTTTTGTCCAAGCTTTTCCTCCTTCCAAATCTAGTCCTAGTCTCTAAGTTAGAGAGTGGGTGTTCAAACTCTCCAAAATGAAGAGTCCCCACTAAAAAGGCCTCCACACAACTCCTCGCAACCCCTTGGGGATAAGGTCTTCTTTCTCATTGGTTGGTCTTCCCTAAGCCCTTAAAAACTTTCTAAAAATGGCCTCTTACAAAGTTTGGCCCAAAAGGTGGGCAAAATACTATCATTCTAATGGATGGTGTTCTTACAAAGGTCTGGTTTCAAAAGTTGATTTTCGGCCATCTAGGAAATCCAAATTTTAGATGGGTCTTTTGGTCACCTATGGGTTGTCCTATGGTGAAAAATGACCCTTACCCATAGGTATACCAAGTGGGCTAACTAAAAATGGCCTAAACACACCCCTAGGCACCTTTTCAACCCCTTAAAAACTCATGACAAGTTCAAATTCGAAAATCTATGATAAGACACTACCTCAAGCTCCCTAACAAAGGGATTCACATGGGGATCCTCAAGGGTACTTTCCTAGGTTAATGGAATCCAAAAATCAAGTGGGTCAGGTCACAGCCACATGTACATTACAAGTGTCAAGTGACAAAAAAATTTACACATCACAAGCCACATGGCATTTCCACTTGAGCACTCATAGAACAAATTAAAAATTACAAATTAAAACATTACAAGATCACATTTATGAAATAAATACAAAACAATGAGGTTTTGTCTTTCATTAGACATAACCTTGGCTCATACTGAATTCACTTTGGCCTATGTTTGGATCCCCGATAATAGTACCATGGTCTATTTCCCTACACACTAAATCCAACATTAGTAGTCCAAGAAATATGAATCCACATGATATATGAATCAATTATAAACAAATTAACAATTCATTTTCACATCACATAATCAATTGAAATTCTCCTACGCATAAATTTTAACTTTTCCCATTCGTGAAAAAACACACACACACACACACACATACACACATCATGTAATTAAGAAATTTATTTTCAGCACTTAATAGGAGACCATAACATCATAATTACATCAAATATCCATTTCCTAATAAGTCATATAATTAATTCTCATCATGTCTTCCTAGCATTCATAAAACAAGGTTAACCATAAATGCAAGACCATATTAATGTCACAAGGTAATCATCATAACATCATAAAGTAGTATGCATCTAACATCTAAAGAGTATCGAATAAGTATCTCTCTCAATTGCACAAACTAAAGAGCTATGACGGGCTAGGGTATCTCTCTCAGTAGTCCAAGAAATATAATCCTCAACGTATATGAATCAATTATGTTCAACTTACAATTCATTTGAAACATCACCTATTCAATTGAAATTCACTTTCACATTAATTTTAACTTATCCCATTCATTAAAACACACACACACACACACACACACACACACATGCACACACACACACATATATCATATAATAAGAAATTTTTACTTTCAACACTTAATAGAAAGCTAAATCATCATAATTACATCAAATATTAATTTCCTAATAAGTCAAATAAATAAATCTCATCATTTCACCCTAGCATTCATAAAACTAGATTAACCATAAATGCAGATCCATATTACATATAAAGTGATAAAATCTATGAAAAAAAAAGAGCCTAAAATGATAGTGAATCAAAATAAAGTATTAAATAAGCATCTATTAAATGCAGGAACTGAAAAAGCTATGGCGGGCTAGGGGTGAGGCCTCACACTGATCTTAATTGTGGTTAGCCATTGAATTTTGAACCTCAAGATGAGTATAAAAGGACATGAAAGCTCTTCATTTTGACATCCACATTTATAATCAAGATTCCATGTGCAAGAAAATTTTGGTGATTTCAAGTGCAATCAAGATCTTTTGGATTCAATATTTGAAGGCAAACATCCCATTCAAGATCTCTAAGTTTTCTTCATTCAATATTCATTCAAAGGAGATCTTCTCTCATGAATTCAAGTTTCTTTCTTCCATGATGACCAAGTAGAGGAACTCACAAGAAAGAAATATGTTCCACATCCAATCTTCTTTCCCCTTCTTCTCCATTGAGGTGATCAAACATACATTCATTCAAGATCTAGGATTTAGAAAGTGTAGATCAATTGTATTCATGAGTTCATCCTTGATTCTACAACATGTCTCAAGAAAGCATTCATACATCTTCATGGGTTTGTCAGATCCTAACATCTATCCATGAGGGTTTACAATAAATGTGAATACTTACATTAGTCTTGTTTTATAGTCTTTCCTTATTTCATTTCAAGGTTAATTCCTATACAGGGGGTTGACCAAGGAAATCCCCTTTCCATAATAATTTCCCCTTTTTCTTGTGTGCAAGAACATATGAAAAATTTACAGATTCAGAACTAGGGATTAATCCTTCATAGAATTCAACAATTTTTGTGCTTATAGGACTAGGTCGAATTGGATCCCAAGTTGACATTTTCTTGGGGATCTGCAATTTTCATAGTTGGGATTTATAGGTCTCAGGGTTTTAGATCTAGAATAATTTCAAATTATGATAGTTATCTGATAGTTTTTTCCAAATCTGAAGCTCACTTGTCCTCCCCTAGCCCTTAAGGTGAGTACATCATTCTCATTTTCCTTTAGCACTTACTTTTGTACATTAAATCTGATATCATACATTGATGGTTATCATTTCCTTTGTCATTGTATACATGTTTTTCATACTTTACATTTCATATACATACATTTTTGTTCATACAATGGATACCCCAAAATCACCCCTTTTGCTAGATTGTGCATTAGCACCCCCTCATCCTTTTGGGTTGTGCTAATCGGATTTGTCTTATGGGTGGATTTTGTTTTCAAATGCATATGGGAAGTGGGGATATACCCTTGATTACCATTTCCCATATCAGATTTTGGTGAACCTTCTTCTTTCATTCATTATATATGTTTAATATTGGTGTTATATTTCCTTTGAATTGCATTTACATATCTAGATCTACTATGTCTGCATTGTGATAGTCACTCTTTACATTACATCTTTTCTACATGGTATGCAATTTTATATCCATAGTTTCATATTTCATATTGCATGCTTAAATTTGATAGTTAAGTTTTCTTGATTTGCATATTTATTTCAAATTGTATTGCATATCTCTTTCCTTTCATTCCCTCATGTATGAGCTTTATCACTTTGAGTCCAACCTATAGCATTCCAATTAGAAGAAGCCATAGACTCATGGGTTCCTTTGATCATGAACCCTCCTTCTTTCCTAGGAATCTTGATGACACCAATATGAATCATAGTGATCCTGATCCTATCATAGAGAACAAGTCTTCTCATTCTTCTCATGATGAAGATAAAAAATTAAGAGTTCCTCCCGCCCAAGTCCAAAAAACTCACTCATGACTTTGAAAAGTTTGAACAATAGTTAGCTCAAGAGAATTATAATCCTGAGGTTCTTTCCATTATAGAAGGCTTAAGGAAACTTATTCAGCATGATGAACATGGTGTTAACCTCTTGCGTATCCTTTGTCATCTTATTGACACAAATGTCAAACCCCTTACAAAATGTACTCAAGATTTAGGCTTTTCTCCAACTACTAAAAATGTGAAACCTCTTTACCTATCTCTCCTTCCATTCCTAGTGTCCCTTCTTATGCTTCACCTATCATCACAACTTCTATCCAAACTTCCAATCCTATACATGTGAGTCTTCCTAATCCTTTTCTTCCTTCTAATTCTTCAAGTATTCCATGTGTTTCATTTCTTTCATATATTCCTACTTACCATATTGTTCCCTTTTCACATTCAAACATTCATTCTATTTCCAGCAACATTCCTAACACGTCTCATGTTTCTCCTCTCACCATTTCTTCTACTGATTCCACCATTAATAGATTATCTCAAATTGTGTCTTCTTTACAATAAAAAATTACTTCTATGACTCATTCAAAATTCAACATTCCTACTCGTCACATTTCTAGTCCTTTGTCTATGGATATTATCTATTTTGTTATCCCAAAAAGTATTGACATTTTTCATCTTGAAACTTATAATGGTAAGGGTGATCATGTGACTCATGTCAAAACTTTCCGAACCTTGTGTAGTGATTTCTCTCATGACCCTAGGTTTATAGAATTTTTTTTTACTAGAACCCTTTGAGACAAAGCCTTGCAATGGTATTGTTATTTTCCTCCTTATTTCATTGATTCCTTTCAAAATCTTGCTAATGCTTTCATTCAACAATTTCAAAATATCATTGGTCCTAAAATTTCTTTGACTAATTTAATGCATTGTAAACAAGGTGTTAAAGAAAAGGTTAGTGATTTTATTGGTAGATTTAAGCATTTTCATGCTCAAATTTCTTATCCTGTGCTCGATGTTGATAGAAAATACATTATTACTACTAATTTATAAAAAGACATTAGATATAAGATTATTATTTATAAGTTATCTTCCTTTTCACAGTTGTGTGTAGTGCTTCATCATTATCAACTTCAAGTGAGACAATTTGAGAGGAACACTCCAATGGATCTTGTTCCCATTGATAAGTGATACTGTATCCAATTTCAACAAATTTCAGAAACCAAACAACTACATCAAAATCAATAATTCATCCAACACTTTTGATGAACAAGTGGTAGCCACATGAAAATGTGTGGCTCCTTTGTCATTTGTTTTAAGACCTTATTGTACTTATACTCAACTTTATGAATCTTTTCATAATGTGATCATGAAGTTAATGAATTATAGTGCTTTAACACTTCCTCTTATCAAACCAATAGACCCATCCAATCGTAAGTCCAAATAATTTGATCCCAAATCTTTCTGCCAATACCATCATCAACCTGGTCACGATACTGGAAGATGCTTTCAATTGAAAAATGTTGTTCAAGATATTATTGATTCTAATGCTATATTTGTAAATCTTGACATTAACAATGGAAAAAATCAGTTGCGCCTCCTAATAGAAATTTGTAAATCTACACCAATCCTTTTCCATATCATTCAACTAATACTATTGATCAACCTTCTTCTTCCTAGTGCATTGACCATTATGAGAAATTTATTGAAGCTAATAATATTGTTAATCAAGTTGATCATGTCAAAACTAAACCTCAACCTCCACCTTAGTCTTGCATTACCTTTGATCCTTTTGAGACAATTAAAGCACTTGACGGTTCTCTCTACATTTTTGCTAGGGTTAATGGCAATCCTTCCCATGGTACCCTTGTTGATTCCACTTGCATGGTGAATGAAAAAATTGAAAAAATATTTTTATGATAAACTTGATATCTTGATTCAAACTTGCAATAGTTTCCTTTATATTTCCCATGGTTCTATTTTATTTCATGTGGAAGTTGGTGGTAAAACTTTAGAAACTACTTTCACTTTCATTCCCACTTTTGATTAATTTCAAGTTAAACTTGGTCTTCCTTAGCTTACCTCCATGAAAGTTTTGGCTTCTCCTATTCATAAATGTGTTAAATTTCCCCATAATGGAGAGATCATGACTATTAACCATAGTATTTATTATCCTTATGTGCCTCAAGACTCGGTTGACCTTGATTTCTTTTTGCCTTCCATGACTCAACCAACTCAAACCTTTCCTAATTATCTCTTTTGATCATACAAGGCCTACAAGATTAAAAAGACTTGTGAACTTAGAAAACCTAAGGATGATCCTAAATGTGGATTTCTTCCTACACCACCTATACCTCCTTTACATACTTTATTTCCACCTCCTATAGCTTATACACATCCTCTTGCTATCATCTCTCAACCTAATGTGGTTCCTTCAATTCTTCCTCCTAAAGAAGAAGCGGACTTGATGTTAATTGATCCTATCCCAAACCAAATATATAGCAATGTAATACCCCAAAAATGGCACCTTACAATTCTAATCAATTTTGGTGCATTTATTTTAAATTTCTACATCTTGAAAGTCCTATTGTACTAGGCAATTCTGTCTCCTAATTGACTTTATTTGACTTGGTATCAAATGCAAAAAACCATAAATTTGCATTAATCATACACTATATTTAATTCTTAAATATTTGACATTTATTGGCTAAATAATCCCTATGATCAATTAATTTAATTCTAAAGTCCTAGTGCTTTTAATTAAATTAATTCCACCCCCTTTAGCTAATACACATCAAAGGAATTAATAATTCTTTAATTCTCTAAATGAAATATCCCACTTGAATTTAATTATTCAAAATTATTCGAAGAGTCACCGATATGTGGCAATATTTTATTTATTTTCTTAAAGAAATACTTCAATTTGTCTCACCTTCCTCCATGGAGATAAAGAGTCAACCATTTCTTTCCAAGAAACTCTTCATCCTTCACCCAGGCTCTTCTATATTATGGACTCCTTTTTCCTCATTTGAAGAGGCAATTTTAGAGTACCAAAAATATAGCAAATTATTGTCTCAATTTCCTCATACTTTCAATCTTTTTCATTGCATATTTAGAATAATTTCCATTTCTAGTATAATTGTATTTTCATCTTTAATATAGTTTGCTTATCAAGTTCTTACTCTAATTTTTCAAGCTTCTTAGATTAAAATCTACATTCTCATATTTCTTTCAAGTTCATAGCTTAATTTTCACTCTCATTTCTAGCTTAATTCAATTACATTCATGCTTAGCTTTGAAATCCTCCATTTTAGTGATTGGTCTATGGTTGTTGGTTTCTTGAATCTAAGAGTAATTCAAACACCCCACCTAAATAGGATGTGACAGGTTGATTCAATCGATATTGTGAAGTGAATAACTCATATTCATTATCATAATTCATTCATTGGACTATGTCGTGTCTATGGTGGAATTAGAGGTCAACATTCAGACATAAACATTTTGGCACCCACCATGGGGCAGAAAATTGATTTTTGGCCTCATTTATCTCAAACTTTTTTTGAAAATTCTACACTCTGTCGTATGTCCATACTTCACTGTGTATAGAATCTCATGTGAGTTTTCTAAGTGTGCCGCATAAAGTTGTGCTTTCATTAGCACTTTCTTGTGCGAGAAAAGCACTATCTTGCGTAGGACCCTACATTTCCTCACCCAGAGCCAAGCAATTGCTCGCGTGAAGCTTGCCATCAAAATTTGAAATTTCCCAATTTTTTGTACTATTTTGTTGCTTTTTTTCTGACATTGTTATTTTCTTTTATTTTCATATCTCTATTTTCTACCACAACATAATAGTGGGCTGCAGGACGCTTGACCAAGACATAAAACTTGCTAATGGTTTTCTTGGAGGACGGTTTTCGAAGACTATTTTTAAACGTTGTGCTTGTTTACTATTTTTACTCACATAGTATAACTAGGGCCTTGTTAAAATTTCTTAAGGGTCTTGATATTAGAATAGGCTAATAGGCTCTTCATTACATGGAAGTGATGCCCATGGATGAATCAGAGACCCATATTTTGCTAGCATGATAGATACCTGGGGAAGCAAGGAAAGGTAGTGAATATTTAGCACGTCTAATTGTTAGGGGATTATGCTCTTCTCTCTTTGAGAGAACCAAAAACCCAAAAGCTTATGGATTGGTTAAGGAGGAACTAGCTCAGTGATGAATATGTCTTGTATGTTTGGGTAATGTGAAGAGGTAGATAAGTATGCTCTTCTGTCTTTGAGAGAATAAAAAAATCCAACCCTTGGATCTAAGCCAAAGTCTGTGTCACCTTTAGAGGGCCTGCCAGAAGTTGAACCTCCGGGAATGACCCAAGTGAGTACACACCTATTGCCAATGATTCCAACTCACTATAATAAAGAAATCTTTGTTGAGTCTAAAGACTCCAAAGCCATGTTAACTTCTTTTTCTCAATTTCGACTATCATCTTGAGAAAGCCCTGTATGTTGTACTGAGTGGCGCTGCTCCTAGCCCTGCTTGCGGGGGTGTATGACTTTCAGGTGTCGGTGTGGCTATGAGGCCTCAACCTTGTATCAGGGGCATCAAAGGTTAATGTGAATGGAAGCCTGCTAAACACTTTCTTAGTTAGTTGCCTACCCGGATCACCTTTGAAAGGAGACATAATCTTTGTGCAAGGAGGGGGAAGAATCTCTCCCCTAGATTCTCACCATAGGTATGCACCTGGATGTTTGAAGGTGGTATATGAGACTAGCCCCTGCTTCAAGGGTAACCTTTGAACATATATTATTGAGTCCTTGGAAACACCAAAAGTACGGGCATCCTCTAGGGGTGACATGACTGTGTGAGGTGAATGCATGCACATAAGTTGTGAGGCATGGATTTTGTCTTCTCTACCATTTTCTTTGTAGTGATAACTAAGTGATTTTTTTGAGTCTTAAACTATCCATCATGATTAAAAATAGACTCCCATGACTCTGCCAAGTTGCTTTGTCCTTAGTAGAACTATTTTCGACTACTTCTTGTGTCACTATTGCTTGATCTAAAACTTCATGCTTGTAAACGATTGCTTGCAACATTCAAACTAAGATTTCTGATTCAAACTATCTTAAAACTATCCAAAAACTAGAAATTCTATCAGAGAATAGTCCACGCTGTGTCTTGAAATCTGACTTTTGTCTTGAAAACTTTGTCGATCTATCCACCCTGGTCTTTTCCCATGTGAGATTTCAGAAACTGTGCATTTCCTCACATGAGACTTCATTTTCTCGCATGCAATTTGGTATTTCCTCACATGAAATAGTACTTCCTCGCGTGAGACTGTACCCAAATTTTCAAAATAGCGAGCTATTTCCCATTGATTGGTCAAATTTCTACTTAATCTAATTTTTGCTTGGGGTCTGTCTCCTGTTCTCCTATTGTCCATTGCCTAAAACTGAGTGTCTCGAGCTGTGAACTGAATGATTACTTCTTAAAATAATATTGTCTCTCTGTCATTTGTCCTATCTTATTGTGCTTTTGTACCTTACAACGTGATAGTCACATCTCAGTTGTTCTAGCCATACTCTTGACGATTTGTGTCAGGTGCATTCCACATCTTGGCTATTTTAGCCTCTTATCTCCTTTTTTTCGCTATCCTAGAGATAGAGTTGTAGCATAATCCCAAGTCTCCTCTCATTACATAATCTTTTTCTATGCCTGTTATGACTAGAAGCAGCAACACATTCCCCATTAGTGGTATCAGACAAGGTAGAGGTAGATCTCATAATCAAGGAAGAGGTCATTCTGAACCCATTATCCAATCTGAGTGTTGTGAGGGATCCTCAAGTTCCTCTTCGTTGAGTACATTGAAAGACAACCCATCTCAATCCTCATCTCTAGTATTCCAAGAGTGTTATAATCTATTATTTCAAGTGCAACCTGAATTATTGTTTCAAGAAGAGAACAACCAATTGTTTCATAACTTTGGAAGGCCACTTCCTCAGATTAGCCCTATTAGCCTTATCGAACCTATCGACCCTTTCAATCCTGTTAACATGCCAAAGGTTACCTTAGCCATGCCCTTTAGGCATCATTCATATCATTTTACTAAATTTTTTCATGCTACACAATCCCACACTGACAAGATGGGAGGCCCATTTGACTTCCAAGAGGGCAAATACAACAAAACTCATGAGAAATCTCAAAACAACCAGTGTCCTGGTCCATCTCAAAATGATCAATATTATGATCAATCCCAAAATGATCAGAATCAACACCAATCTCAAAACAAATCTCAAGGTGACCAACAACCATATCACTATCACCCTCCTCCACATGACCAGAATCAAGATCAAGTCCCGAGAATTTATGAGATTCTTGGTAATGATGATGAGATGATAACCCAAAATGACATAGATGCTGCAAAAGCCAACAAGAGTCTTATCAAGATGATGGAGATCCTCCTTCTAGAAGAGAAGGAGAAATACTTTCTTGAGCTCGCCAAACAAGGGGCCAAATTACCCCCAGACTACCAAGTTGAGATGCTTGTGGCCAAAGTAGAAGAGACTGAGACCGCCAAGTTGCAAAAGATGATTTGAGACATGCAAGACCAAATTATCCAACCTATGAAAGATAAGAATAAACCCATACAATAGTGCACAATGGAAAGCATCTATCCTTTCCCCTTCGATAAGCGTCTTCACATGCCACCTTTTCCCAAAGGTGTAGAGCTGCCTAAATATGACAAATACTTGGGAACTACTGATCCCTAGGATCACTTGAGGGAGTTTGGCACTCTATTTATGGAATTTATACATGATCAGATGTATCTTATGCACCTCTTTCCTTGTAGTTTGGGAGGGTCAGCTATGGAGTGGTTTTCTCAATTACCCACTATAATCAAATCTTTTGACAAGATTGCTAATCTATTTATCCAACATTATTCCCACAATATCCAACATCTAGTCAATATTTGAGACCTTTGTAATCTGAAGCAACAACAAGGGGAGTCTTTCTTGGTATTTCTCTAGAGATGGAGACAACTATGTACAAAGTATCCTCGCAAACTACCAGAGTCTGAGAGACTTGATATATTTTTGGACAATCTTGTCCCATATTTTGGATATCAAGTACAATTACAAGGTCCCCTAACCTTCAATAGCATGATTAAGAAAGCTGTGTGAATAAAAGCATTTATTATCAATAAAGGAGAGTTGACTTTGCAAAAGGATAACAAACAAGGGTCTTCCTCCTTAAACAAAGAAAAAGGGAAGTTTGTCAACAAGAATAGAGATGTTGTGAATGATGGAGTGGTTGACAATGTAACCTCAAAGCCTGCAAAATCTATTTTCGATCTTACCTCTAGTATAAAAGTGGTCAAAGCTATTGAAAAGGCTACAATGGACACTCAAAAGCCTTTGAAATTCGCTAAAAACAAGCCTTGGGCATCTCAGCCCAAGCATGAGTTCACATCTTTAGGATAACCCCTTGATGTGGCTTATAAGACTCTCATGCAAAACTAGATACTCACTCCTTTGTAAAAGCATCTCTATGATCCACAACTATGACCTCATTGGTGGAATGACAATGCGTACTGTGATTATCACCAAAACAACAGTCATAAAAATTCTACTTGTCTTCAGCTACGCCATAAGATCCAAGATATAATAGAAAATGATGACATTATTGTGGACAACCATAACAAGAATTCAGATCATCAGGCATTTAAAGATCCCTTTCCTCCTCATGAGAAAGGTGAATCTTCCAAGACTAAGAATACCAATGCCAAGGTTAACTACATGTACACTACCAATGACAATGTCATCAACATGATTGAACCTGTTGAGGTTGAGTATTGCAATGTGATTACTGTCAAGGGGAGTGAGGATTCTCCTAAGCCTAAGACTCCATTTGTCTTGCAAGGCCCTGGGTCTCATTCTTCCAAACCTAAATCATCTCAGGACTCGCTCTCATGTGAAAATCACCATTAAGGGTCTTGACCCTTCTACATCTGCTCTAAAGAGAACTATGGATAAAACTATTGTTGGCCCTGCCAAAAAAAAATTGAAATTAGTCCCTACGCCTAGTGCAACTAATTATAGCATTCTAGACCAGCTACAATGTACCAACACTCAGATCACTATCTTTGAGCTATTGAAGATCTCGCCTGCTCATAGGGAGATTCTAGATAAAGCCCTCAGCGAGGCAAACATCCCAAAAGATTTGGATCTTGATCAATTTCAATCCATGGTGAGTCACCTGACCTCACCGCATTATTTTTCTTTCTCCAAAGAAGATGACCATTCCCTGAGCCATTCACACAATGCTCCTTTGCATATAGAAGTCATGATAGGTCCAAAGTGCATCTGCCGCATCCTCATTGATAATGGTGCTGACCTAAATATTTTCTCTACTAATCTACTCACCCAATTAGGCTATGATGAAGATTGCATAGATGCCCACAAGAAAATCACCGTTAAGGCATATGATGAAGAAGAACACAAATCCAAGGGTCTGGTTGTGCTACCAATTTGAGTTGGACCTATTGAGGGAGATGTCATTTTTCAAGTTCTAGATATTCCTCTAGCATATGATATAATGTTGGGTAGACCATGGATCCATGAAATACAGGCAGTTCCATCCACATATCACCAAGGTATCAAGTTCTTGTTCCATGGAGCAGAAGTGACAGTACCTACCAATACCAACTATTCTTGAAACACACTCATGCAATCTACAGATAGTCTTGTCTTGGCTAATAGGGAATCTACTAAATTCTATGATGCCAAACTCAAAGAAATAGAATAGACTCTAAAGCTTAAGGATACAGGCATGGGAGGGTATCAAATTGAACTCATGTTATCATTAGCATCTCTACCTCCATCTCCGCATTCCTATGAGAGACCCTCTAAGACCAACAAACCTTCTGCTTGTTCTCCCCAAATAGTCTATGATGGTGCCTTTTTCAAGGCCACAATGCCATTAGAAGATGAGGATGAGGAAAGAGCTATTACAGCTTGGCTCTACAAAAGAAAAGAAACATCTAAAAAAATCACTCCTTCTCATGACTTAGAAAAAGAACCATACAGTGAAGCCTTAAAAATCATGAAGCACTTTGGTTACAAAGGGAGTGGCCCTATAGGGGTGAATCATAATGGTTTGCTTGAACCAATTGAAGCCACATGTCATCACTATTAGGAATAACGGTCCAAAATACAACTGAGAGGGGGGGGGGGTGAATCAGTTGTATAATAGACTATTAAACTTTAAACTTTAAGCTCAACAATATCAAAAATAATGAGCAAAATGAATGCCAACACAATAACACAATATTTTGGTCTTGGGGAAACCCTATTAAAGGTAAAAACCCCAGTGGGAATTAGCACCCACAAATGATATACTGAGAGTATAGTAATCCTTGTTAGAAGATATAGCCCTATTAGGAGCTTATTGAAACATTATAGTACATAGTCCTTGTTAGAGGACAGTCCTTGTTAGAGGATAGACCATGTTAGGAGTCAAGAAAAATAGAGGGCTCACTGCCTAAAGAAGGTTAAGTCCACCTTCAGAACTCACTAGTTCATAACCAGTGTATATGAAGAAATACATAATCTTTTGAACTGTTTGCCAGCAACTATCTTTGCTTGATCAGTTCCAATGAATTCCTCTAATAAACCTCTACTCTACATGCACCAAACACAAGCTCATAGCTTTCAAAACCTCTTTATATCACATATATCCCATCCATATCTTTTCCGAAGAAAAGGTTCTACATATATACCTTATTACACTTTCCCATAATTAGTTCGGCCCATGAGGCTTTCCTAATATACAAATGATTACATAAAAACTTGCTAAGTTACACATGGTATCTAAAACAAGTATAAAATGATTACAATACAACAATTAAGGACTGACATCCTTAATTCATGTTTTCCAAACAAAACACATGCTTCCTTTCCTGAGTCAGCTTCTAAATAAACCATTTCTAGAACATACACCATAGATGACATCACCAATCACTCCGTACCTTGTGCTAACCAATGAACATCCTTCAGTACACTATCTTTCATCCTTCAAGCTCACATACCTTGAATCCAAGTCTTCTGGAAGATATACCAAAAACCCAAAGACTAACTCTGTCAATTCTCACTGTCACAGTCCAGTGACCAGTCTTCATTAAACCATCTATATCTCTCGCAATATGAAACATCTAAAGATGCAATCTCATATATAAGATAAAAACATCCATCTCAAATCTTGTCCAACTTCACAGCATCTAAAAAATCCATACAGTGTCCATACACTATGATGACTTTCCTGGTCTTCTCTCGGAAACATATGTTGACATCAATGACAAAACACAAATGTCAACAGTATGAATGCCCATTCAGTAACATAGTGATTAAACATATTACATGTCTCAATCACCACCCATGCATTATAAATATCCAATAGTCACACTAAGGACACCATAGGTCTAGGCTTCAAGAAAATCTCATTTCATTTAGGGATTAACAAGTTTGTGCCAGAGCCAGAACCAGAGCTAGAATTCTGGCCAGAATCTAAAGACACTACCATAGTTGCAAATCCAGAGGATAGCTCTGACGAGGATATCTTTCCCTATCCTATTCCTCTAGATCTTGTCACATTCTTTGAAGAACTAGATGATCCTATTATACCTGTCCATCTAGTAGAGACTGATAGTGATTCTAATGACACCGCTTCAGTGCATCGACTCACATATGACCAGTGGAGAGCAATGCAAATGGTTGATCCCAATTTTTAGGGTGAATGGTACATACCACCACATTTCCAAAAGCAGTTTGAATAAGATCAACTTTAGAAAACCATCAATACTATAAGAGATGAAAATGAGTTAGATGGTACAACAAGTGTTGATGGAATTCCCATATCAAGCATCACTGATTCACATGAGTATGAGTTTGATTCTCTATCTGATGCAACTTTTGATAAAGATATAGATGTTGTTCATGTGTATGAAAACCTCTTCAAAGTAGGTGAAGGGTCTAGTGTTAGGATGACCGAGTGTGATTCCACTAACGCTAACATTCCCTCTACTTCCCCTATGAGGGCTCGAGAGGAATCGAACACACCTTTGGATGATATTTCTCTAGGTCTTGACTTACTCATCCATGCTTTCGATGGCTATACTATGAATGCACTTGAACCTGCCACTTCTCTCTCACTCCACAATCCTGAACTCATCGACTGGAACTCTCCCTCTCCATCTAGAAAAGTCCTTATGTTCCAGAATGACTACACTCTTGCCTATTATCTTAATGCTATCAAACCTATAATGTTCTCCACTAGTGAAGATGGTATCAACATGACTGAAGCTGATATCAAGTATCTTAGTCATAAAATTAAAAGAAAAAAGAATAGGTTCTTTGATTGTGAAAACCACATTGTGGCAATGTCAGAGCTGAAAAAAGTAAAAATAAAAGATGTATCCAAGGGTGAAAACCTCTATGAGGCACCCAAGGATGAGATACTTGATACACTTCCCAGTCATTTTCAAGAGAGATCATTAGTGCTGATTGAGCCAACCCAACCAGTGAATTTGGGTTCGGTAGCTGCACCTTAGATTATTCATTTAGCATAGTCTCTATCTATAGAAGAGAAAGAAGAGTTCACTAGTTTCTTTCAAAGCAAGAAAATCAATTTCGCATGGAATTACTCTGATATGCCTAGATTGGACCCCAATATAATCATGCATCATCTGTCTATTGCACCAGGTGTTAAGCCTATCAAATAAAAGCTTCGAAAGATGCATCCACATGTGGCACTTTTAGTCAAGGCTAAGTTAGAAAAACTTCTTAAAGCTGGTTTCATTAGAGCTATTAACTATGCAGAGTGGATCTCTAATATTGTTCTAGTTACAAAATATGATAAATCTATCTGTGTGTGCATAGCTTCCGGGACCTGAATAAAGCATGTCCTAAAGATGACTTTCCATTACCCAATATTGACATGATAGTGGACATGACAACTGGCTACCAAATGTACTCTCTAGTGGATGGATTTTTTGGTTATAATCAAATAAAAATCATGCTAGAAGACCAAGAAAAGACTGCCTTCACATGTGCTTGGGGAAATTTTTGTTGGAATGTCATGCCCTTCGGACTTAAAAATGTCGGAGCTACATATCAAATAGCTGTCACTACTATTTTTCATGACATGATGCACAAAACAATGGAATACTATGTAGATGACACTTTGGCTAAAAGCCTATAGTGGAAAACACATATTGCAGATCTAGGTCCTATACTAGATCAAATGGAACAATTCAGTCTTAGACTCAATCCAAAAAAGTGTGCATTTGGTGTCACTTATTGCAAGCTGTTGGGTTACATCATATCTGCTAAAGGCATAGAGGCAGATCCCAAGAAATTTCAAGCTATCATGGAGATGCCTCCACCAAAGAACATCAGTTAGATGAGAGGACTTCAAGGTAGACTACAATCTATTCGGTGCTTCATTGCACAACTGGCCAATAAGTCACAACGATTCACCAAGACTCTACATAAAGGTGTGACTTATGAGTGGAACGGAGAATGTGGCAAAGGGTTGACTAAAATCAAATAATATCTTGCAAATCCACCAATATTGATGCCTCCTATTCATGGGAAGCCACTCATCCTTTATATCTCACCTACAAACACATCTCTAGGTGCTTTGTTGGCTCAAGAAGACCAAAATAACAAGGAAAGAGCCATTTATTACATCAGCAGAACTCTGGTCTCTTATGAGATGAAATATTCAGTCATTGAAAAAGCTTGTGTAGCATGGTTTTTCTGCATAGAAATTACAACACTATATGCTTTATCACACTACAAGACTCATTGCTAAAATTGATCCATTAAAGTACTTGCTTAGCAAATATGCCCTCATAGGTAGACTAGCAAAATGGGTCATGATACTTAGTGAGTTTGACATTGAGTATGTAGAGAGAAAGGCTATCAAAGGACAAGCGATTGTAGATCAACTATTAGAAGTTCCTCTCATGGATCATCAACCCTTGAAAATTGAGTTTCTAGATGAGTCTATCATGCTTCTCACACATCAAACATGGAATATGTTCTTCGATGGATCTTTCACCCAGCAAGAGTCAGGTGCCGGAATACTATTTGTCACACCATATAGATACTCTTTACCAAAGGCATATAAGATGTTGTTCCCTTGCACAAATAACATCGCCGAATATGAAGCTTTAATCAATGGCATGAAGATAGCTATTGAATGTCATGTGGATGAACTTAAGGTCTTTGGAGACTCCCAATTGGTCATTAATCAGGTTAATGACATCTATCAAACAAAGGATGACAAGCTAGTGCCTTATAAATGGATGGTGGATGATCTAAAAAAGTACTTTGCACACATTACTTTCTAGAAAATTCCAAGAGAAGATAATAAAGTAGCTGATGCCATGGCTACTCTTGCCTCCATGCTACAGATGTTAGAAAATAATTTCAAACATGAATTCCTAGTGGAGACATTATGCTACCCAACCTATAATACTCCTGAATCCAAGATGATTTGTTCAGTCATTGGACATGATTCATCCCGCTACCATCATATCTAATCCTTTCTCTAGGACCAAATTATTCTAGACACTTATACCCGGAATGAAAAATACCACCTAATCTGTAGTGCTTCACATTATGTCATTGTAGCTAATGAAATGTATAGGCGAGGTCTACACGATACCCTCCTTAGGTGTCTAGAACCTGACGAGTCCAAATGTGCATTAGCTGAGGTGCATGAAGCTATCTGTGGTTCTCATTCGAGTTGTCTAACATTAGCTCATAAAATTATTAGAGCTGGTTACTACTAGCCAGATATGGAAAAAGAATCTATACAATATGCTAAATCTTGCAAGCAGTGCCAATTACATAGAAATTTCATCCATGCTCCTACCAAGGAGCTTATTCCCTTCATCAGTTTCTGGCCATTTCAACAATGTGCCTTTGATTTTGTGGGTCAGATACATTTGTATTCTTCAAGAGGACACAAGTTCATTATCACTGCCATAGATTATTTTACCAAATGGGTCGAGGTAGTGCCTCTAACTATAGCTGATGGAAAATCTGTCACCAAGTTCATACTGAATTACATCATCTGTAGATATGGTGTACCCTCAATAATTACTGACAATGGGGGTAAGTTCAAGAACAAGGATCTAAAGGAGTTATGTACTAAGTTCAAAATCATTCAGCATTGGTCCTTGATCTATTATCCCCAGGGTAATGGATAGGAAAAAGCTTCCAATAAGACAATCCTCAAGATCCTGCACAAAATAGTTCACAAATCTGGTAGAGATTGGCATCTCTAGATTAATCCAGCTTTATGGGCCTATAGAACAAGCATTCAAACTCCAATAGGGGCCACACCCTTTGCCTTAGTCTATGGTGTGAATGTTGTGTTGCCTATTGAGGTCGAGATTCCTACATTGCAAGTCTCTTTGAAGAACCTCATTACTGATGAAGACATTAGAATATCTCAGCTACAAGAGCTAGAGTTACTGGATGAACGTCAAAAAATGGCGTTCGATCATCTAAGAGCATACCAGAAGAGAATATCTAAGAGCTACAATAAGAAATTTAGACCAAGAGAATTTCAAGTGGGTGATCTCATCCTAAGAGAAAACCCCAAGAATCAACAACATCAGATCCAAAAGGGAAAGTTTGAACCAAGTTGGCTTGGTCCATACATTATCACTACAAAATTTGGGTCTGATGCTTACCAACTATCTACTACTGAAGGAGAACAACTCAAAGAGCCGATTAACACTCTACACCTAAAAAGATTCTACAACTAAGACATTCTTTGTATGCTCATGTACATACTTTATTTTGAAAATATCCAAAAAATTGCAAAATGTCCTGAAAAAATGATCATCTTAGTGAAAACCTGGTAAATAGGCGATTTGATGTATCTATTACCCTAGTGAAAACCTAGTAAACGGGCGCCTTGATAATAATAAAAAAAATTGAAAATTCAAAAAATTCAAAAAATTCAAAAATTGAAAAAATTGAAAAATACAAAAAAATAAAAAAGAGAAAAGTAAAAAAAAAAAATTGAAAAAGAAAAAATGTGTCATTGATGAAAACCTGGTAAACATGCGTCATGGTAGCAAAAATAGAATCTCTGCCAAGATGGTGAAAACCTGGTAAACAAGCACCTCTTGTTCCCCAATGGTATACCTATTGTGGCACCGCTTGGCTCTTGCTTTCCTGCTTTAGTTTCCTTTCCTACTTTAGTTTTCTAGCTCATGCACTTGCTTTCAGTTACTTTCGAGATTATGCTTGACTCTAGATGGATTGAAACTGGTCACACTTGGGGACACCTTCCTGGTCTAGGGAGCATTGTCCTATCATTTTTAGAGGATTTTCCTTGCATCAGTCACCAATGGTTCTCACTGTGTCTTCCTACTGATGCCTAGCTATTATTGAGATTTCTCTTATTGAGAGTCTTTCATGTATCAGTCACCAGTGGTCCTCATTGTGTCTACCTATTGATACCTAGCTATTGCTCAGATCTCTCTTATTGAGGATCCCTCATACATCAATCACCAGTGGTCCTCACTATGTCTTCCTATTGATGTTTTGTTCATTCTTAGATCTCTCTCCTTGAGGTTCTCTTGTATCAGTCACTAGTGGTTCTCACTTTGTCTACCTGTTGATACTTCATTTAGCACTTTGATTTCTCCTTGAGACTATCTCTCACATCAGTCACCAGTGGTTCTCACTGTGTCTGCCTATTGTCGCCGTCCTGTTGAGACTTCTCATGCTATGTACTTCTGATTCAATATCAATCCACTGAAACTGAAACTGGATTGAAACTCTCTGAAGCATGATGAGATTTTTTTTTTGTGTTGTCCTTTCACTTTGTCATTTCTCCTCGAGCAACTTTGAGATGTCTTTCTTGATTGAGAGAAGCCATGACTGGGGGCATGATCTTTTCTTTGCTTTCTATTTGTCAGTTTAGTTCCAATGATCCAATGAATCTATATAAGAGGGGTGTCCACTATGAGAGCCTTCATCTTGCATTGGATGGCCATGTGTACCTTGACTCCTTTTATATGGAAACTTTGGTGAGGTTGGTTCTTCTCCTTGCTTGTTTGAGTGACTTCTTTCGGTTATAAGTGAAATTGAAAATGCTTGTCTTGTAAAGTGAACGTAAGGGTCACTACGAGCACCTTGATATGCTTATCCTTCACTTAGCAAAAGGAAGAAACTCTCACATGTTTGGCATGTTTGTACGCAAGCAACATTTAGGTCATTCTACCAACTATGCTTTGATGCTTATGTTAACTTGCTAAATCAAAATGAATATGTGTTCAGGTCATTCTGGCTTCTTATGCCTTAATGCTTACACCTCATTCTGACAAATATAAGACTAATGTCACATTCATATTCTCATGATTGCAATGTCAATGGGGGTTGTATGGCATCCTATGACTATCCGTTACTAAAAAATCTATGATGATAACCTAATGGGCCCAACAACCAAGTCCTAGGGTTTGCATTTAGCTTAGGCTTGCATTTTAATTCTTAGGCTTGCATTGAGTTAGTGTTTTGGTGTTCACTTGATTGTCTTCTCCTGGATTCATTCACGGAGGGTTCTCATCTTTCATCTCAGGTTCATCTTGGTTGCAAAAGTGTCTAATCCTCGCTCTCAATCTTCAAATATTATTTTGGTTAGTACTTGACATGTATTGTGACATCCTACATGAGATGATTAGTACCATATCCATTACATTTCCATTTGCATCCATAAACTCATATGCATACATTTTACATCTACATATTCATAAACATGTGCACATTCATTTGCATATATGTAAATGAATCATGTGCATCTCATATCTAATCCATACATATAAGCATATCGGAAAAATCTCATAAAAATCAAACATCTCAAGCAATATATACACAAGTACAATGATATCAAAAGTCAAGCTCATATATATATATATATATATATATATATATATATATATATATATATATATTGATCAATCAATGTTAGTAAAATGAAAAGAATGGTGCTACTCGAGCACAGTCTATATATATATATATGTGTGTGTGTGTGTGTGTGTGTGTGTGTGTGTGTGTGTGTGTGTATATATATATATATATATATATTTATATCGATCAATGTTAGTACAATCAAAAGAATGGTGCTACTCGAGCACAATCTATCAAAAATGGGGCAATACATCAATGTATGTCCTAGATCTAGCTCTGCCCACTGCCACCTAGTGGAGGTGGAGGGGGTGGTCCCTATGGTGGTCCCTGAGGAGGTGGTCCCTATGGAATGGCCTGTGCCCCAGCATACTCTAAAAATGATGGAACCTACTTTGCTAAATCTGGCACTAACCCCACATACACTACATAATAATATGCTAACTGTGTAGCCTCATATCTCACCTCCAGCTGAGCCCTAGCAAGTGCCTTCTGTAGCCCTCTGATCTCTTGATCTTTCTCTGCTACTCAGGTCTCCAGTATGATAACCTATGTGTGGAAGTCATCTCTCTCCCACTGTACCTATTTGATCCTCTCTTGGATCTTCTGAAGAGCTTCCTGTAACTGTGGGATCTGCCCTCCCATAGGTGGATCCTGTGCCACCTGATCCTACATGTCTGTATCATCACCCTGTGCCCCCTTGTCAAGAGGTGGCTGCTGAGATGTATCTCTGGTCCTCTACCTAGTGGATGTATCCTAGGTCTTGCTGCTACCAATGCCTGCATATGACCCCATCTATCTCGGAGGAATGGGAGTCTGCCCAGTCCTCAGGCTCAATACCCTCTGCTGCTGCTACTAAGCAACCTACTACTATGCAGGCTACTGTTGTGGTATCTACTATTGTGCTGGTACCTACTGCTACTATGCAAGTTGCTACTATACTACCTATTGTACCTGCTAGCCCATGCCAACATGATCTATGAATCTAGGATACGGATGTGCCAAAATGTAATCCCTATATGTAGGTGTCAGCCCTGCATTGGTCACATCTTCCATATAATCCCACCGAGTTGGTGGTATCTATGCCTCGATCATACATCTACCCTGGTCTAACCTAGGCTGCCAACCCTTCTTCATTTCATTGATGAATCGGGCATAGGAACAATACTCATGGGAGACATCCTGTGGTCTCCCAAACTATCGTAAGACCTGTGTGAGTGGGAAGTGCTCAATGATAGAAATGGTACGTTTGATCAGAGGACGTGAAAAGAACATGTGCGGGAGCTTTTGCCTGGCATCATCCCATATCTCTATAGCTGCCCATGGTCGCCAAATCATTGCAACCATGTTATCCAGCTGCCCTCACCACTACTCTATCTTACCCAATGCTGGCTGAGTCATTGAACCTACATATACACACACACACACACACACACACACACACATGACTCTAAGGGGTGCCTAGTATCATGAAATACTGGCCTACATATGGGGAGGTTCTCCTAGGCCCATATTTGAAGAATGAAAACACCTACAGCCATGGTCCGCACACTCTGATACACAATCTCATGCATCTCATGGTACATCTATGCAAGCATGCACTCATCCCATCCAAATCTCACTAGTGGCTACTCCAGCATTTTCTCCAACGTACATTCCCATCCGCACTCTAAACCATGCTTCCCTCTATCTGACATTAGGTAACATCTCAAGAATACTACTAAGACCACTGCCAACCTATGTCCTACTCCATATCAGCCAATTAGCTCATCCCACGAGATGACCCAACCCATCATTAGCTCATCTTGAAGGATGGCCCTCAATGCCAGCATGCCCGCTCTTGGCTAAATGTTATACTCCACCTAGGCACTATGGAATGGTATCCTCAAAATCTTGTAGATGTCCTCAGGGGTGACTGTCATCTCCCCTACTGGCAAGTGGAAGGTGTTCGTCTCCGAGTGGAAATGCTTGACCAATGCACCTAGTAGCCCGTGATTTTCCTGAATGTCAGGTATATCATGTAGATAAGTCAGGCCTAGCCCATCTATGTGGGCACCCTCAGTATCATCCAATCTCTGCACTAACTCCCTAATGACTAGGTGGTGGGATCAAAATGCAATATCAGGGAAGTCAACCTACAATGCAAGTGACAACACTTGATCAGTATCTCAATCATGATGGTTTTTCAAAGCAATAACAAGCAACTGGGACTATATACCTATCCTGAACATGACTCTTGGATGCTCTAATTAGTTTATTTTACAAAAAATTAGACACAGACTCTAAAATGTTGCAACAGATTCCCACGTGAGGAAATTGTCCCCCATGCAAGACGGTATCCCTGTTCCCATGAGATTTCATCACTGAGGATGAAATATCGCGTGGCATCGTCGGGCACCTTGCGAGAGCTCGCGGAGGATCCTTGTGCGATGAAACCCTAACCCTCACGAGGAAATTGTTTCCTCACATGAGAGGCGACCTAGACTGGCATGAGGAAACTATTTCCTCATGTGACATTAGATGAACTAAGCCCTAAAAATGCTTAAAATCTAATCTAAATCTCCTACAAAGCATTAAAAATTTGAAATGCAAGATGGTTTATCGACTACTTACAGGTGCATCATACTTCGATGGTCGGTTGTGTCTTCGGGAGCGCTCAAATCAATGCAAATGCACTGGCATGTTCTCCATCTCTCTCAGAGCTCTCAAATTTGCTAAAGATAAAAGTGAATAATGAATTGAAAATGACCCCTCTGGGCCTTATATAGCTTTTGACCTAATTTTCAAAAGTGCTCCATTTTGCGCAAAAACTTCACCCTTGGCTAAATTGATTGTTCTAAATCCATTTTCGAGATCAAAATCTAAATCTGACTTCTCTAGATGGCTCAAAATCATGTTTTAAATTTTTGGGACCATCAGGATCGGACGCTTGTGCAGTTGAACTTCTAGTGACATTTTCTCATAAAAATCTTTTCTCATCATCATTTTCTTGAGATCTTCAATGTTTTCTTCAAAAGTCAATTCTGGTCAACCCTGGTCAAACTTGGTCAATAGGACCTCCAAATCACTCCAAATCGCTTCTGCAACTTCTCAATTCTTCTGTGATCTATTCTGAGTTCCTCTAGATCTATGATTTTATCTATGTCTACAACCCTTTACTGTCAATCATCTTTCGGACGTGTCATCTTTCGATTTCGCTCCTAAGGGGGCAAGATGATTGCATCATTGAATCTTATTGAACCATTCTCAAATCAATCTGATCTGAATCAAAAGTCCTCATCACTTGGGGAATCTCTTAACTAGGGGCATCTTTGTGCCTTGCATCTTATCATCTTTTCATCTATCTTTTAGGTATCTGGGAAATATAACTCAGATCCTCGAGGATCAAGCTTCATTCTGGAGATGGTTCTCGAAATCTCATTAGGTATTGGGGCAATCTAACCCTAATTCTTGAAAGTCAAGCTTCATTCTGGAGATGGCTCTCGAAATCTCTTTTTGATCATTATCTGGGCAATCTAACTTGGGTCTCGAAGGACTAAGCTTCATTCTAGAGATGGTTCTGCAACTCAATATGATCGGTGTCTTGGTGATCTAACCTTGACTTCCGAGGGTTAAGCTCTATTTTAGAGATAATCCTGAAACCTCATCATCTGTCACATCAGACTATTCTTTGAATCAACGCGCTGCTCGCACATTAATTCAAAGAGGGGCAAAATGTAATACCCCAAAATTGGCACCTTACAATTCTAATCAATTTTTGTGCATTTCTTCAAATTTCTACATCTTCAAAGTCCTATTGTACTAGGCAATTCTATCTCCTAATTGATTTTATTTGACTTGGTATCAATTGCAAAAAATCCTAAATTTGCATTAATCATACACTATATTTAATTCCTAAATATTTGACATTTATTGGCTAAATAATCCCTATGATTAATTAATTTAATTCTAAAGTCCTAGTGCTTTTAATTAAATTAATTTCACCCCCTTTAGCTAATACACATCAAAGGAATTAATAATTCTTTAATTCTCTAAATGAAATATCCCACTTGAATTTAATTATTCAAAATTATTCGAAGAGTCACCCATATTTGGCAATATTTCATTCATTTTATTAAAGAAATCCTTCAATTTGTCTCACCTTCCTCCATGGAGATGAAGAGTCAGCCGTTTATTTCCAAGAAAATCTTCATCCTTCACCCGAGTTCTTCTATATTATGGACTCCTTTTTCCTCATTTGAAGAGGCAATTTTAGAGTACCAAAACTATAGTGAATTGTTGTCTCAATTTCCTCATACTTTCAAGCTTTTTCATTGCATATTTAGAATAATTTCCATTTCTAGTATAATTGCATTATCATCTTTAATATAGTTTGCTTATCAAGTTCTTAGTCTAATTCTCATTGCACTTTTCAAGCTTCTTAGATTAAAATCTACATTCTCATATTTCTTTCAAGTTCATAGCTTAATTTGCACTCTCATTTCTAGCTTAATTCAATTACATTCATGCTTAGCTTTGAAAATCCTCCATTTTAGTGATTGGTCTATGGTTGTTGGGCTCTCGAATCTAAGAGTAATTGAAACACCCCACCTAAATAGGAGGCAACAGGTTGATTCAATCGATATTGCGAAGTGAATAACTCATATTCATTGTCATAATTCATTCATTGAGCAATGACTATGTCATGTCTATGGCTGAATTAGAGGTCAACACTCAGACATAAACAAGCAAGACCAAACATAACCATCATTCTTGTTATCATCATCAAAAACATCATGCTAGAGCCCATCAATGTGCTTCTAAAAATATTGATTCACCTCATACGCCTCCTCAAACTTCACTTCCCTTTGACCCACCCATGCTTGAGCCTATGGAGGAAGTGAATTTAAACAAAGTAAAAATGAACAAACATGACAATGATATTTGTATCTTAGATTCTATTACAATTAATCTTGATGATGAAGATAATCTTGATGATGATGTTCATGATAATAACTATGATATTCATGCTAGTGATTATGATGAGATGTATGAGACTATTGATATTGATCATGATTTACTAACTATGATTTCATAACAATTATCTATCATGCCTATTAATCAACACAATGACCTATCCTCTCAATATGGTTCTTATTTGGAACTGTCTATTGTTCCATCTATTGTGCTTGATGTTGCTCCTCTTGTGAGTTTACCACCTTCCCTAAACACTATCGACCGAGATATGGGGCAGGCAACACACTTGACTAGCTCCTCTTGTGTGGTGGATTTTATGTGTTTGACTATTGTAATGTTCTTCCCGCGTGATGTGTTTCTTGTTATATGTTTTGTTTAGATTTCTTTAAATGACTCTTGTTACTCCATTGGTGCAAGGTGGTAAAGGAATCACCATGTTGTAAGCATTCTTCTATTTATATCTCTCTTCTTCTTTATGTCATTACATGTTATGTTGTACCTAATCCACTATTTGTAAATGTGCCTTTGTGTTGTCTGATTGGGATGATGCAAAATGGTAGACACCTATTCTTTTTGGTCACTGTGATGCCAGTCCAAAAAGACTCTTCTTTGTAACTCTTATGTGATTTTCTTCCATTGTGTTATATTTATACTTCCTTTGGGGGATGATGACATTTTATTTTGACATAATATTTCACATATTATCATATGATCATACTGAACCCAAAGTTGGTAGATTCCTTTCATGCTCTCTTTTGTCATGTGCTCATTTCCATTGATTTTTCCTTTCTTGGGGGAATTTCACAATAGAGACATTCTTCTTGGATACATGCATGCTTTGTTTAAGTCATTACTCCTGCTAAGGCATTTACAATAGCTTTAACATGAGGGAATACACTTCACTCACATTTTTTACACACACACTATTTTAATGCTTCTTTGCATTTGGATCCCTTAATGGATACACTTTTCTTAAGTACAAATCCTCCTTTTCTTTTTGATCCCTAAGAAATCTTACATTCCCTTAGGATAGATCACTCTTTTGGAGGCCTTATGGATACATTTTCCTTAAGGAAAGATCCTCCTTTTCTTTTCAACCCCTAAGGAAGCTCACATTCCCTTAGGGGAGGTCTTTTCCTTTTTAGATCCCTTATTGGATACACTTTCTTAAGAATAGATCCTTGATAGATTGACTAGCTTAGCACACAAACTTGCTAGACTTTCAATGCCATCTTTTGCGGTGCCTTCTTTGTGTAGTTCAAAGTAAGAAACACAATCTTCTTGGGATAAGGTGATAACAATCTTCTCTCTCTCTCTCTCTCTCTCATCTTAGTTTTGGATTTGATGAGGACTTAAGTCACTTGCGGGCTTGATGTTTCCTTGTCTCCTTGAACTTGATAACATTATCTTATGCATTTGATATACTTTACATGAGCTTGCTTCATAATCTCGCTAAAGTAGGGGTTAGATGTACAATCCTAAAAACTTAGCACCCATTTATTTGGAAGCTCTAGGATCTATTAGGCCTCATTTTAGTGATTTTCAAGACCTGAATGTGTTTATTCTTGATTTCCCACTCCTCTTATCTTCTTTCTCTGAAAATCTTCCTGGAGATTTTTTCTCCCAAAAAACTCAAATTTTCACAACATGTCAGAATAGGTCTAGTTTCCCAAATGATTCAATTATTTTTTGAGGAAAATAGTGTGAAGGTAAAGAGCGTGAAATTTGTCAAATTAATATTCCACACAATTCTAAATGTGATGGGTAATATGATCTTTAGTACAAAGGTTTTTGACCCAAATAATCTTGACTCTGTGGAATTTATTGATGCACTTCTTTCATGGGATAATCTTGTTGAAAAAGCCAATTTGGATGATTTTGTCCCATGGATTGTATTTTTGGATCTTCATGGTGTTGACCGT